>JAQFVV010006221.1:3701670-4039239 GCA_028023455.1 Epiperipatus broadwayi
AAGACAATGCATAACCCCAGGAGAGAGAATGGTCTCTCACTCCACTCCATTGAAACAGTCAACCTACAAAGAACACACAATGTGCTTCACAAACTTTTTAAGGACAATGATGCCATTGAATGCCCACTACCTGTCGAGCCCACAGATAGGCCACCACCCTCTAAACAAAACAACTGGCTTCGACAATCAGGACTCTAATCCTGAACCATCTTTCAGCCAATGCAAGCCTATTCACAAGAAAACTCACATATTGGGAGATCTTCAATATTACACACCGCAGAGTTCCACTACTCTGCCACCTCCATATTACCAACCAAAGACTCATCAGCTAACGAAACACTGGCACCTTCCCCCAAAGTATGTTGACTTCCTCATTAAAGTAAATCTGGAAGCCCTTCCCACAAAGCCTTTCTCTACTATAAGAGAGGCTTCAAAAACTAGCAAGCACTGCGCACTCTGCCAGAGAGAAGAGAAACCACCAACCACCGCTAACGACTGCCCAAGCTACAAAAGCCCAACAGCAAACGGAACCGATTCAGAACCAAACCCACAATCTTGCTCTGACCAATGTGATAGAACAAGGAACTTATGCACATCTTAGACTGGCAACATTTGTGAACTTTACAATCTGGTCTCTTCGATGTAAGCTGGTCATAAGCAAGCTGAAACCCAAACATTGAGACGCCTTCTATCATATGCTGAATAAAACTCGCAAAACGACTTTTCCACAGCCACCTTAACATTGCAGAAAACACTGGGCCCTAGTTGATCTACCCAGGAAGAAGTACTCTAAGATTACGCCTGAACACAACACCACAGAACTCTAAATACTGCATATAAATCATTGTAATAACTGTATAATCCATAGAACAATAGAAAACCAAGAACCATTGTATAATTCCCAAAAAGTTTGAAAGAAAATAAAAAAATTATGTTCATGTTTACCTGTTCAATTTATCTTTATCATTTATTATTTTTGTTTAAAAAGTAGTATCATTTAATCCATTTATTCCATTACAAAAAAAAATGAAATTTTGTTGGTTATTTGGGGGGGGGGGGGGTTGTTTAATTAAAAAACTATTATTGTTGTTAATCAAATTAACTTTTAATTGTCCTTGAATAATTAAAAATCTTCGTTGCATAAGCTAAATAGTTCAACTTGTAAAAATTATCCATTCATTCTAAAATGTCTTATTCTCTACACAACTATATAAATATTCATGCATTAGTCAAATAAACTATTTAGTAAACAACCACTTGGGAACTCTATTAAAAACTGGTTTTTGAAATGATTTATTATCCTGAAAAGGGTTTATTTGCAATTTGAACTATATGAGGGGAAAGAAATAAAAGAATCTGATATAATCCAAATATTATTTAATGTACCAGATCACATGTACTTTTGATTATTATTATTATTTAAAGTCCTGGTGGGAAAAAAATGAATGTTACCAATTTAAAGTATATTTCAATATTTAATTTTTAGTTAAAAATAAAATGTAATAATAAAAATAAAGACCTTTAAAGTATGTAAATTTAGAAATAAAACTTTAGTGTGAAATATATATAAACTCCCTGATTGAAAAATATTCTAAAAAGAATTATTATTAGACTGAGAATTGATTGAGAAACTCAGATGGGTGAAACTTGAATCTTTTCATACATGTTTGCATTTCAGTATAGTACAGATGTCTGAATCTTCTTTGCACTTTTGTTAATATTTGTCATATGATCAATTTGATCATTGTTCATCATATTAATAAACATATGAATGAGATATAAATGCTTACTTTATTTATCATGGAGATGTGTATCCATTTAGATCATTATTGTGGTTATTTATTACTGTGCAGTAGATTAAAGTTTTGTTATGTGGCTATATGTTTTTATTAATATGTTGAAATTTGGTTCAAAATAATATCCATCATTTGTTCTATGTTCTTTGATATTTTTGATATTCTTATTTGGAATGATTGTTTCAAGTGTGGCTTTACTATGTTCTTGATTATGATGGCAAAGCAATTGTACAAAATCCTGTGTAGCAATTAATAAGAATTTATTGCTTGTATAATTATTAACTATAATATCCAGTATACTTAAAATATAATGTCATATAAATGTTACATATCTCTATTCTATTCTTATACCCATTAACACAGCACCCAAACACATATTTTGTGCATACATAATTATACACATGCACACTAAAATAGTCTTAAAATGTATAAATATAAAGAAAATTGTAAATTTAAAAAGTATGAAAATATATTGACATTAAGATATGAAAATGATATACTGGAATATATTTCTGCACAATAAATATTACAAATACAATAATTCCTTTATATGCTATATATAAATTAATGCATAAAAATGCAAGAAGCAAACAATTTATTATTTTTTAATAAGTATTATAATAACGTGAAAGCTAAACACCTTCAAACAGATACGCTTTAAACATGCTTACGTGACAGCCAATCAGATGGAATAATGACATCACATGGGACTCTAAATTCTAAAACACAAGCCAGAACTATTAGAAAAAGATGGGACCCCATCTTAATCTATGCCTCAATTATATTTAAATAAGCCAGACTCAAGCATTTTGAACTAAGAGTGTGAAGCTTAAATACCTTCACATTTAATCCACTAAATATTATATATATATAAATTAACAACGCGAAATCATCCGATTTACAATGAAGCAATATTTTTAAAATCTAATGAAATGATATTAATAAATGTAAGTATATTAAGTTTAAGCGTAAACAGATATTATAATAACGTGAAAGCTAAACACCTTCAAACAGATATGCTTTAAACATGTTTTACGTGACAGCCAATCAGATGGAATAATGACATCACATGGGACTCTAAATTCTAAAACACAAGCCAGAACTATTAGAAAAAGATGGGACCCCATCTTAATCTATGCCTCAATTATATTTAAATAAGCCAGACTCAAGCATTTCGAAGTATATTTAGTGGATTAAATGTGAAGGTATTTAAGCTTCACACTCTTAGTTCAAAATGCTTGAGTCTGGCTTATTTAAATATAATTGAAGCATAGATTAAGATGGGGTCCCATCTTTTTCTAATAGTTCTGGCTTGTGTTTTAGAATTTAGAGTCCCATGTGATGTCATTATTCCATCTGATTGGCTGTCACGTAAGCATGTTTAAAGCGTATCTGTTTGAAGGTGTTTAGCTTTTACGTTATTATAATATCTGTTTACATTTAAATTTAATATATTTACATTTATTAATATCATTTCATTAGATTTTAAAAATATTGCTTCATTGTAAATCGGATGATTTCGCGTTGTTAATTTATATATATAATATTTAGTGGGTTAAATGTGAAGGTATTTAAGCTTCACACTCTTAGTTCAAAATGCTTGAGTCTGGCTTATTTAAATAAAATTGAGGCATAGATTAAGATGGGGTCCCATCTTTTTCTAGCTTGTGTTTTAAAATTTAGAGTCCCATGTGATATCATTATTCCATCTGATTGGCTGTCACGTAAGCATGTTTAAAGCGTATCTGTTTGAAGGTGTTTAGCTTTCACATTATTATAATATCTGTTTACGCTTAAATTTAATATATTTACATTTATTAAGTATTATAGTAAATACTAATAAAAATATGAAAACTTCATTAGAATATTATTACAATGAAGATTTTTACAGATAAAAGATTAAATATTTTTTTTAAAAATATCATGTAATCAAGAAATTCTTATAACCAGTAATAAACAATCATCTTTAATGTTTTTAAAAGGTTCACTATCCACAAACACATAAACTATCTTCAACATTTTGATGAAATTTTATTCATTCTTGCCAAGGCTATGTATGGTGTCCCAAAGAACTATGGTATCTTAAGCAATATAAATACTGTAATGTGAATTATTATTTTTTTATTAATTATTTTATCTGGTAATTATCCAATCATATGCAGAAAAAGTTAAAGTTATAAAAATCTTTATAGTTGATGTTATTTTATCAATTTGGATGTGAAAGTTTATTAATTTTGCGATTGTATCATTTCTTAGCTTGCTTAAAAAATAATTCTTATTATATAATTGTGATTTATTTAGGAGTCTTAGACAGATAAATAAAAACTGATATATTTTCTATATATTTGTGCTTATTTATTATGTATGGCCCTGCAGGAAGAGGAAGTGGCATGTATAGTTTTTGTTTATATATATATTGAATGATCAAATTTCATTGTTAAAATTTTTCCATAATACTGCTTTCTATATATAAAATTAAAAATATTTAATTTAAAACAAAATTGAAATAGACAGCTCACTATAAATAAAAATATTATTTAATACATCAATCTGGCTTTCATTCCTTAATGGAATCTTTTCAAGATATTTCTTTTTATACAATCACATGACCAATTACCTTACAGCAACTCCCCCAATAGACATTATTTACATTACATTACAATAAATATAATCATTAAAATACACACATTAAATATAATTAGTAAAATACATATATGTACATAAAAATGATTAAACTTATTATAGATCCCCCCCCCCCCATAATATATATATTTACAAATAATCTAAATAAAAAAACAACAATAATAATGCATTTTATTTTTAAAATTGTAACTCTCAAGTTTCCAATAATCTAACAATGCCCATTTCCCCCTAATTGTACTGGACCTTTAACCATGTTTACACATTTATTTAATTTTTTTTTAATACACAACATCTCATAACATTTAGCATTGAAGTTATGAGATATAAAAGTTCTGAAGAAGATTGCTAGGGCAATCAAAACTGTAAACTCTCATTTAAAAAAAACTTGATTTGCAGTCTCTTTTTTCATCACAAAATATAGTAATGCCTACTCCTAAGCATTGGAATAGACTTAGCTCATATTTATCTTGTTCAGTTGACAGATTTTTTTAGCAAGGTGAACATGCATAAACAAACTCTTAGAAGCATGAAAAATTCTATACACAATTTTTAGGACAAACCTAATAAATTAATCCTGACATTCAATCTGAACTTTAATCAAACATTTTCAGAAACTTTCCATCATTATAAACTATTAAATATAACTATGCAACAAACCCTCTACAAGATACATCATTAGTTTTCTGCCTTCAGTGATCAAACTCTAAATAGCAAAAGTAAATCTTATAATTATACAGTGGGAATTCTTAACATTCAAAAAGATCTTAGTACTAAATTTGTTATTATATAATTCACTATACAAATTTTTTCACATTATATCTTTTCAGTCTTAATATAACCAATGAATGCCATTTTTTTTATTAATAGTACTTCCTCCATTCTCTCCTTTATCATTTTGTGCTCATTAAAATCACATCAGCTGATTATTAAGGAATCAATTCTCCTCAGAGAGGATATATGATATCAATGAATGGATCACATAGTTTACATGACACATCTTATTGTTACAGACACTAAACACATAATAAATGCTATAAGAGACCCTCTAAAATACCTAGATAAATTTTTTTCATTGAAATAGTTCTGCTGCTGATATGAGATTTAATGCATTACAAAGTCCCCATTCCAATCTTTCAAATTTTTCATCTTAACCAACATATGAATATAGTTATCCTTATATATAGTGATTTAACCATTGACATACTTATAATTTACCTATACAACAATATAGATTTAATAATTCAATTAATTAATCAAATAAATCTAAATCTAGGTAAAAACCCTCTCCAACAATCTTAATTGAACACTTTACCATGTCCTATGCAGATTTTGTTTTCAAATTTCTTCCTTTGATTAGCAGATTACTTATGAATATAGAAACTTCTTTTCTAATAACTCTATTTTCTTCTATGCCCAAAAACATTCTTTTCTAATTGATTTCTTCTTTTATTCACCTGATTACCACTTTATCATTCAACCTTCTCTAACATTGATCAATTTCTCTGACCATTTTGCTCTTAATTCAGAACTCAAAGACAATCTTAGGAATCGACCTGTTCTCCCAACAAGCAACATGGTAAGATTACTACTAAAATCATCCACTCTGGAGGCCATTCTCTCTGATATATATATTTTTTCCAAAAAAAATCAATATCATGGCACTTAATCCAATGGATTCATGGAATTTTTGGACAGCTTATTAGTTCTATTATTAATTATTATTCACAAAATATTTCATCTTTTCATGTAAATTCATGGAATTGATCAATTATATCCATATCATTGGTATCATTTTTAAAAGAAAACCCTACTCCATCACCCTTCAAAAATTTACAATCTTCATGGTATCATTTCTAATGAAAATTATTGAAATTCTAATCCCAATGACAAAATTCAATCTATTTTCATTTCCAACACTGCTGCTTACCAATTTTATAAAAAGAGACCATTGTCTACTGCTGTTGTTATGCTCATTAGAATAATTTTTAACCAAATTGGTCCAGTTATAATACAGATAGAAATCACATCAGCATTTGGATCAGTTCCAGTAATTAAGCTTCTAGAACTACTCAAGTAGCACAACATTCTTATTCTGATTTTATATATTTTTTCTATTTTTCTTACTAATAGAGAATAAATTAATGACAAGTTTTATTCATATAATTCGATACTACAGAGTTCTCCTCTAAGAACCTTACATGCATCACATGCAAGCCTTCTTCTCATTCAAATTGAAAATAATCTTTCTGGCTTTAATATCTTCCATCAATCAATCCATCAAACAAATATCCAACATGAATGATCTTGTCATCACTCTTTTTTCTAGACAAATTCAATCATATCTGATTATTCTACATGAATTCATCTTCATAAAACATTTTAGCAGGAAAAATTATTATTTCTCCTTTATGCCATCTCCTCATAAAATGCATGGCTATCCTATACACCTTTCAGTCAATGAAATGAAATTCTATTCAGATCAAGATTCTACTCTCCATACAAACTTTTCTTTAATTCTATTTCTCATGCTTACTTTTCAATCCATACTAAAATTTATCTCATTAACATGTTCATCTTCCCCAAAACTTCTTACTATTCCCCTATTATTAAATTCATGTATTTATTTTATCAACAACAGTAATTCCTTATGCTCTAAACTAATATAACTAAGAATGATAATCATATAAGATATATGCAAAAATCTCAAAATTTAAAGAACTTTTTATGTACTACATTTATGACTTCTTATAAAAAGGGTAATAATGAAATAATCAGAATACTTGATTGACCTTTCCCCACAAACTCAAAAATTCATTCCTGATATTCCCACAGATATTTCATACTCCTCAACCAAAATATATATTAATTGGATACTTATAACTTACTAAACAAAAATAAGATGGCACTATTGTAAAATTCACTTTAAGCTTCACTAGCAAGTACTTTATTCAAAAATTTAAACACTGGATTCTCAAATTCAAACATCCAGATATTTTTATTAAAATTAGTTTGAGTAGCTTCTAATCCAGAAAATTAGTCAATTCTAACAGATGCCTTTGACTCAACACTTCTATAACAATTTCCCTACTTTACACATATATAACAATCTCATTTGTTCAATTATACAGCCGCATTCTTTTTTAATTACTTCACTTATCAACAGCATTAGTAGAAGCCTATTTCCTAATATCAGAATATATACCATTGCCTTATTTACTCCATAATTTCTGGAATGTCATTTTTGTTTCAACCCTCTTCTACTACAAATTTGGGGAAAATTAAAATGAGAGACCATGCTTTAGCACCTTCATAAGTATTTGCTGCTACCTGAAACAGAGCCAATTTTTTTGAATCATCATAATTTCTAGGAAATTATTTAAACCTTTTTGATAATTATTATGTAAAAAATATTTCATTTTGCTTAAAATTTTGCATTTATTGTTCCTTTTATTACTATGATATGTTTAATCTTAAAAATTACCTTATGTAATCAAAACTATTTATCTGATTTTTTTTCTTTTGTAAGTGAAATCCAATGTAGCTAATTTATTCAAGCCTCTAAACTTGTATTTAAAAAAAGAAGAAGGAAGACAAGTGGAAGAAAGAAGAAGAGAAAGATAAGGAAAAAGAAAAAGAGGAAGTGGAAAAAGAGAAAGAAAAAAGGTAATAGTAATAGTACTACTAGTAGTAGCAACAACAGCAATAGTAGTTATTTTCTTAAAACCCAAAACAGTATAAATAATAACAGTAAATTTACAATCTATAGTGGTTCAATTTTTCATTCTTTATTTAGTTCTTTTCTCTCTTTCTAAATTGTATGTCAGGTTTGTGGTTTACATGTGTGCACATGTGTATGACACTATGTCAAATCACAATTTATAATTTTATAAAATAGTGAAAAAATAACAATTATTATTTCAATTTAAGTAGTAGTGTAAAACCAATCTATATATTTAGAAATAAATACATATAGGTTTATTTTGACAATAAATTACAAATAAGTAAATAAAGAATATAATTTTTTTTTTAATTTGAAAGAATATATTTATTTGAACACTTATTTGAAAGAGTAATTAAATTTGTGCTTTTAATTTGACCTATTTCTATAATGAAAATTTGATCTAGGCTATTGTCTGGCTTTATTTATTGTTTAATTCAATCTAATAGCAGATCTTTAATAATGAAAAATATTAATTTAGTGAGTGATTCTGATTCTGTTCAATTGTTTGTAAACTTGAGCAGTTGCCACATCTTCAGAAATGTTTAGCACTCCTAGAGCATATCAAATTTTAGGTATTTATAATAAGCAATTTATTATAATGATTATACTCTGTTGTATTGAAAGCATAGAGACAACTTTATTTCAATACTATTATATTATAATAATGAGCATAGTATGATAAAAGAAAGATATAATAGAAAAGTTGATTAACTTTTTTACATTTTTCTTCACAAATATCCTTCAGGAATTGTAAAAAGTTATATACAGTATTGCACTAATTATTTATTTATCTAGTGTGATGTTTTTATTTGTAATAGCTATATGAGAATTAATCTGATACATGCTGTATAAATTTATAACGCTGAAGAATACTGTCACTTTTAAACACAAAATAGATGCTTTGAAAAGATAAGAATGAACCCATATATATACATATACAGGTTTAATGTTACTAGAAATAATTTTTGAAAAAAAAAAAAATTTTTTTTGAACACTTTCTATTTTTAATTTTCAGACAACTTTATTGAATTTTATTAATGAAAAGATAATTTGCATATATATATTTATTTAATAATAAACTTATTAAATATTTAATGCAGAGTAAAATATATTTTCAAGCTATTTGAAGGTTGCTGAACCATATGACATGACTAGAGTATGAAAATACTGAAAAGCTGTATTACAATGTTTGAAAAATTTGAAATTATATTTTACTTTATGTCAAAAACTTAAGAGTTTATTTACATACTAATTTGGTTATAGTGGATCAGTGTGTATATGTAAAGATTTTTTATAAGTAAAATCTGAGTATGATTCTGATCCAAAATAATAAAATCATGCATGTGCAGTTGATTTATCAAAATTATATAAAATTTTAGTGAAAAGATTTTATAAGATAGCAAAAAAATGATAGTTCTATAATTTTTTTAATTTTATCTATTTTTTGGCATTATCATAATCATTTTCAACCAATTGTCAATCTACTGTGCAATGAAAGTCTCTCCAAGTTTAGTCCAGTTAACACTACTTTAGAAAACTTCATTATCTCTTCCATACATCTCACACATGATCCTTGTTGTCTTTTGGAATCCAGTTTGATTTTAACTTCTTATCTATGGTTATCTATTTGCTAGCAATATATTTAGTCCAGCTCCACATTAGCTTCTTAATTTTTTCAAAAATACCAATGATACTTGTTTACCCTCTCATCTATGTATTCTATTTTTGATTACTCCATACTACTCTCAACTTATATCTCATATTACTTCGCATTTTATTTTATAATTTGAACTCTCTATATTTTGCTTTCATTAAATATTCAAGATTTAGATCAATATATAAAATTTGCAAAAATACATCTATTAAAAACTTTTCAAACACAGATATATTTAAGATTATATTATTTCTACCAAAAAGCATTTAATTAAAGTTTAATTCTATGATTATTTTCAGCTATATGCTCTCATTTATAATAACAATCTAATTAAGCTAATATATATATATATATAAACATTACAAGCATTTTAATTTTAATTTTGGATTTGGGGTAGTTTTGATTTTATATATATATATATGCACACTGTATGCACAGATAATGAAGCTAGAAAATTTATGTTTAAAAAGTGAAATTTTAATTTACTAAATTATAGAGCTTAGCGCTTTCAAGAGACTACTTGCTCTCATATTTACATACTCATAGCTGCAGTTGTTATAACTGTGTAATAGAAATGGAAATTTATGCAAATTGATGCAAATGAGTTATAACTACCATTTCCGAGACAGTGCAAAGCATGTTTCTCTTTTATTAATGGACTTGGGGTCATTAGCTATGTGAAACGCCTCTCTAATCTTGCATTGGGCATCATGTCTTTCAGAGCATATGATGTTGGCAGAGGTGGGTTCAAATTTATTGCCTGTTACTCTTTCATGTTCATGCAAGATGGAGTTACCTTCCTCCTTGGTTTTAGTTTTATTGTAGATATATTTGTATTACACTACTCTATTGGCTATTTGTTTGTCGTTGATTAGTCCCCATACACTGGTTGAGGTTGCTGTTTCCATGCAAAAGCTCAAAAATATACTGCTCACATGGCCTATAGAACAGTTCTGTTCATATTAGCTACTAAGCAGCTTTTATGCTTTGCGGTACTATCGCATACTTCACAGATCGCTACAGTATGATGTGAGAATGTGTAGAATTCAAGTTGTCCTAAGTCTTTTCAGGTGCATTCAAAGTACTTATTTTTCAGATGACCTGTCATAGTTTTAGATAGTATTAATTGTAAGACAAAAGACATGCTTCCGTACACATATTTTTAAGGTTAAACGAATTTCAAAAGTGCACATTCCAGCAATATACAAAAATCGTGTGTAAAACCTATTTTGCACAGGGGCAGCTATGAGATTTTCAAAGCATAAGCTTGGCTCGATCACAGAGGAATTTTAAAATCGAATTGTGTTTCGTAAATTGTTTTAAAATAATGTTGAAATTTTTTTTTTTTTTTGATCAGAAGGTAATTGAAAAAAGGAAAAATTCGATTTTATTAAATAATTTTGTGTTTCAAAATGTTATGTATGTTGTGATGGATGATCCTTTGGATCATCAAAACCATCTGATTCCCCTCCCTGCAAATTCCAGCTACACGCTGACATGGATACTGTTTTCAAAATTGTCACATGTGACAGATGATCCTTCGAATCATCAAAACTATCAGATCCCCATCGCTATGAATTCCAGCGCTACATGCTGACATGTATAGTATTGTATCAGAGTAGTATAAAAAAAGGTAAATTATAAAGCCCAGTAATGTTATATCTATTGGTTTTTGACTAGCATCAGAGCCATCAAGTGGTGTGGGGGGTAATCAATGATAACCGTATATGTTAGCCTAGGTCTCCCCATAGTATGCAGTTTGGCAGTTGGCTTGTGAGCAGATCGTTTTGTACACCACCTGAGGAGTGAGCTCAGGTGTGATTCTATGTTTTGAGTTGTTTATAAGTCTGTTTGTGTTCAGAGGTGACTGGTAAGCAATGCTAAAGTCTTTGGATAGTGTGTTGTTGAGGCATTTGGCCAGGGGTTGGATATATGGTATAAGAATTCTTGGTTTATTATCTTTGACGTTTTATAATGAATATTATAATAAAACTTATTGACTTTCCTATTGATATTTGTAGTTGCTAACTTCTACTTCATAAATAATATTTATTTTTTTACTATGTAAAAACAACACTACACATTAAATTTTAATTTTAAAGCAGTATGTAATTTGCTTATACTGAATGTTTATTGTATGCATAATTAAAGGAATTTGAACTCAGGATGTTTCAGTCTATTCATTCTCCACTCCACCTCAAGCAACCAATACACATGACTACACACATGCAAAAAAGATATATGATCCCAATATGCATATTTCATGCAGAACCATCACTCATCAGTTAAGGAATTGCTACCTTGATACAAACTGAGAACTGATTGTAAGTATGTGTGGGGGATTATGATATTGCCCAGCTGATGAGTGCTGGTTTTGCATAAAATATGTATATTGGGAATTGTGTATTTTGGTATTTGTATGGTCATCTGTATCAGTTGCCTGAGATGGAATGGAGGATGAATAGAACTGAAAAATCCTGAGTTTAAATATTACTTTAGACATTTTAGGATTTATCTTTAATCTTATTCTTTTGCTTTCCTCATCACTTTTGAAACATTTTTTAATTTCAGAACTTTTATTTGCAATTTATTTATGATTACTTATTACTGCTGGTGAGATAGTGAGTGATTAACACTACTTTAAAAACTTTTTATATTACATGACTGGATAAAGAAATAAAACATCATGTTAAAAAGGAAGACAGAAAATCTGATTCAGTTTCCTTAATGACCATTTACACATAAATTCTACAAAAATAATTAATAAACAAGTAAATATATAAGAATAATTGTAAAACATTTAGAAGAATTTCATTTCTGTTAATTTTGTATTTAAAATGACAAGTTTGAAAAAAGTTTAAGCACTAAGTAATAGAGCTGATCCATATTTTCATGTGTATACGATGACATAAATGTTTAAGTAAACATAATGGGATATAGAAATGAAAGATTTGATCTCATGCGATTATATAGACATCAGATATCTGATAAAAGCTTACTTTTTATATAATTTAAATATTTAGTTTTATTTTAATTTTGATTTATTTCAATATTTTCAATGTCAAACTTTTCTATTTCACATCATTTAAGAACGTGATATTTTAATACCACATTATGCATGTATTCTTTCCTTCTTAACGTTTTTGAAATCTAGTTTAGTATTTCAGTTTTTATCTAATATCATTTTTCTAATAACATGTTTAGCCAAATAACTTTTTTTAAAATTGTCTTATTGTTTTATTGAAGTTATAGTCAACCATGTATTTCATTTTCCATTCTCTTCAGTAATATATCTATGTTTTGTGATCTCTGAATTGCTCTTCCAAGTCTCAAATTCAAAATTAAAATATTGTAAAATATATATACTATATAACTTTTTTTTTTAGTTATTAAAGGTATATTTTTTTTAATATTGAGTTTATTCTACCAAAAAACATTCTACAAAGTATACTTTTATGGTTAATTTAATGAACTATATATATATATATATTTATATTAATAATTTTTCTAAGATATTAGCAATTTTTGTTTTCAATTTTATTACTACCAATCTTTATTGTTCATCTAAAAACTTACTAAACATTATTTTTAGTTCTAGAATTAGCTTTTATCTGATAATTCTTAAAAATTTTATTTGGGCTATATTTGTAAAATAATCACATCTTAAAAATCTGGATGTCTTTGTAATCTCCATTTTTTTAATAGTATTACTTTTCATTATTATCAATAAAATGTTTTTCATAACACTGATGTAAAATGTTTTGGAAAAAAACAATTACTCTAAAACATTGAGCTATATTTTTTATACTTTTTAATGATATAATTAATGAATAATACGTGTAAAAATGCTACTCTTATGTTTGAATCTGTAATATTAATGAGATTTCAACGCTTTAATCACAGTAGTAATATACATGCATGTATATATATATATTGTAATAACTATAGTAAATATATTTTACTTGTATATATATAAATAAAATATCGAGATACATACATGTATAATTTATTGTATATATGTATGTATGTATGTATATATACAGAAATTCATATTTTAAAGTTCACAATTTTAGAACCTCTTATTAGTCTCAGATATATAGATGATACATTTATCATCTGACAACATGGTAATGACTTATTTTCTGTTTCCATAGTAAATTTTCTATTAACACAGAAGCAAAACTCATCATACAGCAGCAAAGTCAGAGTAAACAATGGATGCAAGAGGGTTTGTGCATAAAATCCTTATCTAATGTCTACTCATACAATATCTTCCAGACTAGTTTCTAGCTTTCAGCATTCATAAGTGATGAGCTTTGGATCTGAGAGCACTGCACCTAGATCTTAGGATCTTATGCAATTCTCCAGTAGCCATTTTCTAGTTAAGTATAAAGCTTTGAGTCCAAAATAAAAAAAAACATAATAATGTTTTCAATTCATCTGCTTATGTAATCATATAGACAACTCAGTTAAACATCTATACATTTTGGTGTCTTCAGTTCTTTAATAACCACAATCACCATAATATTATTGAGTAGGATTGGTATTAAACCATTAAACATCATATGATCACCATTCTTTATGATTACACAAGCTGTTAACACAGAAGCAAAACTCCCTATATAGTTGTGCCATTCAGCGCAAGCCATGGTAATCAATAAATGAAGGAAAGTTTCTGTATAAAATCCCTATCTAGTGCCTACTCATTCAATATCCCCAGACCAGTTTCTAGCTTGTGGCTTTCATCAGTAAGGAGATCATTATAACTATATAAGCAAATGAGCTTGAATTGAAAACATTATTGTATTTTTATTTTGGATTCAAAGGTTTATAGTTAACTAAAATGGTAAAAGGTGGATGCCAGAGAGTTACATTTGATCCTAAGATCTATGTGCAGTAATTAGGATCTAAAGCTCATCAGTGATGAAAGCCACAAGCTAGAAAATAGTCTGGGGATATTACATGAATAGGCACTATATAAGGATTTTATGTGCAAGCCATCTAGCATCCATTACTATGGCTTGCATTGGGTAGCACTACTGTGTGGAAAAGTTTGCTACTGTGTTAATAGCTTGTGTAAGCATAAATAATGGTGATCATGTGAAACAGTAATTGGTGTGAAACTTCCTTTTCTTGATGTGCTTGTGATCAAGAAAAAACTTTTATCCTTTTCAGTTTTGAGAAAATCTACACACACTGAAAGATATCTACAATTTTCATTACATCATCATCCAGCTCAAATATTTTCTGCAGCAAAAACTCTTTTCATTAGAACTATTAATCTTCTTGCAGATAAATTAAATCTAGAAGATGAAATAAATCATATAAGCAATATCTTATTAGCTAATGGTTGTAATAATAAAATAATATACCAAACCCAATTCAAGCCCTAAATAATCAAAATGAGAAGCAAAAAACAACTATAAAGAGTTTTATTCCTTATATAAAAGGAATTACAGACAGTATTGGTATTTTAAAACATTACAATATAAACCACTTATCAAAATAGTAATAGCATTATAACCAAATCTAAAGATTCAATCCCTCTTGATACATATGGAGTTTATGAAATTCTATGTAAAATTTTTAAAGCTTTCTATATAAGTATTAGTAATCATCATATAAATACTAGAAAAGGGGAACATATTAATGCAGTGAAGAAGCACATCAGCAGTAACACAATCTCTCCCTGCTATAGATACAGGAAATAACTTTTTTAACATGAGAATACTATTCAGGTGTTCCACTATTCAACAATGCCAGATCAGAGAAGTCATTGAGATATTTAAAAGGCCAGACTCTATCAACAAATATGATGATACATACAAATTACCTTCTATTTGCTAATAGAAGAATTTTTTAAAAACTCATTAATTTCTTATATTTATTATTTCTATTTTCTATTAATAGAATGTTCATTATTATTATATGTCAATGTTTACAGTGCCTATATAATTAATTTCATAACATTTATTACCCAGTTGATGATCAGTGTGACCTGGTTAAAATTTTGGTACATTTATATTTATACAATAAATTACACACAGATGTACCTGGATAATATTTCATTTACATCCATAGTCTGTGAAACTCTTCATTTTAATATATATAAATGAAATGTTATCGAGGTACGTCTGTATTAATGGGTTTTTTTCTTCTTAATAATGATCTTCATTCTTGTCAATAGTATGTCAGATGCTTTAGAAAAAGCTATAAATTATGATTGAAATGCACTGATAGTCAATTTGCAATCTATGGTAAATTTTAATTTTGAGTAATTCAATCAAATGTGGCTAAATTATATCATACTAATTAGGAGAGCTGGGAACATTTTTCAACAGAATTCATGTCAGTAACATTAAATTTTCCTATTTAATTGCATTATATATATATGTTATTAAAGCTAAACAAACAATACTAAAAAAAACTAACAAATAATAATTTAGTAAATCTTAAAATTTAAAACATTAGTAATACCTTTGACCTTGAATTATATGTTACTGGTCATTAACTACAGCAAATAAAATTAACTAAATTGTATGAGCTGCCAAGTTGTCATTCATTGATACTGCTGTTCCCAAATGTGACAACCTCATTCTCCTACAGCCTACTACATATACCCTTACCTCTTCTACTAGGCCTGTGTCTTTTTCAGTAGATAATATAGTGTCTGACTCTTCAGATGTGTTGGAAGTTCTAACTTTGTTGATTTTATTTATTATGGGGGGTCTTCCCCTTCACTAGCCATTGACTTTCTCTCAAGCTTCTTATATGAGAATCTGACATGTTTAGACTTAATTTGAGAATTGCTACTATCTATTTCTGGAAGATAACCAGCTACTGAATTGATGTTTTTTGTTAAAGATATTTACAGTAGATTCTATATAGATAATATATTCATAACTATTCTCTACTTTGAATTGAGATACTTTTTAAGAGTCAAATAGGTTATTTGACTGCATTAAAGAATTAACAACTAAAGACTGAATACCTCTTGTTTCAGTTTTAACCATTTGAATCTGTTCTACAAAAAACATGATTCCTAAAGCTGTAGAGTTTTCCTTTTGGGTATTGATGTCTGCATGTAACCCTCATATTGCATTGCTAGCATTAAAGTTTCAGGCTGTTGCTGCTAAGATGACTATGTTTTCGGAAATGAAAACATTGTGGTTTTAATCTGAGAATCTGTAAAAATAATCACTTCATGGTCTGTAATTTGGTTACAAATATTATTATGATTAATATTTTTGTGTAAATTTAACTTTAAAAAATAGCTATTTCCAAAAACTGGGTCTGGTCATTTTTCAGGTAAGTGGGCTGAAATTTTATTACTATTCCAAATAGTTATCATTGATTGCATAATTTAAATAAGCATTTTTAGTAGGCCAGTGATATGATTTTCTTAATTTAGAGGGTATATTGACCAATGTTTTTATTTTTTCTTAAACAATTTCCACTATTTTTCATTATTAAATTCTAAAATTAAATATTTCAGTTTTGGAAGTTTTGTGATGTGCACAATATAATCCCACTTTTTTTTTTACTGAGCATCTCAAATAATAGATTTTAAAAAAATTAAAAAGTGGGCAATACTTATCCATGACAACTAGTATTATCATTGATCTGTAAAAAAATATTTAAAAGTTGTATAAATAGAAATGTTACTAAGTGAATACAAGTGTTGGATGCCAATATCACCACAAGCAATCACATCACTTATTTAATCAAAATATTTAATTTAATTTCTTAAAATTAATTAAAATGGACTTAGAGTTTCTTACAAGATAATAAAAATCTGAATTTTATCAGTCAAAAAACAAAAAATTGCCAGACTTCACAAAAACTTTTTTTGACTGATTTGAAGGCAGTGTAAAAATACATTAATAGTATAAATTATTTTGTAATACCCTAGAGCTAATATTGGCAACATTTTACATAATTAACACGAAGTTTTTTAAAAAATGTTGTATACAATTTTTTTAATTCCAATGCTGATAACAACCTACTGGATCTTTAAAAATGCCAGAAGGAAAAGAAAAAATAAATGACAACAACAACAATAATAATAATTGTGACGATGATGATTATGATGATGATGATGATAATAATAATACATCTATAAAGGAAAAGATGTTGCTTTTCAGTCACTTATTACATTATTTCTTTTTTTATATTAAAACAAATTAAAATTTATTAGATACAATTGGACATGCTTATCTGTACATATCTATTTTATTTTTACACTGTTGCAAGGCTGTCACTATGTAGAGCTTGCTGTAGTCTGATATCCAATTTAACTTTGATTTATTTATATAATCTATTAACTTTAATTTATATAAAAAAATAATACTAATACTTGGTAATTAATCTTATATACCAAGTTAATCTCAGCAAAAAGGATTATTGAAAAATATTAATTTGAAATAATGAAACAATAAGGATCATAAAATACTAAATAATAAGCACAGGCCTACAATTATATCTTAAAAGTCACTGGACACTTAGGTTCTTAATTTATATTTAAATGATCAAATTAACACAAGATATCATTAAAGTTTAACTATTTCTGGATGAAGTTCGTTAACAACTATACAATTCCTTCTAGTCAATTTTCAACCTAATTTAAATTAAAAATAAAATTGACTAGACTTCAACAATTAATTAAAAACTAGCTTTATTAAAATTACTCTATGTCACCTTTTCACTATTGTCATTGATTATAATTGAACTCAAATATAGAAAACTTGTAAAAAGTAAGACTTATGAATTACAGAATCTGTGAAAAAATTTCACATATAATTTTTTTTTATCTGAGCATCTTCCTGCAATAAAAACTAAATTATAATTATAATTACTGAAAGAAAAATAATGCCAAATACATAATATAACATTTCAATAAATATATTGAAATTAAGATCAAATTACAGAAGAGACACAACCTGTGACATGCCAGCCTGCCAATATGATTATTTTAGATACACTGTTTTAAATTTCACAGATTTTACACAATAACTCCTGGAAGTCAGAAGAGCAAAATTGTTCTCAAGTTTACTAGTGTAATGTGGGAAAACAACCAGAAATCAGAAAAACTAGATTAAACTTGAAAAAACTTTTATCCTGCAATAAATTCATAAGAGTTTATGATAGTGATAATGATGATGAGAGCATACTTCTTTGCTATTAACAATGAGAAATCATATGATAGTGAATAGCTCATATTGTGTAATAAATTTCCACTATGATATGAATGTATGACCATAAACTTAATATTTATATCTTTTTAATATAAATTTAGAAATATATTTGATAAAAAACATGATAATTAATTTTTTAAAAGTTGATAAGATTTATTTGTAAAGTAAGATAAAAAATACATTCAGCAATGTCATAGCAGTATAACATCTGTACAATTGGTAATTCCATTTTTGTCTTTTTAAAACTCAGCACATTGACTCTCACTCCTCTGACCAATCTATATTAATTTAAAATATATACCATCTAACTGTTGATAAGTAAATGGTTATTTAAATATTCATTTACTAAATAATTTTGGATGGCTAACTCAAAACTGAAAGAAAAAATTCTAAACCTGTTTCATGAAAAAACTCCCCATGATTCAGCTTTTCTGGATAAAAAAAAAATCCTAATATATATGTATTGCATTCAAAAGCTGCTATAAGAAAGCTAACGGAAAAAATAAATTCATGTATACTTGTGGATGGAAAAAATTCCAAAGTTTATCTATAAGTGCAAAAAGTAAATCATAATAAATATATATGTGGAGAAAAAATAATTTATAAAGTCCTCTAAGTCACAATATTTACAAAATTTACAAAACAGATAGTCATTTTTTTCTGCAGACAGCAGAATATAAGCATGTGATTACTGTATATATATATATAGACCAAATGGTAGCACAGATTACAAAGGTTGCGCTATATTTTGATGATAATCTTGTAGTTGCAAACTAATTAGAAGTGCCCCTTTTAAACACAGACAAACTGCTATAAAAATGTGATAAGCATGGCATTACTACAAGTTTAGAAAAGAATCAGTTTAAAATTTATGCTGTAGGATTCACCCACAATTAATAAGATAAAAGATAGTCACAGAAATCAATAAATTTTCGGAGCTATTCTAAAAATTCTCATAATAAAATTGAACTAGCATCATCCTTATAAAAATTGTTTCAAAAAATATCATGAAAATGAGAATGAAAATAAGAAATGATATTCAAGAGGCTAAAAAAAGATATAACTCAAGTTCCAGGTCTAGAATGATATAGAAATAATATATCTGAAAATATTCCATAATAAATGTTTCTATTTATTGTGCACAAAAAAAAAAAAAAAATCAAAAAATAATTGTTTTCTTTAAGTACCCAGAAATTAATTAATTCAATCACTGGATCCCAATTGTAGTTGAAGAAAATAATTACGTTTGCTTTTTAATCTGCAGTAAATAAAAATATTTATTATACAATATTTTTACTTTTTTAGTATTCACATAGTAAATAAAAGCATTTATTAAAAAAATATTTTACATATATTATTTTTTAACTGATTAGTATTGGGATCTTTTTTATTATTATTTCAATTTTAATTAAAACAAAAACTAAAAACAGTGTCACAGTCTGTGTAATGTTTGAAAGGAAATTCTTGAAATTGAAAATCATTTCAATATTTTATTTATTAAAGATGTATTTTAAAGACGAAACTTTTGCATTCAATAAAAATTAAAATTTATATATTTCTTTTAAATCAAGAGAAATGAAGATTTGTTTTTTTATTTTTATTTGAATTTAGCATAAATGGCTTTTTAAAGTAAGCTTTTTAAAAATACAAATATAAACAGCATTATTATGTATATCACCAAAGATTTACTGAGCTAATACTAATATATTTGAAATTCAATTTATCATTATCATTACATTAAATGAGGTGACAACCCTGAAATATTTTGTTGTTGCATTTACATTTTCATAGGTTTCTAATACATGTTCAAAATTTGAAAAAAAAAATCCAATTGATAAAAGTATGTTAAAAATCAATTATAAAATTTATCCTAAACAGACAAATAGGGTTTCCAAATTAAATAAAAATACTTAAAAAGATCTTATACTAATTTATAATTGGCTGTACTTGTCCAATGCAAAAAAAGCATGTTAACTACACATTCATGACATTGAACAAAGGTGAATGTGATTATGGTCAAATTGACAAAGAAAACCCTTGGTGATAATTGCAGGGATAAAACAATTTTTTGCTAAGTTTACAGTCATAGGCTTATAATAATTAGGGATCATAAACTCTTACTTAGAATCTTAAAGGCTGATAGGAGGTCTGCTTTAGGAAGTATATCCCAGAATAATTTGTTGATTCAATATGTTAGCTATCTATAATTTTGATCTGAAATTTATATAAGACTAAAACATTTTCTCTGCAAATGCATTATCCTATTATCTATGCTTTCTGATAATCATAAGTAAACAAGTCAGTATAATTGATTTAATAGATTACAATGGCTTAATTAACAAAACTTGGGAGTAGGCAAACAGAGGCCAATGCCATCAAAAAGAGTAAGATGAGCAAATACACTGTGAATGCTGAATAATATTATAAATCTATAGTAAAAAAATTCACATTGGGAATCCAAATATAATTTGCATAAAAATGATTATTCACTTATGACAGTATAATATATATATATAAATATTCACTTATGATAGCCTGATATATAAATGATTATTCACTTATGACAGTATAATATATATATATAAATATTCACTTATGATAGCCTGATAGATAAGATTACTCAGTTGGAAAATATAAAATTTCTGATAACTCAAAAACACAAATTAATAAGTAGCTTATGGCTAACTGACTAGATGTGGAATGTATGTGGTTATGCATACTTTAGACCATGGCATAGTAAATTATTCTTAGTTGTAGTAAATTCATAGTTAAAATAGCCTGAAATAACTCCCATACTACAGAATTCCTGAAGATAATAGCATCTGATAATAAACACACATGTAATGAGCATGCTTAATAATATTAGACATATGCATGCATTGCCATTCCATCTAAAAAATAAAGAGCTTGCAGAATTACTATTGTAAAAAACAAAAAAAAATCCTTAGCTTAAGAAACATGTTATGTATCCTCTATACTTTCTACTACATTAGGTAAATCTTTTACAGAAACACCATTGAGCAGTATGGGGATATTTTTATACCAAAAGTATAAATTGCCTGAATCAATATAATCAATAGATATTATTGCATGAGTAAAAGGTGGTAGGCTTAAAAAACCCAAAAATTAATTTCAAAATGTATTTTTATTGTAGAAACTATTGAAAACCATCTATTTTACAGATATCAAAACTGTTAGAATCTAATTGCATGCATTAAACCAAGACTAGTAAATCTGTAGACAATAATTAAAGCCAAAAAACCAGCCTAATCCAAGGCAAGAAACAGCCAAAACAGTGATAGAAATAGGAGAACTGACAGCCAGAATAAAGAAAGTTGAGATAGACATATAAAAACAATTGAAATGACTTAGATTGTTAAAAAACCAAACTCAGATAAGCTGACTTAGCTGAAAGTTAAAAAAAGTCTCAGAGCACTAAAAGAAGAAGCAGAGGAATGTATGGTTTATGGTATATGAAGAGTTCCAGATAATTAGTTTACATAAAAAGAGACAAATTTAAGGGGAAGAATGTAATATAATTCTATAACAAGCTAAACTAGGTTGTAAGTTAGTGAATGAGATTCATCAAACAAGACAAAGAGTTCTTACAGAATATTATTGATCAGGCAATAGTTTCCATTCTGATTTGTGCTAATATTACTCTCATTGTCTGCCTACAAATTAATCCCACAGATTATTATTATCTTAATATTTTTATCTTTGCTCACTATTAATGCTGCTCAAAATATATTGTTAGGCAGTAATTTCATTACAATTGCTATAAGAGCAACCTGGCTCCACATGTCCATAAATATATTTAATGTTATATGTATACTAACAATTATTAAAATGCATTATTTTTTCTACATATATATATACAAATAAACACATTATTATACACTCATGTAATCACAGGACTGATATAATAACACTCTTACATATATTATATTATCTTGATCTAGATTTAAACCCAGATTCCTTAAAAAAAATTTGTTGGCTTACTTCATTTTTCAATTGTTTTAAAAAGATATTATAAATAGTTATTGGTAATCCATCATAATATAATGTTCGTAAATTTTAAAATTTTATTTTTTAAAAAATGACATCAAATTGTTTATTGTAATAAAATTAATATTTTGTTAATAGAAACATTCTATAGATTGAAATGAATATTGATAGATCTGTTTATTGGTGATTTTATTTTTTATTGCATATAAATAATACATGATCATAAATAAATGAAATAATCAATTATTATTTAATGTGTGTATGCATGAAGGATGTTTTGGAGAGAATGGTAAGTGGAAGCAAAAAGAAATAACAAAAAAGATTGTTATTGTTTGATGATACAAGAGATAGGAAGAATTATGTGGACTGGAAGAGCTGGTCAATAAATAAATGGAGTGGGAAAATGGATGAATTGATTATGTGACTACTTACTGATCTATCCATAAGACAAAATACTTTTGATGATGATGCATATGTACATGCATTATGTTTTACAATTAAAATAATATACATCATATGTATTTTAAAATATTTTTTATATTATATTATTTTAATAATTATTTAAAAAAATTATAGAATATAATATATTGAATAAGTAGCTATAAAATGTTATTTATATTTTACTTAGATTGTGATTTTAAAGTGTATTTTAATTTTCAGATTTATTTTATTAATAATATGCTTATGTGTTGCAGTGAAACTTTTCTATATAATAATTTTTGTAGGTTTTCTATATTGTTATTATTCTTTAAAGCATTTATTTATTGGGTAAAATCTAACTCTTTATAAGAGAGATAATAGCAACAGGTTATATTTGAATAAAACCATAGGAACAATATCTAAGATAATCTAAGTATTTGTCATTAGAAAAAAAGTATTAAAAAAACCCTGATTTTAGATTGAGACTCTCTCTTAATTTGCCTTTCAATAAGCAAAGTAAATTCATTAAATATAATATTAAAAGTTGAATTTTAATATAAAAGTGAAAGGCTAGATAAAAGAAAAAAATATATTTGCTCTAAAAACTTCTGTCTTTTGATATCCATTAATATTTTAGAATAAAATCATCTTAACATACAATATATATTTCTAATGCTACAAAAATATAGGAATTTGTGGAATACTTTTGGTATTAAAATATATATTGGCAATAAAATAACCAAAAGACACTACTTACTATGGATCAAATTTGTGTTACTATGGCAATGTTATTATAAACTACCAAAGGATTAAATAATGCTATTATTCATATAAAAATGGAAATATATGTCTTAATGTTTTACTATAAATTATTTTATTTAAAATATATATTTCATTTAAGTGGATAAAAAAATTCTATTTTGAATGATTGAATTTCAAATACGTTTATGTAATATATCTTTATACAATAAAAAATACCAAATATTATCAGAGCTATCAAGATTAATGAATCTTAATTTTATAGTATTTCTACAAATATTGTCCTATTTTTATGTATTAATAAACATGCGTCTTAGTGGAGTTTTAGTTAAGAATATCTGATGATTTTTGATTAATCAGATTGTATTTACTCTAAAATGTATATATGTGTCTATATTACATGAAATATAACTACCCAAAATAAACATTACATTATTTTAAAACAAAATTTAAATATAGTATGTTTCTTAACACTAATTTTGATTTTATTTCAAATGTTGTTTGTTTCCATTATTTATATATATTTGAAAATCAATGGGTTTTAAATATAAGTATTTTTGAATTATACTTAGAATAATATATACTTCATATACATTGATAATAATATAATTTAGTATTTAAATTGTTAATCTTACATTTGTGATTGTAAGAAAAAATTAGGAAACAAATTAATTAGACTTAGTTATTTATATACATATATTAATGGATTATTTACAAATGCTTATGCAAATATAATACTTTCTTCCAGTTTTATTAAAGTATCATTCACAGCATCTGCTAAATACATAAATAATAAATTTATATAATATATGAAATAATAATATTGATATTTAATTCATAATCAAATATCCTAATTAAGATTAATTCATTTATTTATCAACTTATATAATTTATTATTTATTATGTTTCTTGAATCAATAAATTTTTATTTTTTATTAATTAAAATCGAATCTTGAGATTATTCATAGCTTATTGATCACATTATACTTTAATGCTAAATTAAAGAGTCTCTACATATTTTATTTTCATATTAAATATTCAGCTAGCCAAAATATTAAATAAATATTTACATATTTTAATAATTTATGTTATTATTTTAATATTTCCTCACTTAAATTTTATTGATTACAATGAATAAATAATTATTAAAAGTTAAGCTAATGTCTTATTAAATACTAATTGGTTAAATTCATATATTTATTTTTATTCAAACTAATATAAATTGGCACTTAACATTATTCATACTTTTTGCAATCTTAAAAATAAAAAGGCTTCATATCTAAATAAAATGTGAAGAGAAGTTTTTAAAAATGGTAGTTAGTTTCAAAAATATTGAAACTCTTATGAATATATGGACTCATAAAGCTGTATTATCTGATCTTAAGGTACTTCTGTGGTTCCAATTTTTTAAAATAAAAGGAATAGACAAAACTGAAGTAATTATTATAGAATATCACTATTATCCACAGTAATAAAAATACTTTGAAGAATTGTGTTGAGTAGATAGAAAGATGTTTATCAGAGAATCAGTGTGGTTTTAGCAAATTGAAACACATTATAGACATGCTTTTATTACTAAACAAATCCGAGAAATGTATCACAAACAAAAGGCTGATTTATATATTGCTTTTATTAATTTGGTCAAGGAATTTTACTCATTTAATTAATTGAACAGGTCTAACAAACTGTTAGACATTAATTTGGTTGTCTATTAAAGTTTATTCATATTATAGAGATTCTACATGATGGAATTATAGGGAGTGTTATTACTACTGATAAAAAATTAAACCATTTGAAATTAAATTGATGTTAAATAAGAATGGGTACTTATTTTAGCATTGTTATATTGATTTTTATATTAGTGGTCTTTAGAAAATGGATTAAGATCCCATATAATATAGTTTGATAAAGGAATTTTTAATTTGAATCAATTAAAAGTGAGAGAAAAAATTAATCTTCTTGCATTGCTAATATACCATACTTGGATGATTGTGCTTTTTTTTTTTTCAATTTAAAAGACAATAAACAAAATACTATTTTGAATGCAATATTTAAAGACTTTTCTTTAATAATTAATGTTCAAATTTTTTTAATTCTTTATCAATCAGTGAGAGAAGAGAAAATCTTTAGTAACTTTTAATTGGGATGGTTATCAACTAGAGAATGTAAATAAATTTAAATATCTTGATAATTTTATAACTAGAAAGATGGACTTAGATACTGAGATGTAGCATAAATTTCAATATGCTGCTGCAGCTTTTAACAATTTAAAAGATAGAGTATTTCATCACAGAAAAATAACTATTACAACTAAATAATATGTACACAGACATATCATTTTACCTAATTTATTGTATTGAAAAGACATTAAAAAAGTTTTATTTAAGGATGCTCAAATACAATGGCAAGATCATAAAACCAATCAGCATATTCTTTAATTTATTGGGTGTGATACTATAAAATCCATTATTGTAAAATCACAACTTTGTGAAGATAAAACCATAGACCATATTATACACTGGTGCCCAAGACTTAAAACTCTGAAAGATATAATTATAATCAATTCCAACATAAGACCTGATATGATTTTCTCACTTGAAAATGCCATTCATAATGGATTTTTTTCAATAATAAGTCTTTCTACCTTTGTTCTTTATTCCATATGGATAGTGAGATGCAAAAGTCTCATGGAATTACCCCCACCACAAATCATATCATTGTTTTATCAAACGCTCAAAAAAATCAAGAAACGTGACCAGCTCCTTGCCTCCAGTAAAGTCTTTGATGACACCTGGTCTTTAACTGCTCTTTCCTTTTTCTGATTATCAATTCCCACCTACCCAGCATTATAGAATAGTCAATTATAAAAGAAAATATTCATGTTTATATTAAAAATGCTAATACCATTAAATAGAACATTATATAATCATATTATTGTACAATTTATTCATTGATTTATCCTTTATTAGTATGTAATCAATTTATTGTTAATAAAATTTTTATTGAAATGAACTTTGTCAGATTAAACATGTAAAATAAATAAATAACATAAGATTTCTAAAAAGGATGTTTTATAGATAATTTGAGTGAAATTTTCATGGGAAATATAGTAGAGATGTGAGCTATTTACACTCTAAGAATTATCTCAAAAACATTGTAAAGAAATGTGATATGATTGTTTACATTGGAAAAATATAGCTAAGAATAAAATATATTACAGAATTACATAGTGTTGAAGTATTTAAAAAATAATTTTGCAGAGAAATTACAATACAGCATTTTAAAATAAATATAAAAGCAAACCAGAATGTTCTAGTGTTTGTGGTTCACATGTTTGATTTATATAAAAATTGAAAAACTCATTAGTAGGGTAGCCCTTTCATATTAATTTTTTTATTTTAGAATAATTATATTCATGTGTGAGTGTCTGTTAATAAAAAAAAAGGTAAAATATAATCCTAAGTTTTAAAATTAATAGTATTTGCCCCATGAAATCAAATGGACTGTTATTATCAAATTTTTGCATGATATGATGATTAACTATTATAAATTCATTATTCAGACAAAAATATTACCACATAGGTTAATTTAACATCTGAAAAATTTCCATATCTTATGGATTAGATTATTATTAGGCCTGAGAATGTTTTTCTAAATTACACATTAGTATATGGAAGATTAAAATTGTGGTAGTCTTTTCTCACACATATTAATTTTAAAAAATTAATATTAATTCTTTAAAAAGAAACTGTTATTCTAGCTAAATTTCATGACAATTTACAAAGATATGTTAGAATATGATGGTTGAAAATATAATATAATAGACAAGAACTTGAAGTCTTCAAGAGATTAAAAAATAGCATCACAAAATGTTAGATTATAAGTCCAAAAGACCAATTTATCAGATACATGGCTTATTTAAATTTTATATATTATTAATAATTTGCTGATTATATTTTTTATAGATAAGTTGATCATTCTTATTTATGAATAACTGCTAATGATGAAACACAAGCACATATGAATGTATCTTTTTATTAGCATCATAATAATTACTAATTACTTTTAAAAAAGACATTTTGAAATTTGTATTAATGTTTATATTAATAACTATTTCTTTCTCTTAAATAAATATGCAAGCTAGATGTAATGATCTAATCATAGAGATTATTTTAGATCATCTTTTCTTTTGAACACAAATATACAATCATTTTTGAATTAAAATCTCTCCTACATTAAATTTCTAAATGTCTTATTTTTGATTGTATTACATTATTCTTGATCACAGCAAACACTTCTAATCTTGCTAAATTTGCATTCATCATTGCTTTCTCATATTAAAAGCATTGCATAATTTATATATTATTCATATATACTTACATACAAAAAAGTTTAAATCAGAGTTTCTGGGTATGTAATTAAAGAATAAAAATGTTGCATAAATACATAATTTTACTCCCATAGTTTGTGCAAAAGAAATTACCATGATATTAAAGACTAAAAAGCTTTTTTAAAAAAGAAATAATGTAAAGATCCAACAGGTAAGTCTACTTGCTTATAACAAATCTAGTTTGATGAACCAATATTACATCTAGTTAGGTAGCAGAAGATACTTTTACTCATGCTGCTTATCAGTTATTCACAGTTAACTTTAATATCTGATGATTATTTCACTATCTATTGACAAGAGACCATCTGGGTTCTCTAAGATTAGCACTTGACAAACAATATGATTAGTTACTTGAAAAATCAATTGATATTCAAGTACCCAAGAAAAGTAGTTCAATTTGATTAATCAGTTGATAATTTTTTCATTTGTCTCAGATGATAATTAATCCAAGAATTTTTAATTTTTAGTTCATCATTACAGTTTAGGACTCAGTTTCAGAATATTGTAATCAAATAAAAAAGCACATGATTATTATCAATACAAAATTTCCACTAATTTTCATCAGCTTTTATGACAACAAACATTCCAATATTAATAAATTCATTATATGAGGGAAAATCATAACTGGAATCATTCTTTGGTTTGTATACCTGTTGTAATATATACTTCCGCTGTTACATATTTTTTGCAGGAACCCTTTTTCATTAATCTGCCAAATGACATCATCCTGTGAAATCATGGGGCTACATAGCATATTTTTCGTAGTTGTGTACTTGGGGTAATGTGGCCACTTGATAGCATTGTTGCTTGCAAAAATAGTGAAATGTAACATTACTGGGCTGATAATATTTTGCTTTCTGTTCTCCGACAATTTTTGAAAGTATTTTTAAAAAATTTACGGACCAACATTATTTTCTAAATTACATTTTTAAATTTCTTTATATGAAAATAAATAAAACCATTATTGGCCAGCCTATACATATATTTTCTAAATTACATTTTTTAATTACAGTATACATTTCAGCATATAGCACTGGCATGTGCAAGGGGGGGGGCTGGTTTCAACGATCCAAAGGATCAGCCAATACATGCACTAAACTGAGCGAACCAAGCTTATGATTTCCAAAGTAATGTACAACCACAGTCATTTTATTACTCTCATAGATGTTCTCCTGCAAAAGTGTCTTTTTTGTGACTTATGTGAAATGGTGCTGGGATCTATCATTTTGCAATTGCTTTCACCTTCCAAGATGTGTAGGGAAGAATGGTGATGAACTTGCAATTATTAGTATGTAATAGTATGTCAGGTAAGTTATAAGATCATTTTATTGAATGCACATTAAAACACTTATGGCCAGTTGAATTACATACACCCTCACATTATACGGTAGTGATCTGTGAAGTGTGCACTATTTTTATAGTGATGTGAAGAACATCAATGAGCTGTAATATTTGTGTGTAATGCCATCTAAACCTGCTAATGGCTAATGTGAACAGAACTATAGGCCTAAGTTGGGCCATGTAAATGGCATATTTCTGTGCTTTTGCAGAGAAACAATAATGCAGAACTAGCACTTCCAACATTTGCAGAAAAGTTAAAGAAGGATACAAAGACTTCCAAATGGCAAGGTTTCAATACCCCATATGCCAATGGCTTTAAAATGAGCAGGGGGTTATGGGCCTTAAGACAAAGCTAGAGCTGCTAGTCAGAGGTCATGAAATCAATCTGAACAATGCAAAGTATGGGGAAACTAATCATGCTGGCTTCTCTCATGGGAATAAGTTTGAGAATGGCTTAATACATCATAATATTGAGTCAAGTACAGAAAACTTTTATCAGGATAGAAATAATTTAATTCCAGGGGACATTCAATCAGTCAATGATGAATTTAATAATACAATTCCTCAGAAATTATTTAATTCCTTTCTTAGCTTCCAGAATCTGTATACTTTAACATTGAGCACAATGAATAAAAAATGTGAACTTTTCATATTTTCAATAAATGAGCTATTTGTCTTAATCAAGGACTTAAATATCACTGATTCAATCAGAAGGGTCTACTATCACCCTAACAAAAAATACTCACACTAGTATTTGACAACACTTTGACCAAAAAAAGATTCAAAAGATCTCAAATGTTTCTAGATGGGAAATATTTAGTGAAAATTGATCTGGAAAGACCAAGATTGATAACAGGTATGGTGTGGAATTGTCATGTAGCATTTGGAAAAGATGAATTGCAGGGACTATTAGTACAGTATGGCTCTATTCAATGGTTCACTTTCCTAATGAAAAGAAGAGCAGGGGTTCAGCTGCCATCCAACAATGCAATATTTTCAATGAGGTTGACTAAAGGTATCAGTTTACAGGATATACCATCTGTTCTTGAGCAGAATAAAAGCCTGATATACATAGTAATTTGAGGAATTCTACCTGTGTTATGGATGGGAACACTGGCCATTTAATTAGGGCTTGTCCAAAAAGATTGTGCACAGATTGTGGGGAAAGCTATAGTGGACTCCACAAATGTACAATAACATCAAGAAATCCTTTACTAATAAATCAACAATTAGAACTGGAATTACAGGAATCTCATTTAAAAGATAACATAGTGAAATCAAATGAGCTACATTATAAGGAAAATCAAAAAACCTTACATAGTAGATTTGAAGATAGGACAAATGCAGGTCAAGCTAGAGATATGACAGAAGAGATAAAGGAACAATCAGCATAGGCAGAACTGACCAGCTTCGAATCAATACAATCTGAAGAGTCTGATGGCACATTGAGAGAAATTGGTCAATTAAAATAAGCTAACATGTTCAGTGATACTGAACTAAGTGAGAACAGTTCAATTCAAATGAGTAAAATGACACAAGATGCAAGTTTCAAAAGAAAAAATCAGAATGGCTCTGGCTTGCAAACTGATGAGCATAGTGTTGTGGGATCTAACATTGAGCTGTGTGGTGAGCAAGACAAAACAATTGAGGGTCTCTTGAGGAGAAAAAAAGGAAAAGCAGACAGAAGAAGAAGCTGGCTCAACATGAGTCAGGGAATGAGATGGAAACTGAATCAGGTCAAATAATCAATGACCCAGAGGTAATGGAACATAATACTTTAGCTCATCCCATGATCTTCGAATGTATTGTTGAATCTAAAGGGGCATGCCTTTTTTGGAAGGGGCATATATCTAACGAGAATGAAGTAGGGCAGGTAATCCCAGAAGAAGCAGATAATCCAGAGGAAGAAATCAATAACATAGAAGAGCAATGGTGCAATGAGGCTTGTAGTGACAGGTCCAGAGCAGGCAAGGTGAAAGGTGAAGTAGTGCAGGTTATCTCAGAAGAATCTGATAATCAGTGGAAGAACTTGATAATGTAGAAGAACAATGGAGCAATGAGGTTTGTAATGACAGTTCTGGAAGCAAGGAAGTAGATGGCTGTCCAAATGAAATGCAGCAACAAATTAGTGTTAGCCCTGTGTTTACTGATGAAATGGAAGAAATCACAGATGATGAAGAAATAAGCTCACACGAGGAAAATTTTGAAGAAGACTTGAACAGGAAAGTGATGAAAATTCAGAAACAGTTTAAAAATATGAATTCCATAGATGTGGTTTATACAAAGATATAGCAACATGGATGAAGTTCTAAGGATCTGTGAATTAAAGGACTTGGCAATTCAAAGACTCTTATGAATCAATGGAGAAGACTAGGGTTATTGACTGTGGTATGATCTCAAGATTTCTTTAAACAAATTTATTTACATCATGTAGTGGGTGATCAGTCACCTGCATTTTTTTCCTTAATAAAAAGAACAATGCCATCAAGTGGGCACATTACCCCAAGTACACAACTACCATATTTTGATTTGTAAAATGTGGTTTGCATATTTGTCAGTTTTTTTTATAATGGCTGAAAAGTTCAAACAATGTAAAATTCTGTTTTCATTTATAGAAAATGGCAAGGAAAATAGTTGTAATGCTTGAAACAGATTATAAGCAAGCAGATCTCATAAAAACATAAGTTTATGAATGATTTAATTGAAATGTTAAATTCACCATGTCCCTAAAAAACTTGGCAACTGAAGTACAAAGTCAAAACAATGATTTTTTTAAGCAAATGGTATTTTTCTCTCAGATTTAAATTATAACAGCCAGGCATTTTATCTGCAAGTTTTGAAACATTTATGTGATGTGGCAAAATGTAAATAACTCATTTAGTGGCAAAGAAAAAAGTGCAAATTCTAACCCAACAAAGTGTCATCTATTAAAGTCTTGAGCATGAACAACTTTTTAATTAAATTCAGCATGACCCAGCTTATCTAACAACCATATTCACTTTTTTAATCTCTTGAATAAAAAAATATCTCAATTTTTTTTGTGAACTTAGTAGTAGTAGAAAAAATGCCAGAGGCATTAAAAGGCATCACTTTGCAAGTATTTCTGACTACTACTAGTTCATTGTTCTATTTATTGCCATTTATCTGTATATTTTATATTTTGCGATACTGTTGTGTAATTCTTCTGAAGCAAACCAAACTTTTTTTAAAAAAAAGACCTCATCACCTTGTCTCATTGTAGTTTTCCATTCTATTCTAAATGACTTCCACATAAAGCAATCAACATTGTAATTTTATCAGAAAAAGTTTCTAGATAATATTTATTTAAGTGCATCTGACATACTCATAAAAACCCTGCACAAGTTCATTATATACTAATTTTTAAAAAGTTTTTCTTTCTTCTTGCGTTTCAATCTAGTAAATAATTTTGCATAATAAAATGTAATCAGCAAATGGGAAGAATATATTGATTGATTTTATAATCTTATCAGCACATTTTTACAAATTAATTAAGCAATCTTAAATAAAAAATTTCTAAGCCTTGTGTTATGTCAATAGGATCTCACTTCTATACAATACATTAGATAAAATAATAGCTATAGTCATACATACATTTATATATAGTTGGCGTTAATAATTGCTTTGATAATATTTTCTTGTTTTTATTCACTAAAGAACGTGCTTCATGGAATTTTGATTTTAAAGAAAAGACTTGATTCAGTCAAATGTGCTGATTTTAAATTAAAAATATTTTCAACACATTTTTATTGTTATCACTGAAAAGAAAAAAACTACATTTTAACTCTAGCATTAAACTTTTTTTGTATCGGTGAAATATTAAAATATGTAGCATATATGTTATATATATATCGATGGCATCTCCAATGCAAAAACTAAGATGACTATTGGAAAAAATAATAATTGTTTCTCAAAAAATTATGTGACACTCCAGCACCGAAACAACAGATTAAGCACAATTGTCCTATTTTTAACGTTTGAGCTGGATTTTTATTATTATTATTATTCAGATTGAGTAATGATTCAGTAATCTTTAATTATTGCAATAAACTGTATGGCGCGATTAAAAATATAGATTTATTGAATTCAAAGTTGTTAATATGATTACATATTATTAATATAAAATATTTTAATGTAATAACGTCTGTTGTAAAATAAATGATTGTAGATAGATCATAGGCTGCAGAAAGGAGTTTGCTATTAACTGAGAGGAGACCCTTTGATTCCTCTTGGAGGCCTTAAAGGAACTGAGCGCAGAAAATTCCTAATGTTCACTCCACACATTCTTGTCATTGCAGCTGTTATTACTATGTGATTATTTATATAGTATACGAATATGGATGGGCTGCTCACCAATATGCATGTTTTTATTGGCTTTTTACCTCAGAGTTAAACATCAAGAAACACCATGGTCTTTCTTCTCAGGAGCCCAATAAGGCAGAATGAATGTATGTGTAAATGATACGTATTTTTCCAATAGATAGATATTATCATAACAGACAAAAATAAACTGTGGCTCTTATTCCCAGGAGGCTGTAAAGTCACCAACCAAGACAGCGGTTGATGGCTGAAGGCAAAGGGTGCTGAGAATCCCCTGATGCCAGACCCAGGCTGCCATTTGATGATGATTTTTTATTTAGGTATTTACAACTGCTTATCACTTTCAAGTGAAGGAAGATTGCAAGAATTGGAAGAAGAACTGTCTTATATTAATTGGGACATTATTAAACTTTGTAAAGTTAGAAGAAAAGGTGAAGAGACAATTGATTTAAAAAGAGGACATGTACTCTACTATAAAGGCACAAATATTGGAAATACAAGTGGAGTAGGATTCATTATAAATAAAAAGTGGAAGAACAAATATTGTGGAGATTGATGGTAAAATGGATGAATGATAAGATTAGTTATGCAACTTAATAACAGATACCAAATGCAGATAATTCAGGTTTATACTCCAACAAGTTCTCATTGTGATGAAGTAATAGAAGATTTTTATATGGATGTATAAAATGCTTTTGATGAGAGTAAACAACATTTTAAAATTGTTATGGGATACTTTAATGCTAGACTTGGTAAACAAATGAAAGATGAAAGTGCTGTAGGTAATTTTGGTTATTGTAATAGAAATGAGAGAGGACATAGACTTGTGGAGTTTGCAGAGAAGGAAAAACTTTATATTATGAATTCTTTTTTTGAGAAAAATGTTTAAAGGAAATGGACATGGAAGCATCCAAATGAAGGTACAGCAGAATTGGATTATATTTCAACTAACAGAAAATAAATATTTCAAGAATGTAATGTTCTTAATAAATTTAACATAGGAAGTGATCATGGATTAGTAAGATGTAAGATACATATTAATGCAAAACGAGAGAGACAAAAATTATTTTAAAAAAACAATATTTACAGTTGATATTCCTAATCTTCAGAAACATTCTAATGAATTTAAATTAGAACTTACAAATTGGTTTCAAGTATTAGTAGATTTTGAACATGATTCAGATTTGAATAAAATTAATATGAAAATAACTGATAGACTTTTAAAAACTGCAACAAAGATAGCTGGTAAAAAAAAGCAGCAATTGTCCAATAAAATTTCTACTAAGACTAGAGAATTTATGAAGAAAAAAAGGAATTTGAAGATATACAAAAATGATGCATGAAAAATGATTGAATCTTGAAATTTTGTAAAATGGTGTGGAAAAGAGTTGAAAATGATCTAAGAAAGTATAACTGTGAACTAGCAAGGAAAGCTGTAGAAGAGAATAAAAGTCTCAAGAGTGTAAAACAACATTATGGTATTGATAGGAAATTTATATCTGCAATAAAAAAAGATGGAATTATTACTAAAAAGAGAGATGACATCATGAAATGGGTAGAAGACTTCTATCAAGAACAAGTACCTCCTACATCTATTTTATCTTCCAAAGTGCCTGGAATTTTAAATGAAAAAGTGAGACATGCAATTAAATTTATGAAAAAAGGAAAGGCTCCAGGTAATGATGGAATTATAATTGATATATTAAGAGAAGCAGGTGAAGAAATAGAATTTTTTTTAACAAAGTTATATACCAAATGTCTAAATGATAAGGATGTACCAGATGATTGGAAGAATGCAATATTAATATTTAAAAAAGATGATAAAGAATTTATTAGAAATTACAGACCAGTCCACTTTTTATCAGTTTTATACAAAAAAATTTACCAAGATAATTACAAGTCATCTACAGAGAACATTGGATTTCTACCAACCTAGAGAACAAGGGCTGGATTTAAATGTGGTTTTAGTACAATAGATCATATTCAGGTATTAAGAGAAGTTATAAAAAGAACAAATAAATATGAGTTACCATTATGCTTTGGATTTGTAGATTATGAAAAGGCAGTTGATTCTATAAATATTTTTTCAGTGATTAAAGCATTAATTATCAAGGTGTAGATCCAGGATATTGTCATATTTTAAAAAATATTTATAAAAATGCAACAACACAATTAGATTACATAATGATACTAGGAAAGTCAACATTGAGAAGGATGTAAGACAGGGTGACTCCATAGCTCCAAAACTTTTTACAGCAGTGTTGCAAGAAGTATTTTGTAAATTAAAATGGGAAGCTAAAGGAGTGAAAGTAAATGAAGATTATTTAAATCATTTACATTTTGCAGATGATGTAGTTGTTTTGCAAATTGTAGGAGTTATCAGATGAAAGTAGGAAAGTAGGGCTAAAGATAAATGTTAAAAAGACTAAAATAATGTTTAATGGATTTTCTCAAATATAAAAATAAGGATTGATTTTGATGAGTTAGAAGAAGTTAACAGCTGCAAATACCTTGGTCAGATTATTAATACAGATGGAAACATAATGGATAAAATTAATCATAGAATTAAACTTGGTTAGAGTGCTTTTGGTAGAAATAACTTGATACTAAAAAGAAATATGCCTATGTGTTTGAAAAGGAAGGTTTTTAATAAATGAGTTTTACCAGTTCTTACTTGTGGATCTGAGACCTGACACTTAATAGAAGAGCAATACAGAGACTTCAGACCACTCAAAGAAGTATAGAGAGATGCATGTTGGGAATAAAAAGAAGAGATCGACAATGCAATATATGGATAAAAGAACAAGCAGGTGTTACTAACGTCATTGAAAAAAATTAAAAGACTGAAGTGGAGTTGGGCTGGACATATTGTTAGAGGAGATGATAATAGATGGACAGTTGAAATCTTAAACTGGCTTCCAAGACTAAAAGATTCATAAAGAGACCACATATGAGATGGATGGATGAAATAAGAAAGTGTGCAGGGGTCATGTGGAGAAGAGAAGCTAAAGATCGCAGAGGATGGATTGAACTTGGAGAGACCTTCATCCTGCAGTGGATTGATAATGGTTGATAATGATGATGATGATGAGATAAATCGTAATCTCGCTAAAATGATTAACAGAATTGAATTAATAATCTTCAATCATTTCTTTAAAATTCTAAACTAAAAACAATGTAAAACAACATTAGATTTAGATAATTTATAAATAAATGTTTCCATCATCATTTGGTGAAGCTTTAAGAGTGTGAATAGGGTTTAGAAAAAAAGATTCAATGAAAATTCAATATTTATCATTTAAATATAACTCATTTATTTTATCATTAAAAAATAATTATTGGTTAATTTTAATGACAAAATTGTTTGATTTTTTTTTTTTTGTAACATTGTATTTTACAGCTATAATGTAATGAAATAGGTAATTTTGTTCAGTGTAAATACTTTGCAACATTTAATACTATGTTATCAATATATAATACAAATATTGCATTGGGTAATTAATACATTGTATTTAACATAAATATTTGTTAATATAATAGTAGTAGCAGATGCAAAAACAGTTTGTTTAGTGATAAAAATATCTGCAATTAGAAGTTCCAGGATACGAGGAGCAAATAATTTTACATTTGTAGAAATTTTTATTACAGTCACTGAACATTTTTTTCAAGTTTGGCTACCACTTCATTGTTAAATAAAAGTCAACAGCATTTAATGCAATGCCAGTAAAATTTTGTAATACAGCTTGTTATTGAAAATCATGAGTGTGTTTGCAAGCTCATATGATGCTCATACACACCCAATAGAAGCATTCTAAGGTGACATTTAAATTTGTAGGCATTTAAAAAAATATATGAAAAGAAATAGAGTCATGTTTTTAGATAATATAAAAGTTATTCATAAGAAATATAAAAAGAAAAATTGTGTTACATACTTACATACAAAACCAAAGTTCTAATAACACATAGCACTTAGCATAATCATTAAGATAAAAATATGCTGTGTGAATATTTAATAATTAAAATATTTTTATTATAACGAGTTTGTTTTTATTTATTACATATCTCAGTTATGACTTTTAGCATTATACTGCATATTAAAATTGTAAATTTTTTAATTTAAGAATTATTAATAATAAAGGCATATAGTTGGTTTTCAGATTTTTTTATTTGGATAACTTTTCAATAACAAAGAATGTAGAAGTTAAAAAATATAGAGTAGACTAACATTAGACAGAATTGCAATGAAAAATATGAAAAAGATAGAAAAAGTCTGTTAAATGTAGAGATATATTATGAAAAATTAAGATCAGAATTGTTTAAGCTGTGGTATTTCCATGATTTTCTATGAATAAAGAAATAGGACATTACTAAATATAAATATATTATTTTTGAACTGTTGTACTAGCAACAATTTTTAGAAAATCTATGGATGGCAAAGAAACAAATATATAAACCCTTAAATAGCATGGATTAGAACTCTTGCTTGAATTACAAATGACCAGATTGAAATTATTTGATTTGATAATATAATGAGATAATCTAATTTATTAGAAAAGTATATAATATTTGAAAAGTTGTAGTAAAAAAAAAAGATCAAAAGTAAAGTGAATCGAATCTATATGACTAACTTTAAAAACCACAGATATTGTAACCATTCTGAATAAATGTTGCTTATAAGATCAGCAATTTGTGTTAATTTACTAATATATATTATAATGAAGATTTTCACAATTAAAAAATGCATTTAATCAATTTTTGTAAATATTATGTATCAATTCTCTGTGTTGCAAAATTCCTATGATTGCTAATTTAAAAATCCTGTTTAAAGTCAAGAATCTTATTGCTTAAAGTTTTAAAAAGATACTAATTTGATGACAAAAACTTTAAGTAGGTTATCAATGTTTTGATGAAGTTCTATTATTTTTTTGTCAAAGTTTTGGTATTTTGAAATATTGTTGTGTCTTAAATATTATTCAGATAGTATGTAGTATAAAATCTTTTCATTTATTATTTAGGAAAATCACAATTGGAAAAACTTAATGGACAAAAATTCAGAAACTTGTGTTAATGTTTTTTCACCAATAAGAATAGAATAAGATTTAATTAAAATTTAATGCTGTGAAGAAACTTTTTGTGCATCAAGATATTTTTAAAAACTTTAAACAACAGGATTTTTTGGAGACTTTTTAATTACTGATCATAGGAGTTTGTCAGCACAGAGGATTGATATACAGTATTTCCCAAAAACTTATTTAATTTCATTTAGATATATATTCTAAGAATTTTAATGTTATTATGTAGTGCTGAGAATATAATGAGAAACTAAGTCTAAATGTGCTTACCATAATAACAATTACCAAGTCAAATTCTATAGAGACACTAACAAATTTATAAAAAACCACTCACTTTCTTGTATCAATGTTAATTTATTAGTTAGATAAAATTAGTTTAATGATTCACTCTTATCCAATTATCATACTGTAATATGTAAATAAATTCAATTATTAGTAATCAAACAGTGGAATTTTACATTAGTACTCATAAAATATTAATCAAACCAGTTTAAGGTTCAAATAACAAGCACATAAATTAACTGAGGCTAATAAATTAGTATTGCCAAAATGTGTCTGTAAAATCAGATTTGTTAATTGTTCTTAAGATACGCATATTCATATTTAGTTTCTCTGTAAATAAGATTATATATATGTAACTGAACCTTAGCACTCTGGTTTTTCTTATTGAGTTTATATATATATATGTTGGAAAAAACAAATGCATTTTTGTCTGATATAATTTGACTAATTCCAATATTATTTTGTGTATATAAAACCCACTGAATATTCTTAAATTTTATGAAATGTTGAGGTGATTTTTTAAAAATAAAGTAGCTTATTTTGGATTTCTTCAGACATCTGGAAAAACAGCTCTACTCTGGACATACAATAAATCACTCCTCTTTATTTGTATGAGTGCATACATACATATAATGGAAAAACAAATAGTTCTGATTTTTTCTTAATTATTTCTTTTCCAATTCAGACACTTTAATTTGTCTAGAAAATGATGACTATTAATCAGTCTTTAAAAAACATAGAAATAAAACAAAAAATAATATGGTGCTTTTTACTCTTTTCAATCTACAAATAGTCTTACTTATTTATACATCCGATGAAAATAAATGGAAATTGATAAATATTTCTATTAACAGATACAATTCCAAACCTTATTTGATTTTAGAATAAAAATTTAATTATGCTTAGAAGTTAATGAAGAGAGGCACTTTATTATTAAAATTTAATTATGACCTGTTAAAATATTATCAAAGGGATTAGCAAGTATCATTAGGATTAAATATTTTTTATTTAATTTGTCAAAAGATTTCAGAATCTCTAAATCTGATTAAGTATAAAATTTAAATATTTTTAATATATAATCATATATATAACACAGAAGATTGCCATGGTTTTTTAGTACATTATACTACAATTCATTTTTGAAAGTTATATTTATTATGGTATTTACAGTGATAATAATTTATATTACATTATATTTTAAGATCTTATATAGTGAAAAAACATATATCCTAATTTCTGTAATAAATATAAAATAGAAATAAAATACCTTTAGGTATTTTATAGTTAATTAATATTGATAAAATATTATTTATTTGTCCTAAATATTTTTTTTGCCTGTCTTCAGTTATTTTATCTTATTTACACGTGATTTGATTCAGTCAGTTAGATTTTTTTTTTGTTGTCTCTTCTAAAAAAATTAAAAGTTCAATAAACAAATTCTTGTTTTAAAATGTATACATTATACACATGCACGCATAATAACATTCTACTTTTTCCTTATTAAAAATGATTTCTTATATTCAATGTTTAAAACGATGATAAATAAACTGTAGTCATATTATTAAAAAATAGTTAATATATGACAAATAATAAAGTTAATGAACCGAATGTTTCCCCCCTCAATGTTTTTTAAATTATTGCGCAATTAATATGTTTTAAAGCTCTCGAATTAAAAGGAAAAAAAAAGAGATGTTTATGATGCTTAAACAAATTCTCAATAAAAATAAAATTTGCTAAGTTTTATTACATCAATGTTAAATTTTAAAATGTTATCTATGCCATTTATTCATAATTAGGTCAAAAAAAAAAGTATGCTGAAGGTAGAGGAGATGTTTTAAAGCTGTTTAAACCTAATCATGAATTAATATGTGATTAGAAATTCAAAATACATTTCCTGTTTGATTCTAATTTTTTTTTACTTTTTTGAATTCAGTGATGCTTTTTAAAATGTTATAATGGCGCACTTATTATATGCATACAAATATATGCATGTGTCCATTTGGAAATTACTTATTACTCTAAAAAAAAAAAAAAGATTGGATATAGGGAGAGTTTTCCTTTCTTTTTGTCTAAATTGTAACAAAAGTTGTATATATATGCAATTATTCACATAAATTATTTACATTGAAATATAATTATAAAAACACACTATTTATATAAGTAGAGGTAAATGTTTGATTATTTTTCTGGGCGGGGGGGGGGTTATTAACTTAAATCAAGAAATATATATTTAATCATCATCCGAAATAGTTCTGCATTTGCTTTTCAATTAATTCTTAACGATATATATATTCATGATAATATACAATTATCAAATGCTACGATTTTCTAAACATTCACTTTCATCTTTAGATAACTATATTAATGATTATTAATAATTATTTAGTACGTTATAAATTATATTAATTTTAGCTTATGATTCCTTGTAGGCAACAAATACATTTTGGATATTATTATTCTTTTTTCGATGTTTATTTATTTGTTCAAAGTATGATAAATAAAATAGTAGTTTTAAAGTATATCTATTAAAAAGTAGCCCTTATGTATCTTAGTATAAGGACTAATTAAGGTTTGCATATAACATTAAAGTCGATGTGCTACTGAAAATTATATTTAGAGGATGACAAACAAATACCATTGATCATCAAGGAATATCACTTGGTCGTAGATACACTATTCGTTTTCAAAGAGAAAATTTAATGCATATATTCTTAAATGTTGGTGTAAATCTATGTATATTTATGCACAACGCTAATCTCTAACAAATATTTTACAATATTTCAAATTAAAAATTTTTTGTTTTTAATCCACTTTCAATTTACTAATAAAAGTATGATTGTTGACAATTTATTTACTAAGGAATTTATCGTAAAGCGTAGATTATATATTAATAATAAATATTTGTAAACATTTTGTTAGAATAAATATTAAACTTTCCTATTACTAAAGTTTAAAAAATGTAATGTAAAAAGTTATCAACTAGTGACCTAATTGTAAGCTATTATAATATCTTGAAAAACGGCTTGAAAACCTGTGACCCATAGGAGAAAAAAAATCAACTTATATTCATGAACTTATAAAGTTAAATAGTATACATTACAATTACACTTACCTATTTTTTGAAAAGCTGTTGAAATGTAAACTAATATTAGTATAATCCTTATGGGTAATATCCAAAATAAGGATATTCCGTTCAACATTATTGGCAAGCATAGATGAATGCGGCAAGTTTTCTAATGTTGGCACACTAAACTAAACTTCCCCACTAACACCTGAATTACTACTTCCAATAATTTTTATTTTTTAAAAAAGATGACGTCACTAATACTCATTTACAAAGATTTATCTAGCATTTCGAAACAAATTTTATCATTCCCGCTTCCAAATGTAGGTTTTTATCATTTTAAACGCGGCGTCAGATATTATAATCCAAAAATCGTCTGCTAATCAAAATACCGCGAAGAACAGTCTAAGCGCTGGATAATTGTCTTTTGCAGTAGCAAGGTCGGTGTTTGCTAGATATTTTGTAATCGACTGCCAGAGGCATTTCGTGTGTGGCGCCTCACAATATTTACTTCTGCTAGGAATGCTAATAATGAAACTAAATATTTTGCATTATTATTACTATTTAATATAAAGACAGGATGAGTAACCCAAGGTTGTTGGCTGGGAAATCTTTCTAGAGGAGCAAAGAACGCATGCCACTCCTAAGTTAAGAGGAAAAAAAGGACAACTAATAATATTTCCGTTACTTATTTTTGGAAATTAAAATATTTAATTGTGGATGTGAAGTAAAATTGGATTAATTTTTTATTTACACACATTTTTTTTATAAACAATTTATATTAATATGGGGTCATTTTATATAATTGTAAAAGATATATAAATATTTTTATTGCTTAAAGTACAAATATATATATAATTAATCCACATGTAAAAGGAATATAGTTTTGTGGCTTTTGGGCCCTAAATTAATAAACTAAAGGAAACAGAAAATGAAAAGACAATTTAAAGAGAGAAAATAGAAAAGACAGGCAATCATTCTACAAATTCCAAAAAAATGCTCTTAGTCAGATTACTGATTATTGATGTTTTTCTGTTAACCTTCACATTTGAAATTATTCTATCCTCACTCATTTCTGTACCCTATTGATAAATTGAGTTTACTATCAAACTAACGCTATGTATAATGTAAAAACATTTAAACCAATTATTTTTAACTAAACTAACTATTTAATTAAATCTTAGATATTTGACAACATTTTATGCCTGCAATCAGACACTTTTGGTACTTAAGTCTCGGGTGTTCTTATACATGATTAAAATCATTCATGATTTTATTTGTTATAACATTTTAATGTTATTAATTTTCTATTTAGCATTTTATATATGATTATAATATTTTTTGAAACTGCTACATTTTTATTTCTAAATATAATTAAAAAGAGAAATACAATTTAAAAGATGATATCAATCAACCCTTAAACTATCAATAATGTTAACCTGTAGTCAAGGCAACCTCCTTTAGCAACAAAGATGGTACAATTTGAAAGGTATTATATTAATCACAGTTTTATTTACAAATGTCGCATCTTAAAACAATTTGTATTAATGTAATCACCACCAACATATTTTTTTTATTTGAAAAAACAAAATAAATGATGTTTTCTATTTGCAATATGTAAATTTTGAGGTAATTAAAAATAATTATTGAATTTAAAACCACTTGTAAAATAATCAGTTTTCATAGCATTCTACACTAGTCTTGAATCTTTCTGCATCTATATAAATTTCAAACACAACTGGCCAAATTATTTTTTTATTAATCTTTGTTTCTCTGATTAACTAATTGTGCTTTCTAAACCTATTTTTAACAGTTTCTTAAAAATTTATATTAATATTTTATTACTATATTTTATAATCATAGTTTTTTTTTATATCGTTTTTCTTTATTTTTCTTTTTTTTTTTTGCATATTCCAGGAACTTTTTTAAGATTCGGCAATCTTTTTGTAATAATTTAAATTTAAAATTTCTTTTAGCATTTTATATAAATCTTTCTTACTTATTAAAAATTCACTAATGTTTTAATTCTCATAAAATTAAAATTCCATATAATAAATCTATGGATTTCTACATTTCATCAAAATTGTTGGTTCCAATTAGCAATCTTAAAATACTAATTTTAAAAAAGCACATTATAATTGAAACACACAGGCCTATTATATACCTGTGTCTATATATCTAATATATAGGGTATATGAGCACAGACTTTCACATGACCCACCACTCTCCACACTATCTCATAACACTGATATACTTGAACACATATATATTGAAAAGATAAATAATCACCAATATATGTATTTCATGCTAAACCAGCAATCATCAGTTGGTCCAGATTACCATCTCTACACGTATATACTATAAGTGCTCAGATATATATTAAGATAGTCAAACCTCATACTTTAATGGACAGGCTTCAATCTACTCCACACTCCAACTCTTCAACTGTCCATCCAATTGAAAATCTGATGGTGGAATGCTCGGACACCCTGAGGCCGAGATTCTTGTCACACCCATGTTGACCTAAGGTCAATCTGCCCCTCATGTACAGGACATAACCCATTATGTATTATAATAAAGCACATTATGTATTATAATAAAAGTCAGGTATTTCATGTGTTAATTGTAAATATCAAATCCATCCTCAATCTTTTATTTTGCCAAATTATTAAATGTATTGCAATATCAATCACAAATTGGATAAAATTTATCATTAATTTTATAGATTACTTAAACTAAATATTTATTATGGAATGAAATTGCTAAGATTTAAAAGAGGTTTGCAATTATATATACATCAAATTCAAGTTTACCATAAATGTATTTTTTATTTTAGATTTCAATAAAGAAATGAATCATATGAATTACTGCTAATTTAAAGTAAGTTATATTTTAGTTGTATGTATATATTGGCCATCATCTAATATTAAGTATTGAATCATTTAACTTTATTTAAACTTTTCAATTACATTCAACTATTAGTGATAGTGCACTGATTAGTATATGCACAATGTTTTGAATGGTAATATTCTCCTCTTTTCTTCAGGTGTTACTGGCCTGACCAATGGCAGTACTAGCACTGGAATTAAACCTGAACCCTTAGATTATTGAATTTGGATTTTAAGGCAATGCTCTAACCCAACTGAGCCATCCTGCCAAAGACATTCAATATTTAATATTAGATGATGGAAATAGTTTAATATATAAATACAACTAAAATACCATCATCACAAACCTTCAGGAAAACACTAAGTTATATTTCAATTTATAACTATTATTATTATTTTTTTATTTATTTTAGCAATTAATTATTTTAACCAACTCTTATATTATAAATTTATCAAGATATTTTTTTCCATATATTGTGAGTACTTTTAGAAAAAAACATTCCATGTACTTATTATATTTTGGTGTTTGTTTTAAATGTAATTTCTAAATGTTAAAATTCCCACTTTGTAGCAATGGTGCTATTATTCCCTCTAATATGATCTAATATTAGTAAATTAAAAGTTTTTTTTAGAAGGTAAGGTTTTTAAAAATTTGTTTTTTGTAAAGTTAGATATTGTTAGTATATATACTAACATTGATCCAGAGGTTGCTATTTGTTGTTTTATGGATTTATATAATAAAGATAAAGGGGTAAAATTAAAAATTGACGGTTTTCTTTTATATGAAATATTAGTGATTTGTTGTAGGGACCTTATTTTTAAATATGGGGGTGAATTTTATAAACAAAAAGAGGGTTTAAGTATGGGTAATAGTCTGAGTGGTTTTTTGGCAGGAATATATATGTATAAGTTTGAAGAACAATTTTTTAATTATAATAGGAATAAACCAATTTTTTATGTTAGATATGTTGGTGACTATTTTATGGTTTTCAAAGGTAATAAAAGAAATGCAGATAATTTTTTAAATTATATTAATGGTAGAGTTGAAAAAATAAAATTTACTATGGAAAAAGAATATATTAATGTTATTGAAAATATGGATGTTAGAATTTAAAAAAAAATTGATAGGAATGGTAGTGTTATTATAGAAACATCTGTGTTTAAAAAAAAAACATTTTTTGGATTATCAAATAATTGGTTTTCAGATATTGATAGTCATAGTAAAATTAATATTGTTAATAATAAAATTATTAGGGCAATTAAGTTATGTTCAAATAGTAATTTGTTTGAGAATGAGGTTGATATTATTAGGAATGAATGTTTTATGAATGATTATCCTAGGGGTGTAGTTGAACATTTGTTTTCTAATAAAAATATAAATAAAATAAGGAATAAAATGGGATTAGATAGGAATAAAAATAGAAAAAAGATTATTTATGTTGGTTTTAATATATCTAAAGATTTATTTATTAAAGTTAAGAAATTAGTTAAAATGATTAATAGGAAATATAATGTTTCAATTTGTCCAGTTTATAAAAAGAAAGCAAATTTAAATTTTTTAATTAATAATAATGGGGATTATAATAGGTTAGATATTATGAATTCAGTTTATTTGATAAAATGTTTGAATTGTTTTAGAAAAAATGTAGAAATGACATATATTGGGACTAGTAAAAATAAATTAAAAACTAGATTAAAACAGCATTTAGGTGATAAAAATTCTGCTATTTACATCCATAAGAATAAATTTAAGCATGGGAATTTTGAAATAAAACCTTTAGAATGTATTGGGTCATATAATGAAAGGATAATAAAAGAGGGTGTATACATAAATGAAATAAAACCAGAATTAAATAGGATGTTAATAGAAAAAGATAAAAGAAAATAATAGGTTTTTAATTAAAAGTTTTTATTAGATATATATAGAATTTTAAAAAGGAATTAGTTGTGTTTAAGTTGTGATTGTAATAGGAAAGGGGAGTGAGATAAGGTAAAAAAAAGAAAATTTTGGTTATGGATATATTTTGTAATTTTTAATTAATTTAATTTTTTTTTTTTTTTTTTGGAATATGTGATATTTATTGTGTATATATATTTTATTTTAGTGTGCCTTGAAAAAGACTATAAAAAATAGTCGAAACGTCGGATTTCTTTTTCATGATTATAGTCATAATAAATCAAGTTTTAAAAAGAAGGAGTTAGTTTGTTTTATTTCTATATTAGATATATATGAACTATTTTGAAAAGAAGAACTGTGTGCTGGATATATTAAATTATTTAATATGATCATATTAATAAATTCTTTAAAACTAACATATACTAGTTCATGCTATATCCAATAACCTGACTAAGCAATTTATCAGTTTTATAATTTTCTTTGTTAAAAAGTTGTAATATGTATAACATGCCCACAATAAAACAGAATTTGTATCTTGTATCTCTTTTTATTGATATGTGGGTCATTAGTAGTGGGGTTTTAAAAATTTAATTATTTGATTAGAGTTTGTTATGTTAAGTCTAATTAATGTATTATTGTCTCTCGCTTGACATCATGCATTTAATTAGTTTTAATATATAACTGACATATGATTACCATTTACTACTTTTATATTAAAAAATATTTAGTTTTATGCTCTATTTTTGAATAATATTCTATTCCTATAAAGATTTTGTCAGAATGTACTCTGTATAATTAACAATATTAAAGTTGTAATTAATAATTTGTTAAGTGCATATTCATTACCTAAGTAATATATATTAAGGCTATAACCTTAAGACTATGTGCCTAGATGTGACAATAGGGATCTCTACAAATCTTTAACACAAGATTAACAATATTGGACTATATTAAGTAAATGTAATTTATTTAATTTTTTTTTTAGATTATATTTGAAGTCATGATATAGAATAGAAACTAGATATTTTTAATTCCATTATTATCAAATTATTTAAAATATATAATAATTCATTAAAACAAAGGCTTTTCTCTAATATAAATTTAATTTAATAAAATTTTTGGCCACTGTCATGTAATTATTTGTGTGAAGTCTAATTTAGTATTTACTATAATAATGCTCTCAAGCAAAAATTTTACTTATGATGATCATATCTTAATTTTTGACTATACGAAAATATTTATGATAGTCTAGCTGCATAGTGTTAGCACTATATTTGTGTAACATAAATATCAATAAAGTGTCATTATATAAAGTGCTTATAATGATAATAATGACACTTCAAATTTGAAAATCAATTTATAGTAGAAAAGATATTGGAACCAGAAATGAATTATTTTAATTATTATATCATTGTCAAGCTTCACATCAAGCTATCAAATTTATTATGGTTGATTTTTATTTTCAAACATAGCTAATGCCATAGTGCTTTCTATAATTATTACCAATAGTTTTATTTTCTTTTACTAGGCATCAAGTTGTAAGCTGACTAATAATTTCAGTGGATATTAGTATAATCAAAATTTTGGAGTACAGAAAATAAAATTAAAAATTTACACAATTAAGAAGATAAAACAAATTAACTAATAAAATAACAATTGCTACATAAGTTAACTATTTAGAATTTAACTTATAAACAGATAAAAATATTGTGCAAATGTTACATTACGAATGGCATTGATTATCAGAATATTTTCACAAATTAGCTTAACTCGTATGTTATAAAATTATTAAAATTAAATAAACCATTAATTGGAATTAATAGTATTTTGTTATAAATAGGTTTCATCAAAATATAAGAAAATTTAGATAAATATTATTTGAAAAAAAAAATATTACAAGAATAAAACAAACAATAACACAAAATATTTAAAGCAATTGTAATTATACAATAGAATTCATACATTAGCTAAATTGTTAAACATAAATTCAAAGTGTATGTTAATAAAAAAAGTTTTATTGTTTTAATTTTCTTTTAGTGGTAAAAGTGTTCACATATATTCAAAGATAAAAAAAAAAAAATTTGATGGAAAGTCTTTCTTGTCTATTATTTCTTCACAAAAATTTTAAAATATAAATGAGGACACTTCAAAAGACTGTAGATAATAAATAATGGAAAATTTAATGACCCAAAGAAAGAATTGTTTTGACATTTTAACATTTCATGAATAGCATATGCCAATAATAGTTGAATTACACAGAGGCTAACTTCTCCATACAGTAGTGCCATCAGTGCAAGCCAGATTAATCAATGGATGCAAGAAGGTTTGTCTATAAAATCCCTATCTGGTGTCTAATCATCCAATATCCCCAGACTAGTTTTTATCTTGTGGCTTTCATCAATGAGGAGTCTTGGATCTGAGACCACTGCCCTTAGATCTTATGATCTAATGCAACTCTCCCACAGCCAGTTGTGTAAGCATAAAAAATGGTCATCATGTGATGTTTAGTGATTTAGTAGTTGAATTAGATTAGTAGTTCATATTGCTAGGAGCTTGTTCTTTTCTGTGCCAATTCTCTTTGGGATGGTTTCCCATCAATTGATTTAAAACTATCTTAAAACATTTTATATGTTTTTAGAATTTTTCATGAAAAGACAAAAAAAAATTATGTTTTCTGTTTATATGTATATTTTGAGATAATTAGAAATAATTATTCTTAGAATTTAAAATCAGGTCTTGTAAAATGATCAGTTTTCTGCACTAACCTTAATTGCTTTTTGCAACATGTGTAAATATCAAACACAACTGACCAAATTAGTTTTTAATTAATCTTTGTTTCTCTAATGAAGTAGATTTACTTTCTAAATCTTTTTATCAGTTTTTTTTTTTTGTATTTTATTACTATTTTCTATAATTATAAACTCTTTTGTTCTATTTTTTAATTTCATTATTTGTTTAAATTTTTTGCATATTCTAAGGTCTTTTTATTAAAGATTTTAAAATCTTTGCTATTAATTAGAGTTTAAAGTTTCTAATAATACTTTATATAAATCTTTCTTAGCTTAGATAATGCTATTGGTAATTGAATATCCTCTCTTCATCTTGATTTATTATCAGTGCTTCAACTATATCATCACATCTGATTATATTTATCATTTTATCTTCTTTTTCAGTGAAATAAGAATCACTGCCACTCTTTTTATCTTCTCTTCCTTCTAATTTTCTTAGATTTTAATTAATTACAATTTTTTTGTTTTAAAACTACTTGGAGTAGGATTCCTTTTAGAAAAAGATCTAATTCAGTGATGACCAAATTACAGTATATGATCCAAATGTGGTACATTAAGCTTATTAACATAAAAATTAAAAGTACAAGAACATCTCATAAAGTAATACTGTAATTAAAAAACAATTGTCATTAATAGTTCAAATATATACATAACAAAAATGCAAATTCACTGAGTTAAACTAAAAAAAAAAAGTTCCATATTCACTCTGTAAGTAATCATTATATACTTATGTAATAGTGAAGATTAATCCAGAGTGAGTTCGTGATTGGTTTTAACTTTCATTTTATAATTGTTAATCTATATTGCAGTTTTATTTATAAAAAATATTTACTTCAAGGAAAATAATAAAAAAACAAAATAAAATAAGTTATTCAAATTTGAAAAATGTTATTGTATTAAACTAAAAAATATTTAAACTTAAATTTGAATATTTTTTTATAATATAACAATGTACTATAGAAAAAGTATTTTTAGTATATTATTATATTTTAAAAATAATGTTAAATATTTTCTATCTATAGCATATTGTAATTTAAGCAAAAAATTAGTTGCAGTACAAAAGTTGTTTGGTGCATGTGAATCAATCAGTGAATAAATTGATGCATGGGCTATAAAGTATTGATCACCCTATTTTACTTAAGTATATTAATAACCCATATAGAAGATTTCTTCTCTCTCTCTCATTTATATTCCTAAGTGAAAACCCAGGTTTTTTAGCAGCAGTTGATTTAATACTTTCAATTAACTTTATTCATTAAATATATAGTTAATATCCATATTTAAAATCATCTCTAATTATTTTTAATCCTACTTGTTCTTGTGATTTGTTTGAATCCAAGTTCCTTATAGATATGATAATATGTTGAATGTATAGAACATTTAAAACTTTATTTAAACTTTTCAAATACAAACAACTTGTTAGTAATGACACACAAATAGACAACACAGGTTATTATTAACAAGTTGTTTGTATTTGAAAAGATTAAATAAAATGTAAAATTTTCTATACATTCAATATTTATTGATAGATGATAGATATAGTTCAACATATTATCACATCTAATATACCATCATCACAGATCTCCAGGCAAATTCCTTATAAATGGTTTGTAATTATTTTTGTCAGAATTTTCCATTTTACTTTGCTTTAATGTCATTATAATTTCCAAGTTTAATGTGATTTCTTTTATCAAGCACTTTTTTCTTCATATTAGTCTAAAAAAATTATATTTCATCCATTAAACTCACATGTGGTAAATTTCTGCCTTCCTCTTTTCCCTCCCCACCCTATTCTTTTAGAATTCAGTTTTAAACATCTGATGTTTATCTATTATTATTTTTGCTATTAATATGTTCACAATTTCTATTTTAGCCTCTTAATTTTTTCAATGGTGCCAGGGATACCTGTTTATTCTCTCTCACCCATATATTTTGCTTTTAATTCCTCTTTGTTGTTTTTATCATATATTTTTCTATGACATCAGAAGTCTTTACATTGCTTTTCTACTTAGTAATTTCACATCTCAGATCCATGATTGTAGCACTGGTAAAATATATTTTATAAAGCATTTCAAATACATAGACAATTTTGTTTTTAATAATAAATTATTTTTATCAAAAGTACTCTAAATTTAATTTTGTGATTAATTTTATTTATTATGCTTTTAACTATATTAATAATCTGATCAATATACTTTTTAAGTTCTAGTTTACAATTATCAATATTCTTTTAATTTTTGAAAAACTATTAAATATTAGTTTCATTAATATTTTGTTTTTATTGTATAGTTACTGTATAGTTTTTTAAGCATTAAAAAAAAAATATTTTTGAAACAATCATAACATTTGCAAAATCTAGATGACTTAAGTAATCTGTTTATTTTTATTGTTTTAGTTTTCATTTTAATATACAAAATATGTTCTGTACAACTACTGTAAAATATTTTGAATAAAATAGAATCTTTCTCTCCTATATTCTTAATAATTAAATAAAAATTCATATAACATTACAATAGTAGCTAAAAACAAATTTTTACTAAAATTCTTCAACAATCATGATTTTTTGAATTTGAGGTATTCAAGTTGATATTAAAGGAAGTTAGTTTTTGAAGTGAATGATGGGAAGGCTGTTTTGTTTTGTATATATATGTTGTATGTTTAGTTGAATTTCTCTTGAAAAGATCTATTTGTTAATAGATGAAATTATGGTTATGAAAGACTTTTAGTAAAATTTTATTTTTTGACTGGTATTGTAATGTTATATGAATTTCTGTTTTATTTATAATTATTAGTATAGCATTAGGCAATATTTAATATGTAATTCTTAATAATGTTTCACCATATCATTTACTCATTACAGTCACAGTTTGAAAGATATTTTCTAGAAATTGACAATATATAAGTTTTATTTGCCAATAAATTTTTTATAGAATAAATGTCTTTTCATAATCTACAAATTCAGAGCATAAAGGCAATTTATATTCATTAATCTTTTCTACAAATTTTGAATGTTTTTTGAGCTTGCTTACTTTAAGCCCAAAATTCTTTGTAGATAAATTTTGTAATAGTTTTGTATAGAACTGACAGAAATGTAATAAGCCTGTAATTTATAAAACAGTATTTTTTTCATTTTGCTAAATATTAATAATATTAATGCACTTTTCCAATCACCTGATAAATGTTTATTACTTTTAAAAAAAAATAATTTTTTGAAGCTTTTTTCTTTTTTCATCAATTGAATTGTATGTTTGATCTCTTTATTTAATACTTGGAAATTTAAATGATGTCATAATGATAGGAGCTACTTAATACTACAAATAAATATCCATTTTCTAATCACATTAATAGAAAATTCACAGTTTAGGGTAATAAAACAGTTCTTTATAATCTTAAACATATAAATGCTGTTAATCATGATGTGATATCTGTAGAAGTTTTAAAATATAGTGATATGTTAATGTTAAAATTATATGTTTAGGAATATATAAACTCACAAAGTTAGCCTGTCTGACCCTAAGGAAACTTCTATTATTCCAACTTTTAAAATAAAGAGAATAGTCAACATTATCATAGAAAAACTACTATTTCATAAAATATTATTGTTATCTACTAAAGCAAAGGTACTTTTAAAAATTTTGTTGAATAGATTGCTTCCAGACTTAGATAAATAATTTTTGTTGCAAAAAAATAAAAAAATGATTGATTTTAATATTGCTCTTATTACTTTTTATAAATCTCCACATATCCTCTGCTGCAAATTTTTTTTTATATAATTCTTTTAATTTTCTAACAGTTTCAACTGTACTGCAGTCTTCATCAGAACTACAACATTTAGACATATAATTATATAACCATCATTCTATATACATATAAAAATCCATATAAAAACACATATTTTACATTATTATTCATAATCATATTTTATTTTTAACCCCATTTTGCATTAGAATGTATATGTGAAGATTTATAAAAAGTAATATATATGAATATATGAAAGAATGCAAAAAAAGTAAAGAAGAAGATATATGAATAATATTGCTTTTATTGATTGGTCAATTTATGCTTAATTAATTAAACAGATCTATGGGATTGTTTAAAATTGGTTGCACGCCAAAATTTATTTGTATTATACTAATTTTACAAAATAAAAAGAATTATTATTACTATAAGGAGAAAATCTGAGGCAAACAAGGATATGTATTTGTTTCAATTTTATTTTTAAATTTTATAAGAGTGGACTTTGGAAATGTTTATAAACCAAAAACAAGAACTTTATATTTTTGAAATCTAGATTTACAATATTGCGATGATGATGGTATATTTTCTAATTTCAAAGATAATCTAGGGAATATATTTATTACAATTTTTTCTGCATGTATAACTTTGACACTATTCAATTTGGATAAATATTTTAATGATGATTACTAATTATTTATTAAGATAAAGATTATCATATCATTCCTAGCACAGTTATAAATTTTAAACTTCTTTTAAAGATAAATATATGTCTTTTAAATTAAAAACAAACACATGAAATATTTCAACTTCATTTCTCTTTTTTCCTGTGTAATATATTTACATATTTATATCACATTAATATAAACAACTTTTTTTATGAAACTGTAAATTCAACTTCTGAGTGCTTGGAGGCTATTGCAAGAAAACCTTATTATAAATGCCATTTGAATCAAGCTTAGTACTTTCAAAGACTACTTATGGCCTCATATTCATAGAAATGAGATTTATGTGGGTGGTTGCATTTATATATATATGCATGCCATTGAATAAGCTTTTATACTCCATCCACAATAAAGACTCATTAACAATTCAAAAGATAAATTCCCTAATGAATAAACATCTCATACTGTACATAAAGTAGCATATATCCAAGCTGGAAGCAGCACTGTTTACTATGATGAGTCTCATGCCAGCCTGGCCACATGGTTTTCACAACACAAATATTTCTATAAAAGAGCTACAAACAATCCGGAGCCCAAGTCTATTTTCCTTAATCAACAAAATATAATGGACCACACATTTAAACCCACAGATGCCATTACACCATGAATCAAAAGAAATGATGTCAAGCACAATATCAAAGAAGTATGGCATATATTAACAATCCCAACTGAATGAATAAAAAGGAATCCTGTTTCTCCCTTTTGAAAAAAATGGCCCATATAATTTGAATACATTTGAATGAACTTGTTGCATATATATAATATTATAATTTGATGTTTGTATTTCTTCAAATCAATATATGTAGTCTTATAATTGAATATTTATAAATACAGTAATTAGATATATATAAAGTATAACTTTAAAATTTTTTATCCACTTAGGAGCGCTTTTGACTATACTTGTAGTCTTTGTCAACTAACACTTTGAAAAGCTAACCTTCCCACAATTCCTTGATCAATGTTTGCTGCCTATCTGTTAATTATGTCTTGTTTGTATTTGTATTGTAAGAGTGTTTTATAACCAACAAACACACCTGCCATAATTTTTTCAACATTTTCAATCTGTTCAATTGATAGTCAAACAATCGAGCTTACATATACATATACATGCTAAACAAACACAAATGTCACCTCAAATAACCTGCTATTTTTATTTTATTTTTCTTGAGAGATGTATTTTTAATTTTTGCATCTCTAAAGTAGTAAAATTTATGTATATATACACAACCTAATCTCACTAATAATTAAATTAATAATTATTAACTGACTGGTGAGACTGACACAAAGGAAGATTAAAATGAAAGAATAATGACTTGAGGTCAAAATAATTGCTAGGTGATTGAATTTGGGAGATGGAAAACAATGCAAGGAATAAAAAAAATATTTTAATAAACATATAGATTTGTAACAATAAGCTATTTAAAAATCAGCATGAATCAGCATGAGAGGGGCTTTGGTTTTAAAACAATTGGATAATCTGCACATGAAGAAAAATTTCTAAACAGTTATTAATTTTTTTTTTAAAAAAAAAAAGAAAATATATTAAGATGGATTCCAGTATTCAACGCTAAAAAGGAAAAAACCTTCATTATCAGAATAAAAAAAGAAAATAGTTTCAGCTGTTTGCTTAAACAACAAGTCGAAATGTATAAATGATAAAAATAGATTAATAGTTTAAACATATGCTAGAGAGCTTGAATAGATTTTTAAGAAAATGGAGAGAAAGAAATTGGAAACTATTGGAGTTTGATCAAGTTCCCACGTCATTTTTTCTGATACTTAAATGCTATTGAATAACTAACTTGAATCATGAAAGGGAATTCTGCAATGTGTGCTGAGTAGTAGAATATACTATAGGTGACTGATACTGACCTCTATGCCATTATAAATGTGTCTGTGTAAAATAACTCTTTATGTTTTGATGGATATCAACCTGCAGTGGGTTTGTTGCTATGTGTTAGAAAGAAACAACTGGACAGCACTCAGGACTAATTAGTGTGAATTTAGCAAAGCCAATGGACAACTATGTTGCATCTGAAAATTGATATACAATGTATATAGACTGTTAAATATAGACAATGCCTTTTTTCCTCAAGAATATTGTTTTTTTATTCATTCATATAATTTTTATTTTATTTTACTATTTGTAATTTTATGACTTGTGTTTTTTTTTAATTGAATTTCGTTTGTCAAATTTGATGACTGGCACTTCAGGAATGGGAGCTGTATCTAGAATGTATAGCTGTATGGAATGGGGAAGGGAAGGAATCAAAATAAGTAAATAATTGTAATTGTTAATAAAATCGAAAATTCACAGATCCTTCCTGAAATTCGATACTGCTCTACCAAAGTGACCTCAAGTAAGATCTTGACTTATTCTACATTAACTACAAACTTTAGAACAAACAGAGTTATATTTTTTTATTAATAGTTATTACTAAAACTTAGCAATAGTTTTTCTTTTTGTTTGTTTCTTTTGGATGTATGATTAATCATGGTGAACGAATGGTTTCTTTTTTCACTAATGTCAATTTAACTTACATATATGAGAGGTTCTTCATTCAGTAATCAGCTAAAAATAGCATACTCCAATAAATAAAATATAATTATAGTTACTACTATTAGCAAGATAGATTCGGAATTAATGTATTATTAATTTTCTTTTCTACTGCTATATTTTTATTATTTAAAATCTTTAATTTCAATTTACTGTATATATTATTCTGAATTAGTTTTTTTTGTTTATTAATTTGTAACTAAAGACTGCTTAGGTATGAATTCCTATCAGGAGATTTGGAAAGGGAAATTTATTGTATTCTTAAAATGATAGGAGGCCATCCTTGATATCTCAATATTATAAATGTAAATATTATTTTATTGCATTATTTCTTGTTTCTTGTTTAATAAATGTCAAATAATTATTGAAATCAATCTGATCTCTGCTTGACCATCATCAATACCATGCATTACACTAATAATCTACTTAGTCATCATCATCATTATTATCATGTATTTATACCAATAAGCCAATTGATCATTAGTATTATGCATTTACACTAATAATCTGCTTGACCATCATCAGTATTATGCATTTATACTAATAATCTGCTTGACCATCATCAGAATTATGCAGTTACACTAATAATCTACTTGATCATCATCATCATTATTATCATGTATTTATACCAATAAGCAAATTGATCACCAATACCATGCATTTATACTACTAAATAAATAGTTTAGTCTATAACCTCCACATATCACTGAATAATTATAATAAATACACATATATTAATTATTCATACCCATGTGCCATTCTTCATATATAAAATAATGTGTATAACTTTTAGTAGTAAAAATATACTGGTCTTTGCTTATATATAGGCACATTGGTTTGAAAATTAAGTAAGTTCATTCCTGAAGAGACTAGCTGCAAATTCTCTCTGGGTTCAAATTCTGGGATCTAATGGAGCCTGAAAGAGAAATGTGATGAAGATGAACTAGTCTAAATTGCATCTAAATTTCTTCAGTCAATATAGATCTAGCATGCTGAAGTTAAATGTGATCTTGGAATAAGCATTTCATCATGCTATCACCAGAATCCTACATGAAGACCCTGCATCCAATGGTAGTAAGATGCACTCCCTCTTTCTTGGTGTGTCTCCTGTTACATTACAGTATATTAGCATAGTTTCCTTTATTTTCCTTTTGTTGTTATTTTTTATAATTTTCAATATTTTTATCTTATTATAATAGAAGTTAAAACCACAAATACATGACTTATTATGATCATAAAAAATGGATGCTGAAACATTATTATTTACTTTGCAATTTTGTTGCATTTTCTGAACCCTTTTTAATAACAGCAAGTGCTCTTTAGTTCTTTTTTCCAATGTGCATCTTGATTCCCCTATATATCCACTACTACACTTACATATCCATTATAAATGATGCAATTTTTATTTATAAATGAAGTTTTATCTTTAGAGTTATTTATTAATTTGTTTAATGTAGGAGGTGTGTAAAATGCAATGTCACATATACCTTTATAAATTTTCCTTATAAAATTTACTTGATCATTCAAAATATATGATATTGATAACCACATTTTTTTATTAGCAGGAGAATCAATATTATTAATAATATTTTTATTTTTATGTTTCATAATAAAATTTTTAGTAACATTATATATATAATTGTATCCATCATTTAACAATTCATTTGAATACATTTCAATATTTTTAGCTTCAATATTTATTTCAATATTTTTGACATCTCTTTTTCTTGTTGTTTAAACAACTTTTTTTCCTCCAGTATATAAAATGCTGTTTTATATTTTTGAGATTTTTGGATTTTTTTTATTTCTTGCTACTTGGTAGTTATGTTTTTAATATTGTATTTTTGTTAATATTGTTATTTTATATAATTCATTTAATTGTAAATAAATCATATCTTCTGGATAATTATTACTCAAGGCATATGTAGGATCCAGATTCAATTTAAATCAATTAATGGGGCAAGTTTTGTTGGACATTGTCCTTAGTAATAAATTAAACAAAAATTTCAGGCATGACTAAGGAACACACATATTCTAATATATGGTTAAAAGTTTAGCAATTAGTGAGATTGACAATAGATGTGACTATTAGGATATATAATTTTTCCAAATCTCTAAATCAGACACCAATTACATTTTGATTATTGTAATAACTCAACAGATCTGACTGCTCTGTAACATGATCAGTAAAAAAGGAATGACATCCAAAATGAAACTGATGAAATGATATAGGTGGAGAAGTGATTTTTAGGATTAGAATGGCTAAGGTTGCAATGTATACTTTAATATAGAAGACAAATGATTGAGGACATATTAGATTAAGATCCCCTTTACAAGTAGGTAAACAGGCAGTTGTAATTAATGAAAGATATGATCAGGTTGACCAGATGCATGATTTTGTTATAGATATGAGATTTTAACAGTAGCTCTGAAAAAACACATCCATCAACTATAGGAAGCAAGTATACCATCCAAAATAACATTAATGATTTAAAAATTTTATTATAGTATAAAGTAATTTTGAGAAGAAGGCTTTTATTTATGAAATGAATTTGCTGACAATGAAATTGTTCAAATGATGATTAGATTGGGTCTTAGATTAATTTATTGAAATGTCAAGAAAGAATGAATAACTTCCTGTGAAGAATGGTGGTACTTTATAACCTGTAAAAAACTGTCACATGGAAAACTTTCAAACTTGTATTTTAAATCCTGTTAGTGTTTGGAATTTGTTCAGCATATGAAGACAAAAGGAATGTTCTGAAGGCCTCTAAACATTATCAGGATATTATTAATGAAAGAGATTGCTTTAAAAGTATTTCAATATAGGGAAGGAAGAGACCTGTGCAATTTTCAATTTCTTTAATCATGGAGTCTATATATATTACAAATAATTGTGAGTAAATTAAATTAAATGTAGTTAGAGTCTATTACACTGTTAAATTTATAACATTAACTAAATCTCTTATTTGTATCCATAAATTATAATAATAATGCATAGTCTTTTGTTTCTTAATATTTGTAGAAAAACAACACATATTTAAATCACAATATAGCCAAAATTACTTTAGATTACTTTAGATTTTCACAAACTTTTAATCACCAAATATTACTTATTATTAAAAGGGAAGGGAACTATGTAGTTTTTGAATTTTTTTATTGGTGATGATAAAATTTAATATTTTAATTGTTTAATATATCAGTAATAAAATTGTTATTGTTCATTTAAAGTGTCTAAACTATATTTTGAATCCAAATAATCTATAAGTCATTTAAATTATTCTTACAAATGATCATCCAGTATTTATATTTATAAAATGAAGTATTTTCTGTACTCAGGAATGTAACTTGCATTAATCTTAATGGACTCAAACCCAGATGAGTATCAACCTTTATCAGATTATCTTGTGGTATTGCAGTTTGATTGTAAAAAACTTAAATTGAAGAAAGGAAGATATTGTAAATTTTTATTATTGTTGTTGTATACATTTTGGGGGTGTCCATATCAATTTATATCACATGGTATTGACATATTTAGTTAAGAGTATGTTTTGGGGATGAAATTCATGGCTCAATTCATAATATTTCAGATTATATCTCTAACTTACTAGCACTAATGTGGTCATACCCTGTCTTATGTAATAATATACCTCCTATATTTTTATATCTCATGTTTAATTAAATATCAGGTAACGATATAGACACCCTTTCTCTAAAATATCAAAGCATTTTTAATGAAAATATGTCAAGTATTTTATGGTTTTAGCATTATATTTGTATTTTTTGTTCAATCGCAATTGCATTTATGTATAAAAGTACATACCAATCACCTTATGGTATCTAGAGTAAATGTAATTACAAACATTTCGATTTATTTATACGTATAAGTTTGATTGTCAAATACTCCATCATTTTGAAGAAGATAAGAGGCATAATTTTTTTTCTTTTTTAAATTTGTGTTTTTAATTTATTTGAAATCTCTTTACTTGATGACAGGATTAGCTGGAATTAGTATAATAAAAATTTTACTTTCTAGAGTACCGACACCAAAATAAAATCGATTTCGTATTACTGCTGTAAATGTAAAAAAAAAAATATTATTATTATTTTAAAACTAGTCATGAACTGTTTTAATTTATCCATTTCAAATTTATTTTTCTTTATTAGTTTTTTTTTTTTTTTTTTGTATTGCAATAACAAAGAAGATAGTAAATCATATGGGAAAATGTTAAAAGTGAGAGTGAAGAGGTATCGTGGAATTCATATACCTAATTTTAATTCTTCATAAATGTATATATCTAACAAATGTGTCTACCTAAGATAAGTGAAGAATTGCAAAATCTCTCACTTCTGAACAGGTAATTTTTGCGTGATAAATAATATTTTATATTTTGAAATTAATTATATTTTCTTTATTTATTTGTTATTATAAAAGGTCAAAACAGCTTAAATTATCTAATTATACCAAAATATTTTAATTAATTAATTATTTTTTTTAATTAAGGAAAGTCTCCAACTTTGTCGCCATGAATTTAAAAATGATATAAATTAAATCTTTGTCCTTTTTTATAACTAAAAAAAATGTTAAATAGTTATTTGAAACTAGTTTATTTCAATCAGATTTTAAATTAAGTAAGTTTCAATTATAAGTTTTGAATGTTTGATTAAATATTTCCAAGATAATTTTAAAAGATAAATGCAATATGCGTTGATTTATTAGTTCCTCATAGTAACATACATATAATTTTTACAGTAATTTAGCTGTAATTAAAGAACGTTGCTTAATTTTGAAATAAACATATACATTCATTAATTAAAAGTGTAAATAAAATGTATGTATTTATTATTACTAAAATGGATTTTATCTTCTGACAATTTTATTTGAATATAAGTTTTGAGTTTTTCCTAGTTATGTGCTTTTTCTATTTTTTTTATTTTGAATATAAAGAAATTTTAATTTATTCCAAAGAGAAGTATTTTGTTTTAGTTTACTTTAATGACTAAAAGATTGTAATTTTTTAATTGCCATTATAAAGTATAAAATTGCATAAATAAAAAATAAAAAAATTTAAAAAATACTTTAAGTAATAATAATTTTATATGAATATTAAACGCAAGCAAATTACAAAACTTAATTGGAAGTTTTAGAAAAAAATAAATTTGAAAAGCACTAAATTATTAAAACAAATAAAAACTTCTATTGGAAAAAAAACTAACAACAATTATAAACTATTTCCACATTCTATGTTAAAAAACACCAATTATAAAACAAAACAATATGGAGCAAAATGCTGAAACAAGTCTTTCAAAACTAAATGAGAGAAAAATATTTCTAAGTATTGCTTAACAAATGATATCTGTTTGACAATGTATAATAAAAAAAATGCCTGAAATTGGAAACAAAATATTTCCATTGGAACCTAAAATATGCAGAATATGAACTAAAAAAAATTAAAATAAACTTTTACACATTATTATCTTAAGAATTAATATTGCAATGCTTATTGCATTATTTTTTGGAATCAGAAAAACATATTTATTCTGTCCATAAAAAGTACAAAAAAAAATGGTGTGGATTTTATTAAAAGATATAATATTCTGAAGTCTGTTGTTAAATATATAATTTTGTTAATGTTGATTAATATCAATTGACATTTATTAATAGCCTTCGACTTTATTTGGATTAGATATTTAAAGTCATTTGGGGTTTGCACTTTGTATTGGTATTCAAGCATTATATTTGCAATTAGTTGAAAATTAGAATTGAAGTCATGAAGTAGCTATACTAGAGAGCTATAATTAGTTATAATGTAATGAAAATGTGATAAATTTACTACTGAAAATTTAATTGGCTGAAATTTCAAAATTTAAGGTAAAAGTGTGTAATATTTATTGTAACAGCATTTACAGTTCGAAAATGCATTTAACATTTTATATATAGTTTCTCAATAATAAAACCAATAATGAAAATATGAATAAACTTAGTTTTTATTAAGAAGTATAAATTATGGATTACATAAGAATAAAAAAAATGTAATTAAAAATTATTATTATATAGATAGTTTTAAAAAATTGTACCCAAAATAATTCTTTTATTTAAAATAATAAAACTACTTATTTAAATTAATTTTAATGCAATATTAGAGTTTAGTGCCTTCTACAGACTTTAGCAACATCAAGCCTAAATATTTTGTTTGGAATCTTTTTTTTTTTTCAAAAAATTTTTTTATTACATTGGCAAATAATTATTTTTAATATAATAAATTTTAATTATTGGTTTTCATATATAAAAAAATCTATAAGCCAATTTTTTTTATTGATTTTGATATTTTAATAATAATTTTAAACTTGTGATGTAATAACTATTTTTTCTCTTCATATTTTTAAAATATGTGTTTGCAAAAAATAGATATATTATGTAAATATTTTAATAAAAAATTTTAAAAAATTAAATATATTGTAAACTAAAAAATTGAAATTATATATATAATTCAATGACTATTGTTTGGGAATTGATAAGATATTCAAGCACGGGAAATCACATTTTCAGTGTGACCCTTGAACTTTAAAAACAGACTCTATCACTCTCCCACTGCAATAAACCATGCAGGGCAAAAAAAAATTGAAATTAATATTTTAAAATAAAAACATTTTAATAAATGAAATAATATTATTCTTTTTTTTTAATTTTTGATAATTAAAAGAAACTGAAGGTAACATCATCATTTTTAATTTCAACAAAAACCTGAAAAATAGATGAAAAAATAATTTTTATTTTTAATTTTAAAATATCAGTTTTAATAATAAAATTGTTTAGATTGTCATAGTTTTTAACAGACATTAAATCAGTGTAAGATGTGATATGTGGGACTATTTCTTTCATTTATGAGTGAATGTTGAATGTATAGAAAATTTTAAACTTTATTTAAACTTTCCAAATATAAACAACTTGTTAGTAATAACACACAAATAGACAATACAGGTTAGTAATTACACAATGTTTTGAGTAGTATTATTCTCTACTCTTCTTCGGGTGTTGCTGGCCTATATGCACAGTGACAATATTTGCTTAGAAGTTGATCTCGCACTTTTGGATTCTTGAATATTGAATTTAAGGCAAACGCTCTACCAACTGAGCTATTCTGTCAAAGGCAACAGAATAGCTCAGTTGGTAGAGCGTTTGCCTTAAATTCAATATTCAAAAATCTAAAGGTGCGAGTTCAACTTCTAAGTAAATATTGTCATTGTGCATATAGGCCAGCAACACCTAAAGAAGAGTGGAGAATAATACTACTCGAAATGTTGCGTAATTACTAACCTGTATTGTCTATTTGTGTGTTATTACTGACAACTTGTTTGTATTTGGAAAGTTTAAAATTTTCTATACATTCAACATTCATTCATAAATGATGGAAATAGTCCAACATATCACATCTTATAATGCACCATCATTAAAAACCTTTAGACAAATACTAAATCATTGTGATATGAAAATCTTGCTGAGTTTATTGAAACACTTCCTTTTTTTAGTGACATTACTTAAAAAAAAACTTTATTTTATATTTTGTTTCTCTTTTATACAATCTTTTGGGGTCCAGTTTAGAATTTTGTCATTTTTTCTAGAAGTATGTTTTATATCATTTATTTCGGTGATATCTATCGTTTTTTTTTTACCCATGTATTTTTTCATTTCCTTCTCTGTTCTAATTCTTATATATATATTAATTATTTTTTTTTGGTATATAGATGATTTTTTTTGTAATAATTATTTATATTAAAAGTTCTAAAGTCTTTTTAGTTTATAGTTTATATTATCAACCATATTTCCATATGCCTTAAAAATTTGATCAAGATATTGATTTATATTTATATATTTGCACTTTTATTCCTTCATTATCAATCTTTATTTCTCTTTTTAAAGAAAACTATTAAATATTTCACTATGTTTTTTTATTTATAGTTCTACTTTTTATTTTCATCTGATGACTTTTCTAATATGTTTTGTTCTTCTAGAGAATTATTAATAAACAAGCAACTACTAACATTAACTTATATTCAAAATTCAGATAACTTAAATTAATATTCATTTATCTTTTTAAGGGAGATGGAAACACCATGTCATATATTCTAACCAATCCTTATCACTTCTATTACATTTTGATAAATATTCTTTATAATTTGACAATATTCAATATATTGCAATAATCCAAAGCATAAATTGTGCCATAAATTTTTATGAAGTCATTTTTTTTTCATAAGCTCTAATTCAGTGCAAAATATTTAGTATACATTTTTGTATTTTCTATAACTTATTTTTATCTTATAGGTTTTTTTTTAACAATAATTGTTTTTAAAATCATGGTGAAATTCTCTGTTTGAGGAAATAAGATAAATATGAGATTTTATAAGCAGTGTATAGATAAAAGTTTAATGATTGATTAAAAAACCTTAAAATGGTTTATAATTGAAACTTGCATGAGAACATCTACTTGTTTATCATTGTCATTTTAAATGCTTTTCTTGCATTAAAAACAACACAGAAGTTCAAAAATGAGTAAGGATTATGGTGACAGTATATATACACTGTAATGATACATGGGAATGTTAAAAATGGGAATCTAAACTCTTATCTTTAATAAAATAGAAAAAGGAAAAACTTTGCTAATCTAATGAAATTCAATGTATATGTAATGAGACTTTTATAAATATTTAAATTTATTCCTACATCTATATCAGTTAATAAATATAAAAAGAGTTTAAATAATAAGGAAAATTTTATTAATTTCAAAAAATATTTAAATAATCAAATAATCAACAATCTCAGAGGAAATATAATATGTATTTTAAGTATGGCATGTGACTGACATGTGTTGTAATAAGTGAGCAAAAAAAATAAATAAGATAAAATATAAAAATAAATTAATAAAAAGTCATTCATATTTTATTTACAATAAAATTAAGATATGGAGAAACAAGAATAACTTTGTTAACTTTAATAACTTCAATTCTTATTATAAATTATAATTTATGATGGTATTTTCAAGAAGGAAATAAACAAATACCATGGTAAATATTTTCATAAATCTGGTTGAAGTTCAGAAAGGAGAAAAACCAAACAAAATAATATCATTAATTACCCTTTAAAATATTATTGCTTCAAATAGTTAGTAATCCTTTGGTTTGTTTTCAATATATATATATATAAGCATAAATATGAACTACCTACCTAGACCACTCACTTAAGCATATTCTATTAGTTGTGTATATGTGCATATATATATATTGGATTTAAAAAATATAATTTACCTGACATGAACATTAATAAAAAAAGAAAAGAGAAAACATAGCATAGTAATAATAAATGTATATATAAAAATATCATTTGGCTTTTATTGAACTTCATCTAAAAATCTGATTTTCTTAAAATCTTTGTAAACAGTTCTTTATCATAATCTTCTCAAAGTTAATTAAATTCAAAATGTTCAAAAGGCATTTAAAATTCTATTGAAATGAATTTTGAACCTTACTTCGGGATGCTTGAGCTCGGACTGACGGATTGGGAGTGAATCAATGACCTTGTCAGTGTTCTCCCAGCCCACTTAGCCTCTGCTTCGCATCTTGACTTTAAACCTATACTCATTATAAATTTGGATGTGCCTTTCAATTCTCAATGAGGCATACATAATTGTTCAACTGGGACAAAGTATGGACCAATCTAGAATACTACTGAAGCGTTGATCCAACATTCATGTATATATCCATTTCTTATTTGGCTATGGACATTGCTTGGTATTTATGTAATCTTCATTGTATAAAATTGTATAAATCATTTAAATAAATCATTATTTAAAAAAAAAAAGATGATGAAATAGTTTTGGGAATGTCATACTTTGTTAATTTATATAAAAAAGTAAACAACCTTTCCCCTGGAGCTTTCTTCAGTAATGATAGTTTGTAAATACAATGATCTTTTTAATTTTCTTAAAAAATTTTTATTACACAATCATTGTTAAGATGACTGTTATTTTTGTCAAATATAGATTGAATCTCAGCAAATACATTCTCATGACTTTGGAAAGGATTCAGCAATCAAGACCCCTTCCTACTTTATTAGTTTCAAGCCAGACATATTTAAATTTAGATGCTTAAAACACTTGGTTTATAATAAATAAGATGTCCAAAGTTTATAAAAGTTGGTTTAAAAGAAGTAACTTTTTATTTTTTTAAATATATATTAAGATCTTTAAAATCACTGCCTTGACATAAGCATTGTTATGGGTTTTTTTAGAATGACTTCCATGCAATGTGATATTGGACTGCTTTTACATTATTTTACAGAGTTCTACACACACTTTCTTAACACTATTTAGAATTCCCAGGATTAAATTAATATTTTTTGAAATACTTTAAATAATTTTGTACAAAATTTGTGAAAGTTGAATACATATAAAAATAAACTTCCAATAAAAAATGAAATATATTTCATAATCTAACTAAATGCATACACAAATAAATAATGTGATTGAATTAATTTAATTAAGATTTTATGATTGATTCCTTTTGATATTTATTTATAGTTTATTTGGATGATTTAATAGAAGCAATCTGAAAGTATTTATTGACTATTTAAATAAATATTTTAAAATAAAAGTAAACTTGCATGGGAATAAAATAAAAATATATATATAAAAGTTTTTTTAATGTAAAATTTTTACATAAGGATATTATTACAATATATATTCATATAAAGAAAAAAGAAATATATCTATATAAGTCACATTTATAAATATTTAAATAAATGTCTAAAAGAACTCCACATTAAGGATAAAATACTAGCATTTCTGAAATTTTAAAATAAATTATTATAAACAAATAAAAATCTATCTCATAAATAAATTATTTAATTTATTTCTGATTCTGACAAAAAATAAATCCAAATTATTTATTATTACAAAATGTAAAAAATATATATATTTTGAAAAAACGGCAAAACAACAACTGTTGATTTTCTGTACATGTAGATTATAAAAGTTAATTAAAATATTTTGTTATCAAGTGTAGTTAATAAAATTATTTTATTTAAAAAATTATTCCTGTTTGTAATCAAAAATATATAAATTGATTTTATTTTATAAATGTAAAAAAACATTGTTTTATAGGATTATTAACCATTAGAAACTACCAGTAACCACATAAACATTCACAATAAGGATAGTAATCAATATTTCTCACTGCTGTCAAGGCAACCATTTCACCTTTTAATAGCAAGAATGGAAATCCATTCTTATTAATGGTCCATTGAATATATATGGACACTTAAAGATTGCAATTTGACTACAGAGTATGAAATATTGATACAATGAAGTTTAAATAAACCTCTTTAAACATGAATTTCTTGGCAAGACTAATAAATAGTCAATTATAACATTACAGACTGCAATACTTTTAAATTACTCATGTATTATTTAAATAATAAGTGAAATAATGCTTAAAGCTAATTGGGATAATTAGTAACCATTAGAAACCACCAGTAACCACATAACATTCACAATAAGGATAGTAATCAATATTTCTCACTGCTGTCAAGGCAACCATCTCACCTTTTAATAGCAAGAATGGAAATGTTCTTGTTTGTGTAGATATGAAAGAAAAACAAAATTTTCTTGTCTCAAAATAAAAAATATAAATCCAAAATAGCAAAAAATTAAACAGTGAAAGCATTATTTAACCAAAAAACTGAAATGTTTTAACAAAACAAAAAAAAAAAAAAAGAATGTAAATCCTAAAAAAAAATGTTTTTTTTTTTTAAAAAAAAAAGAACGAAGTCATATCTATTTGTTTATGAATAAATTTTAAAAAATGAAATGTTTTACAAAAACAAAGTTATATCTATTTGTTTTTGCAATAAATAATAATAAAAATGTAAAAAATCTAAATCAGCCCAGTAATGTTATATCTATTTGTTTTTGACTAGAAACAGCACCATCGAGCAGTGTGGATTGTCTGAAGTTGTAGTACCAAAATATTCAAAGTATAAGTTTAAAAATAAAAGTAATCTAAAAAAATAATACATCAACTTTACAAATAAAAAGAATGAATAATAGACTGAAATAGAAAAGTAAAAAAAAAAATCATTTTTAGCTTTTAAGCTAAAAAAATTCCTATCAGTAAAATGAATTTAAATATAGAATACATTCAGACATTTTTTAAAATATTAAAATTACATTTATAATTAAAAAGAAATAGTCATGATATTCTTGGAAGAGAGGAAGGCAGCAGCAATTTCTGACTATGATTAGTAAATTTTCAATTGACTATAAATATATTAATTAAATAAATGCTAAATATAAATATTATATGTTTAATGAGAAATATATATAAACAAAATATATTTAGTTCAAGATTTTGCCACCATATGAATGCAACAGATTGATGCAATTAAATTATTTTGAGCCCAACTGCAGCATCAATATTATTTTTATGAAAGCCACTGTTAGAAAATTAATACTGAAAAAAAAAAAAGAAAATAAATTAAGACAGACATCTCTTTAATTTCATTTAACAATATTTAGAAGGTATCTTCCTGAACATTATGGGATGACATAACTTGGGTTTCTCCCATAGCAACATTTTGTTGATCAGAGGATATCAACATTTGGCTATGTTTCAGATTAACATTTTGGGTATCAGAGGAAAAGATTTCTTGGATTCCACTCAAATCATCAATATTTTTTCAAAATTACTTTAGACACAAAAACTCTCAACATCAATCATCAAAGTACTCCAAATACTCCACAACAACCACTTTATGGATTAGCCACTTTAGAGATCTTGTCATTGAATATTTATTAAACAGATAATTATTACTCTGGAGAAATATGTTTTATATCATTATCAGAAGTTAATAATGCATAATTATGGACATAAAGAATTAAAAAAGTATACTTTAAGTAAGTGAATAAAACTATTTGTGCATAGATATTACTTTATCTTCTAACCAACTGGCAGGATGATTATCTTTTTTTATGTGTAGAAAACCCAATTTACAAAAAGGCAACAATTTAAAAAAAGATATTACTCACCAAGATTATCAACTGGTAGATAAGAACAGTTTTAAATTTTGAGTATTTATTTTTAACATCTAGTTAAGAATAGATGTTTTTTTCTTTTCTAATAATATATCATATGCATATTTTTAGTAAACAAAATGTTTTATTTAAAATCTTATTAGTTAAAAATGAATCATATGAGTTTATCATACAAATATCAAACTATCATTAATTGTAACAAGGATATCATTAGATCTTAATTTATTTATATTATTATCAGATCTAATCAGATTTTAACAAGATTGAAGACTTTATCTACTTTTTACAAATTACAAGTTTTTGATTTGTCCTAGCAATCTTTTTTTCTTTATGTGCACTCTCTACTTAGTCTTTATGATCAATATGCACGCATGAAATATAAGAATATACTGGAATAAAGTATAGCCTTTTTTAATTATCTTATTTTTCAATGGTTATTTATTTTATTTAAATCTCTTCATTGTGAACATCACAAATATCATTGGGATTCTATATATACGAGTTTTTAAAAAATTTATGGGAATAAAAAAATTTATTCTCAACATGTCTTTATATGTAACGCAACAACTCTAAGATTTATTTTAAATAGTTTCATTTAAACTATTTAATGTTTGATTTCCTTTTAAACTAGTGCAACTATTTTTATTTGTGGGTAAAAAGGAAACTATGGAATAAATTGTTTTCACGTTTACAATATAATTAATTGCTCAAGGTTATATGAATTTCAGCTGGGAAAAAAATATTTTTTTATAAAAAAAAATAATATTCTCACTGCTTAATGTTTAAATATCCTAGTATGTATTTGTGTGTATATATGTGTGCTAAGATTTTTCTTAAAGCTGGCTGTATAACCCAGTTATATACTATTAGAACCAATAAATAATCATTTATCACCATTAATGAAAATTTGCCTTGCCTTCCAACATTTTACCACATCCAATTTGATTTCTTTATCTTATTACTAATTTAATAGCTTGAGAAAAAAAAGAAATGTCGTCAGTTTTAAAAATAAAAATACTGATTACAAGAGCATTTTCATTGAGATGATAAATAGGAGAGGGTGCTAGCTTTTTATTTATGTCTCTGTTAATTAAATATTCCACTTAGAGTTTAAATGAAAGACAATGAATTGTAATATGAATAGTGTTGGCAGAAATTTCTTCTGATTTGCCATTATATCTTGAAAATTTGGAGGATTTAGGGCTGCAGGAACGACTCATAAAAACCAAAACTGTATGTGGACATTCGTAAAGTCCATAAAATAATAGATATTGTAAAACTTGTTGAATACTTACAATTTATGTGACTTCTTTACACATATATGTTGTGATATATACTTTTTCTAATATCAGAGTTGTAACGAAGATGTTTAGAGTAATTGGTATAAGTATTTTGTAAATGAACAGATTTTTTTCAATATTAAGAAATGCTAAAAACTATAATGGGTTATACCATTAAGACGCATAAATAATTGTGTCTGTATATGTATATCAACTTATTTGAATCTAGATTGAGATATCCATGATAAATTTAGTTATCATCATCAGTAATTATAAGCTAAGAACCCATACGGGTATGATATTTTCTAAATCTTCTCAGTTTTATATATTCCTTGGAAAAATGCTGAGAAAATTTAAATTATTTCTACATCATTCTTTAATGTCATTTAATTTAGCTTTTTTTTCTTTCTCAGTGATGAAATGTTTATTCATCAAAAAAAAAAACAGATACAGTAAAATAAATGAAATTTCAGGAGCTACATGGTAAGAGGGGAAGGATACATGTAAAAAGGAAATGGGGAGAGGGGAAATGGTGAGTAGTCCAGGCCAGTCAATAATGCTTGTCTTCATGATTGAATCCTATGACAGAGGCTGAGAGGATGGGAGTTGGAGGATTGCCCAAGTGTCTGTGAGGAATGGAGGTGGGGCTAGTTTGGTATCTCAGGTTTTGAGAGCACAAATTATGTCCAAGAGTTTTTGATTGACTGAATGTACTCTCTGGTCAAAGATAATAGCACATCAGAGCAACCAGAGAGCATAGATGAGAAAAAGTGATAGTCTAATAGCTGCGAAGACCCCTGTTTCTATGGATTCTTGGAGGTTGAAGATGGTATTCCTGTGCAAGGAAAGGCAGGAGTTGATGACATTTCTCACACCAAGCAGAAAAGGACATTTAAGTAGGAAGTCCTCGAGGGTTTCATTGTCAGTTTTACAGAGCTGGCATATGGGAAAGATCTTGGTGAAACCTCTACGGTTGACCAAAAATTGATTTGTGGGGAGTGAAGATTGATTTTGAGGAGAAAATCGAGGAATTTTGCCTCAAGGGACCACCTTTTGAATTTGTGGATTAATTGAGCATTGGTAAGTTTGAGGAATGTAGGGGATACAATGGAGAAGTCTGCGGTCTGATTGAAAACCTCCCAGTACTTTAGTTTGCTGCTGATGGATGGTATAACAAAGCCAGCCTTTTGTAGGATGTTGGCAATGAGTGAGGTCCATGACCTAGGCCTGCCACTGGGAGGAGGAGTGTTAGTGGGGGTGATCACATGATGCATATGGAGAGTTTTGCCTGTTTTAATATAGCTTTTTTTTATAGTAAAATAACCTTCAGATATAAGTTAAATGTAAATAACAAATAAACAATATTTGACTAAGATGACATTCTACAGTTTTGTAGAACAGAATGTTTGTTCATCAAAGATTAGGTGCTGTCTCTGTTTTCAATACAAAAAAAAAGTTTTCAGTCTTCCATTTTTCCTTCTTCAGTCACTTTAGTTGGTATAAACCTAGTCATTGTCAATTCTCATACCACAAATCATTTGGTTATACTAACTGTGGCAATGGAAATTGGTATTTGCACAACTACATTTCCATTTTTAATGACATACAAATCAGACTCCAATTCATTTTTTGGTACTTGTAACTTTATCTCTATGTGGCTGCAAGAGATGCTGTTTCCATGTCAACCATAGAAATATTCAGAGTAGGGGCCAAAAACAGTGATGCAAGTTCCAGCCACTAGGTGGTGCTGTTTACCCTGCATACACACAGGAACCTTATGACAAATAGCTGCCAGCACTACTGCCCACTTGGTGGTGCTGATAGCCATAGGTAAACACATCTAGCTTACATCATATGTTACCAGCAACTACCAGCAATCTAGCCCACTACATGGCGCTGTTTCTCCACGCTATGCATAGAAAAACTGCACCATCGAGAAGTGATATTGATACTTGTTTGGTAGTGTTGTTTTATATGCACATTCTTAAAAGATCGATAGCGTGTAATGTGAAGGTGTTATTAATTTAGAAACCACAACTATTTAAATCTGCTTTCAGACATAATACTATTAGATTGAATTTGACTCTCTGATAAATCTATGTATTTTTAAATTATTTCCTTTTAAAAACCGATCTCTTTTTTTTGTCTCTAAAAATGTTTTTTTCTTTTTTTAAAAAGATAATTTTTACGACTTTTTTTTTACTGCAATCTTTCTTTGTTTACAATCCAAGCTGAATGGCAATATTGTATGGAGAGAGTTGCTATTTTAACAGATTCTGTAAGCATATAAAATGGTGGGCATGTGATATTTTTAATGGTTTAATTCCAATCCTGGCCAAAGAATACTGATCACTATGACTACAAAAACCAAAATATATAGATACTAAAGCTCAGTTTATTGCATTTTCAATTTGGGATCATAGCTTTACAATTAAGTAAAATAATAAAAAGTGGCTATTTAATGGTTGCATCAAGTCCAAAGATCTACATGCAATGCTCTCAGATCTATGACTCCTCACTGATAAAGGTATAAGCTAGAAACTAGTCTGTGAATATCGGATGAATAGGTGTTAAGTAAGAATTTTGATTTATAAAACTAGCATCCATTGATTACTGTGGCTTATACTGGATGGCATTATTGTATGGAGAGAGCTTGTTGTTTTTAGAACTGATAATGGCTAAAATAATAAAATGACTTATAAATTACTTTTTAATATTTAATTCTATATTTTTAGAAAATTTAATAATATAAGAGCTATATATAATATTTTTCCTAAATGACTGAGAATAGTTAAAATATTTTGATATTGAATTATAATATCATTATTAGCATATGCTCATTAAATGAATTCAAAAGGAAAAAAGTCAAATAAAATCAATATATTAAATATTATTACATCCATCAAACTAAAGATAAACCAAATTGATTTTATGATCTTTGTCACCATATTTTTAAAATATTACAGACTATCCTTGAATAAGTTTTTCAATACCTTCATATGACATTAATGGATTATCCATGTGTTACTTTTTATAAGATATTTGACAAAATCTTAGCTATATATACAATCATCATTTTCATAATTTTTAATCATTATCTTAATGTATGGTAAGATGATGGTTTTTCCAAGTCTAATTTAATTTTTTCATTCCATAGCTTCTCATCTTCACATTTTGCCATAAAACTTCATTATTTCATCTATTTATCTTATATGTCATCTTTATCTAGAACATTTTATACTTACATTATCCATCTTTTAGCGTCTCATCAACAAAATGTGTTCAGACCAGCTCAATTTCATTATATTACCTTTTTCAATTATAGTAATAGTATATCTTTAATCTCTCAATGGCATATTTCACTTTCAGTTCCTTCTTGTTACTCCTAGTATATAATTTCTGTATTTTATTAAGCAATTTGAAGTCTCTGCATTGCTTTTGTGTTAAATATTCAAATCTGAGATCCATTTGTAAAAAGTGATAACACATCCAATAAAAATCTTCCTTTTCAAACACGTAATCATATTTCCTTTTAATATTTATTTTGCCCAAAAGCACTTCATCCAAGTTTAATTCTATGACTAATGTCATCATTGTGTTTTTATTTGGATTAATAACATAATTAATATATATATAGTTATTAAGTGTTTTTAATCATGATTATCGGTATTAATTTTCTTCTACTATGAAAATCTATTGACACTTCAGTTTTTTAATATTTATCACATCACCTGTGAAATTTAGAAAATTGAAATAAGTTTCCACAATTTTTATTTTAATCCACAAAATATTTTTTATAAATTGGCTATAAAAACATTTGCAGATAGGAAAGCATTCTGTTGGATACCCATATCAACATCATGTAATCTAATTGCTGTTGACTGCATTTTGATTAATATTCTTTAGAATATGACAATTAATCAGTTCTGTGCCTTAATAATCCAAAGCTTTAATCACTGAGAAAATCCTTACTGAATCAAATGCCTTTTCATAATCTGAAAATGAGATATTTATTTTATATAGCATGATGCTTATGAATTGTAATAAACTAAAGATCAGCCTTTTAAGCTAATGCACATGTGCTTTATGAAAGTATTCATTTATTATTAAAATTCATAAAGTCCAAGTGCATTAGCTTGAAAAGCTGATCTTTAGTTTATTATAAACTTCAAATCTAATATTGACATACTCATATGACCATTTTAAAGGCTAATCTTTTCTTACAGTTAGCTTGAAACCAAAATTCATGGTAGATTAAGTTGTACTTAATTTGGTAAAAATCTTGTTGTTATTATGTTGTTAAAAATCTTATACAAACTGATAGAAATCTAACAGATTTGAAATTTCTAATAAATTTATTATCACCTTTTTGAAATTTCAATATCTCTATTGAATTCATCAATCATTTGATATATTTTCAATTTCACCATTTACTGCAGCTTTTTTTTTCTTTATAGTTTGAAGTCCAGTGGTAATCCATAAATTTTTAAGCAGGAGTCCTTTGTTACAGCATAAAACATAAGCAAACACAATAAACAGAGCATTTATAATCTCATGACCACACAACTACTATTTTTACTTTTACTAACTGTTGTTTGACAAATGATAATATCTGAAATAGGCTTATCTTTATCCTTTATTTCAATTTTTCATATATTGTCAATTGGAAAAATATAATTTTTTATATATTCAACACTAACACTTATCACAATGAATATTTAAAATAATATTTCTTTTATTATTTTGTTATATTTTTCTGTGTAATAAATATTTATAAGTTAATTTGTAAATGTTAATTTCAAGTAAAAAATAGAATATTTTATTATTCATCCTAAATGAAAGCAATAAAAACTTACTTGTTCTGAAGAGAAACCAGAATAGATAAACATATCACTTTCAAATACCTATTGATGGTGCCACAATAACAGTTTCAGTGTTGTGTGTTTTGCACATTAATAAAAACAAATAAATCTCAGTAGAACTTGCAGAAATTCACTGAATAAGATGTCTTTGACACTGCTATAATTAGCAATATCTTTGAATAGGATCGCAAACATCTCTTAAATGAATTCCTTTTGAAAACAGTTTAATTAGTTGTATTTACACAATAATTATGCAAAGTATTGAATGATTTTTATATTATAAATATATTCAAGTACAAATTTAATAATTAATTTTCATATTTTTTCAGGGGTGCACTGTTTAAGTATCACCTCTTCACTTAAAATACTTGGTAATTCAAAATAATATAATATAGGGATTACTTTATGGTTTTTTTTAATCCTTGGTATAACTCTTCTACCCATTTCATGATATGCTTCCACTTTTTGTTAATAGTATTATTTTTTCTTATTATTATTAAAACAACTTTAAAGTTGTATTGAGATTTTCATTATTTTTTACATCTTTCCTTGTCAATTCAGAGTTATATATTTTTATATCATTATTATCTACTTTTATAACATTTTACAGAATTCCATTTATTTAGTTCTTTTTAAGGGATTATATTTAAATATTTTTATACTCTTTTGTTTCTTCATGCATTGACTTGTCTGGATAGAAAATTTACTTATAAATTGCTAGTAATAATAACAAGTCAGATGCCACATGACTTATATACAGCTTGCACTTACAAATATGTAAAATTAAGAGCGTGCTAATAGCTCTAAACAAGCTTTTTTTTTTTTATTTATGATAAATGCTACAACAAGAGAAGGCATTCAAATCATTTTTATCTTGGATTGTCCCCATCCCCAGACCAGTTTCGACCTATGGGTCTCTTCAGTGAGGAGTTGGGACATTAGATTTAAAAAACCAACTCAAGCAAAGCATTTATCTAAAAGTTAATTGTTAGAAGAAGATCTGAAACTTTTAGACATATACATGTCTTTAAAGTCAGCTCTCCAACTAAAAAAATCATATGGGCCTGAACTTAATTCAGATACTCCATATATTAGTAGGCTTAGCCCTTTAATTTAGCTAAAGCCACAACAGCAAAATAATAATAATAACAAGTCAGATGTCACATGACTTATATACAGCTTGCACTTACAAATATGTAAAATTAAGAGTGTGCTAATAGCTCTAAACAAGCTTTTTTTTTTTTATTTATGATAAATGCTACTACAAGAAAAGGCATTCAAATTATTTTTATCTTGGATTGTCCCCATCCCCAGCCCAGTTTTGACCTATGGGTCTCTTCAGTGAGGAGTTGGGACATTAGATTTAAAAAACCAATTCAAGCAAAGCATTTATCTAAAAGTTAATTGTTAGAAGAAGATCTGAAACTTTTAGACATCTACATGTCTTTAAAGTCAGCTCTCCAACTGAAAAAATCATATGGGCTGTTATCTTATACAGATATTATTGTAGTTCTAAATAGATTATCGATGATCTTTTTAATCATCAACAAATGCCATTAATAATTTATAATAGATTTTTCAAGTTTTTTATTACAGTATTTCTAAAAAAAAGAGTTTGAAGATTATATAAAGGAGTTGGCTGTTAATTAAAAGAATAATTTAAAAAACTTAGCAAAGCCAATTTTTAAAAATCAATTCCATATATCATTTTAGGTATTACAATGTGATTATTTATAACATGGATGGGCTGTTTATTAACAGGTAACATTCAGAATGGGGTGCTGGATTTTTATTATCTATGTTCAATACAAAAAATAATGTATTCTCTCTTGCTAGTTGTCTGATAGTTCTTTATTGAAATATTATTTTTTTTAAAAAACAGGATAATGTTGTGTGTGTTGAAGAACTTTTTTAGATATTCATAAACATAGCAGACAAAATCTAATTACGATCCTTTTTGAGAAGACTATAAAATCTTCTACAAAAGCAGTGATAAGCAGCCAAAGACTAAGTCATTATAATGAGAAAAGAATTAAAGCTAAAGTATGTTTCTTTTGTTCAGCAAAATTGGTGTCTGTGGCTTTACTGGAGGCACTAATCTTTGAATATAAAAAGGTCTGCAACATTCTAACCTCTCTGTGTATTTGTCTTAGTGGCTATAGGCAGACAAGTCTACATGCCAGTCATCTTTTTTTTGCAAATAAAATCTTTGGCTTACTATTATCAGCAAAATTTAGCATTAATTTATTACAGGCAAGGCAGACTATCAGGGATCAACTTTGTTTATTTATTATTATACCAATAAAATATCACATGATTCTATCACATAACTAACATCTAGCATTTACTAATTACTAAAACTTACAATAGGTGGCATAGAAGTGGTAAAAGAATGACCTTTTATTCTTGCATGAATATTTATGAGTCACATCCAAGTTTGATTCCAATTCATTACATAACTGCTAAAAATCAAACAATCTTCGAAGATAATTTTAAAAAAGCTTTTCTTTGGGCCATGATAATATTTGGGAAATAAACATGCAAAATCCATTTTACCAAATCTACCACATTACATATTTTTGTATTGTACATTGTCAGCAATGTGGCCTGGCTACAAGCATATCAATTCATGACTTCTAATATACAATGTGTATGGAAATTTGCTTACAATTCTTTAGTGTGTGTATGTATATAAATATATATATATATATATATATATATATATATATATATATTCATTGCCAGTGTAATAAAATAAGACTATCTTTCTATTTTAATGCCATCTATTTTAAAATTATCAAATGGTAGTTTATTTGATTTCCCAGACTAGTTTTTGCCTTTTTCCTCTCCCAACAAGACTTGATATTCAAAGCTGGAAGTAATACAACGACATATGTAGTAATCACCTTTAACTTCATTTTACTATTCAGGTTATTACATATTTTGTTATTACAAGTCATTGTAATATTTGCCACTATATTTTTCTTTTTGACTTTCAACTATAAATATAAATGTATACTTTTCTAACCGTTTTTGTTAATGTATATTACATCTAATATATATATGAAAAATCATGAAAGTTTTATGATAGGTACAAATATTATTTTTTCTTCATAAGCTTCAACCACTTTAATTGCTATTCTATCCACTCAGATAAATTTTCTTTTTACATTTTTGAAATTATAGCTTCCATAAATTTTCATTTATATGTTTTAAACTTTAAATTAAATATAACTCGATGTATATGCAAACAAAGGAAGAAAATCACCTTTCCCTGTGATATAACTTAAAAGCACTCTAAATGTTGAACAAAGGATCAAGAATATAATGAATACACCTATCCTTGGTAGCTGTTATGTGAAATTAATTTATCAATCAGATAGAATATGGAACTTAAGAGGTATTAAACTCATAATTAATTATACAACACTGGAGTCAGCATCTTATTTTTAACTCATTGATTGTAATAATTAAATAAGATTTAACATGTAAACCTTAAATTAAAGATAGCTCAATGTATAAGTAAACAAAGAGAGGAAATCCTCCTTCTCCAGGCTATGACTTAAAAGCACTCTAAATGTTGAAGAAAGCATCAAGAATAGAATGAATCCACCTATTCCTAGTAGCTCAGATGTTATAAAAACATATCTTTGTCAATATTGTTGGTAATTCAGAGTGAAATTAACAAGATGGAATGTGTCATTTAAGATTTATTAATCTCAAAATTAAGTCATAGATTGGGAGATGATGATTTTCTCTTTTTGTTTACATATATATTGAGCAGGTGTTAAAAGTGAATTGCTGTTGCCAGTCTTAATTAATTATGAGTTTAATAATTCTTAATTGCTGTATTCCATCTAGTTGGTAAATTAATTTCACTCTGAATTACCAACAATTTTTGACAAAACCAATTAACATCACATGATTTTTGGCTCCTCACTGATGAAGGCCTCAAGCCAGAAACTAATCTGGGGATATTGGATGAGTAGGCACTAGATGGGGATTTTATGCACAACCCGTCTGGCATCCATTGATTACTCTAGCTTGCTGTGTGTGGCAATACGTATAGTGAGTTTTGCCCGTTTTAATGTTGACAAAGATATGCTTATAAATATCAGAGCTATCAAAAATAGGTGGATTCATTCTATTCTCGCTCACGTTTTTTTTTTCGCGCGCGCGTTCTCATTTTCTCTCTCTATAAAAAATATATGATAATAAATTATGGATAATTGTAATAATGTGTCATGTATGGAGAAAATATAGACAACATTATATATAATAGTATTAGTAGAACTTAATTTTTTACACATTTGTGACTAAGTCGCTACAATTTTTTACTTGCTATATTTGAATATGTATAGATAATGTATATATGAAATGCCTCATAATGTAATTCTTATAACATGAGTTCAAAATTAGAGAAGAGATACGATATTTCGATTAACTTTCGTGTTCACTATTCTTGAACAAATATGTATCTGGCTATTCGTATCTTAAGTGTAAAAATGTCATCATCTCGCAGATCATACGGTTTTATAAAATTTGTACAATGTATTAAACAAAACTTTGATTTGCAAATGTTTTTTTAAGATTGCTTTTTTATTTACACATTTATAATTAATTGTATGTGTACATTCACATACTAAAATATTACAAAATTTTTGAAACTAATTGTTTGTTGTTTTAAAAAAAAAAAAAAGAATTATAAAATGGTTGATGTCATACTTATTATAGCGTAAAAGTTAAGATTCGAATCGTCTGAATTATGCAACATTTTAATATTTTGCCCAATATTTGACATATAAAATATCTTGATTTACGTGATTGATACGGATCGTTTGATAATTAAAAATTTGAAAGAGTAAAGATATGTATCACATTGATTTTATTAATTAATGCATTTTAGAATGCTAAATTAACCCAATTTAAAATTTTTTTACTTGTCATTAAAATTTACAGTACTATTTAACGAAGTATAATCACTGATAGCCCTTTGTTGTTTTTTATATAAAAAATAATTTATATGATTAATATATTGAATGCTTGGGGTTTTGTTAAGTAGAAATATATATTTGAATGGCGTCAATGGTTAATTTGTGGTTGATAAAAATCTTTAAAATCCAGTCCTGCTAGAATAAATTAATTTTTCTTTTTTTTTTAAAAAAAAAGTTATATACAATGACTGATAACACATTAACTATAGTTCTATCTATGATAAGTGATCTATCTAAAATAACGGCTTTGTGCTCTAAGTCTTACAGTAACAACTTGGACCATTAAAACAAACAAAAAAAAAAAACCAACAACATCGAACCATCATCAATAGCTTGCATTCTTTCCACCAAGATTTACAATAGCATCCTGTATTTAAAACCTATATACGCTTTCCAAATAACTCTTTCTTTCTGCTTTTCGTTGGGAGTAATATTGTCAAGTGTGTTTTCACGCTTCGTCTTAGTAACTACTCCCAGTAGCCCCCCCCCCATTATAATATATTTTAATTCATACACTTTTCAATAAATTTTACAGTTTCCAAGTAACTTTTTATTACATGTAAATTAGTCTGTTACTATTTCCAGTAAGTTTTATTTCTTTCTGCATAATTAGTTAGCTACTTTATTTCTGGAGTACTTTACATATTATTTTTAACAGCTTATATATGTATCTCTGTGTGTGTACAGCATTCCATCCCTACTCCAGAAAATTCAGAATTTAATTCGCAAAACGTTTTCTGGCTATCGATTTATTTACAATATAGTCAGTTTTACTGATAACATAGTCTAATAGCTTAATCGGTCTTTTCCTTTCTCAAATCAGCCATGTTGATGTTCTAATTTCTTTCTCAGGCTGTAGTATTTTCTCCTCCCTCAGTATTGACTTCAGTAGCCTCTTCTTGAACAGGAGAGCTAATAGGAGGTTTTTACTAGAGTTTCTTTAGAAATATCAGTCTGACTTTCTTTCTCCAAGTTAGGAATGATTACTATAATTTTTGACAGTTCTGTTCTCTATTCCTTGATATGGTTAATATGGTACTTAAACACCCTGCCATCATTTAACCTTATCTTGGATATTTGCTGAGATATAATTTTTATAATTATTCCTAGTAGCCATTTCTTTTTTATAATATCTTTAATCTATATGCTTTGCTTTTCAGTAAATTTTAGTTTCCATCTTTCTCTCTGTTTTTCTATGGGAGCAATATTGACAGAGGTGTTTTCACACTTTGTCTTAGTAATAAATCCATGGGAGTTTTTTTGTGTGTGATGATGCTGGGCCGCACCAATAGCCCATTCTAATGAAACAGTTAAGGAAAATGCATTGCTTGCACAAATTTGGCAATTGCTGAGTGGTGAGATTTTGAATGATTTCCATGTTTATTTTATTATGTAGCTGAGAATAATCAGATAATTGGCTACATTAAAAAAAATCCTAAAGTAATTAGAATCTTTAAAAGAATGAGGTTCCTCACTCCAGATTCAAATTCAGATTACAGGCATGGCAGATGGATGTGTCACTATTGTACCATTAAGTTAATTGGGAAATTCTAAATATTTATCACCATTATTATATACGCCAAAAACTTGATCTGGGTCAAGCTACTATAAAAAGGTATTTTTAAGCCATATATATTATAACCTTATATTTTAGTGCAAAATATATAACTTGGTAGAACTAATTAAAATTTCTCTATTTTCTTCCAAATGACTTGATTATCATGGCAGGCATTTAGTATGCTTGACCCTTGTGTTTAAATTTATTGAACAGTGATATTATAATTCAATTTTTTATTATTGTATATATATATTCTTCTCTTTCTTTCATACATTAGTTTTGCTGTTTCCAAACACTAAATTAGATAAACTGTGCTTAACCTAAAAATGAAAACCAATAGCATATTGCATCAAGTATAGTAAGATAATTAAAAAACAAATGATTATTATTTGTTTTTCTTTTTAAATAATCTTAAAGATTATTTTGGTTTAATTGAAGGATTTATTTAATTTCTTTTAAATTAATTTATAGGATACAATAAGATAAACACATTTTTTTCTTTTCATTTTCATTTTTTTAACAGATATGTAAATGAGAAGAAATCTAATTGGCTAAACAAAATAGAACTGCCAAAAAAAAGTTTTTTTTTGTTGAGAGAATTGCTGTAATGACAGCAAGTGTTTAATAAAATAAAAATATTATTTTTATTTCTTTTACTGTTAAACATATAACGAAAATGAAAACGTCTCTTTTAAAAAAAAGAGAGAACATAAAGATAAGAAATGAAGTTAAATTAAAACTTCTCTTAAATAATTTAAGATGCAATATTATCAAATGTGAATAGCAGAAGGTGTAGATAAATCCTAAAAAATCTGTTCAGGTCCACCAACTGTGAGTCTAGCTTCTGATAGTCTTCCACAAGGTCTACAACTGAAATGCCCAGGAATTATTGTTAACTGCATCAACAGAAGTAGTGGCTCTAAATGTCAGTCTATTTGAGATTTCTTATTGTTTGCAGACTATGCTTAGCCTTAAAAAAGTTTTACCTTCATAATTTTAACACTCATATTAGTGTTGTGAAAATACAAAACAAAGTATTGTATTTAAGTGTGGATAAATTTTGCTTTCATGAACTTTAACACATATGGGAGTGTTAAGTATGTGCAGAATGGAATGCAGTGTTTGACTTGAGATATAGTGCTTTATTTTCATGACTTTGACACTTACAGCATTATATCTATGTGGAATGTCATGCAGTTTTAACCCTTTTGTATACTATTGTTCAAATAATGAAGAATTAATTATAGTTTCCCTTTGAATTTATATTAGTAACAACATTGTGAGTTATCTTCATAAAATTATAATAGTGTTCAAAGAAATAACAACTGACCAGGAAACTATTTTAACTGTTATAGCACTCATGAGATAATTATTCGCCTGAACAATCATTTTTTGTCCCCTACATTCGTAAATTAAAGATAGTAAAATATTTTGATTTTGTAATGACTCCTAAAACAAAGCCATGCAATTTCATTAACTTTGAGGATAATTTGATTAAAATACATATTTCCTACCTCTCAAATATCATGGATTCTTAGAGAACCTACGTGCAAATCAACTACTTCATGAGTAGTCTTTATAAATGGAAATAAAGAAGCATATAATCAACTTTTAATATTCTATGTTGTTATAAAAATATATGTTTAAATTACATTTGTCATTAAGTTTAAGAAATGTGCTATTAATTGATTGGCTAATAGCCAAAAGATGTAAATAACATGTATTTGAACCTTATGTAGTAATTTAATAAACATGCATTTTGTTTTATAGTATTTTATATTATCTTATAAATATATAAAGTTCACGATATATATGATTTATTATGCAAAATAATTACTTGTTAACTTGAGTGTAGGGACTGACAAGAGTCAATTTAAGGAACAGCACTTGCAGAAAGGTTTCATGATTAGTTCAATGATCTATAATGTATCATTACCACATGGCCTAATCCTGTACATCTTTCTAGCATTCTGCACTTATACTCATGTTATAATATTAGGTAACATTCTTTTATACCATTTGGTCTATGATCAGTCATTATCTCAATTGTTCCTGTAACAGGGTTTTTATTACAACTTTTGGTCTTGAATAACGCTTGTAAAACAGCATGTGCCTTCCAATTTAGTAGATTAATGAGAGTGATTTATTTCTATTTTATCTGGAAATAAGTGTTGGTATTATATTTTTTATATCAGTCTATGTTGATGGTTAACCACCAACACAGACTGATATAAAGAATATGATATGAACATTTCCAGATAAAATAGAAATAAATCACCCTCTGATGATGGTTAGAAAACCCACAGGTTACTTACTGCTCATTACCCCTTGCACTGATGAATACATCCGCAGGTATATCACCGATCCTTGTTATACAAATGTGTGTTTGAGTAGAGTTTCCATACATTATGATACTTACATTGTTTCACTCCTCTTAATGTTTGTTGCATGTGTTCTGTTATCAGCCATAAAAAGGCATTTGAATGAAATATGGTTATAATTTATTATCGGTAAATTATATGATGTCCCAATCCAGCTGAGTTGAAGTTTAAATATTTTGATTTTATATCTCATTATAGTCAAATTTCATAGCTCTATCATTCCAATTGTTGTCATTGTTATTATAAATTGGGATATAAGTGCATTGGTTCTGGTTTTGATGTATTAGAGGTGCTGTTGACTGTATTTGAATCTACCCTTGTCCCCATAAGAATAAAAATCAATACATTTAATAAAATTTTAGAATGTATTATCTGAAACTCATGCACAGAAATAAGTATATGTGATAGAATTTTATATTATTTTGTTTATTCACTTACCTAATTAATATACATTATCCATGTAGAATGTTATATATGATGGTATTGGATGTTATTTAACATTTGTATAAATTATGAATATTGTTAACCAATTACTACTTCCATATTTATTGAGTCCTAAATAAATGTTAATTGATAACTAACTTATCTGTGTTGTTGCTATTAGTCATATCGAGTCAGAAGTCCAATGTAGCAAATAAACCATAAATATTAGAGCACACATTGTCCATGATGGTGATGTATACCAGGTTTACTGGAACATCCAGAGAGTATTTCAATGTTTATTCTTAGGTATTTTGTGATATATAATATATAATAAAATCCCATTTACCTTCTGAATCACTGCTACTTTGCTTTGTCAATTCTAGAGTATAATCCAGAATCGGTTACCTATATTGATATTTGTGACATTAATACCTAAATTAATAATAAACCTGCTAGGCAGTATAACAATCGAACCTATTTTCTAAAACTATAACAAATGCGTTATTTATCCCTAAGAGTTTCATTGTTATTGATTTGATTTGATATTTGGGTTAATGAAGAAATAACTTAAAATTCATATTACTTGCCTTTCAAAAAAGTATTTAAAACAACACTAGCACTATTATATAAGATAAGTTTGATTGATTTATTGTAAGGAAATATTTGAACATATTTTAAAGATGTGTATTGTTTAAGTATCTCATATTTTTATATTTTTCATGTACACTTATGATAACCATATGTTCAAACTATGTTAATTAATGGATATTTTTTTATATTAAACTATAAGAGTATTCTTAAATTATTATTTTAAATAAATGTGCCCAAAAAGTTTATAAGTCAAAGTAAAGACTTATTTACTTGTTGATTTATTTATTTTTAATGTGGAAATATGTTTCTTATTATTTTCATTAGTTTAGTATTTGTTAGGTTTTATCAAACTCAATTGTAAATAGTGTATATAGTTTATTAAAAGTATAGAAGAATAAAATTTGTTACACTTGTTTTATAAAACTTTGTGTTATGTTGATTTATTCACCACCACAAATACATGATTGACAGATACCAAAACAAACTTAATATTTGCACAATATAGATATAATTATTTATTTTAAAAAATCACAATGATTTAAAATATAATATACTTGAGAAATTTTCTTTATTGCATTAATATTATATTATGGTCATAGTTAATTGCACACCTTTATTGCATATAATTTTAACGTTGTTTGTTGCCACATATTTTCAGATTATATCAGATTATACCACATATTCTATTTAAGATGCCACATGAGAACTAAAAGATTATATTATTATTGTTATTATTATTGTTAGTTACCATAATATTAAACAGTGGATAAGATTAATAATTATTTTATGAGGAATAAGATTATTATTTATTATTGTTATTATTATTAGTTACCTGTAGTTGAGGATGATACAAAATCTCTTATCATACTTGATTACAGGAGATTATAAATTGATTAGAGTTATTTTAAAGAACCTGAGGTAATTGTAATTATATTATTTTAATAAAGAGATTAGAATTTATTTAGTAACATTATACTAAATTGATTATTATTATTTTAAAGTCGTAAGAATGCTATGAATTTATTATTATTCGAAATAATAGGGGGGATAGTATTCTTATGCCATTGAGATTTATCCGGTGGGATATTGGCTCAATGTAATTATTTACTGCTTGTACTTCACTTTGTTGTCTCATGATTTGTTAATATTTAATTTATTTAATTTTTATAAACCGAATCATTTATTATTTATTAATCAGTTGGAGCTAGTTAAATAGTAGATATCATCATAGGATATCTTTATTATTGATTATAGTTAGATTATATGTGTTTTAGCCGAGCGTAATCATTTTATCTGAGCCAGTCGTATTTTCCTATCATTATATTTCTAGTTGGTGAGGGTGCAATATATATATATATATATATGTTAAGCACTTAAGGGTGTATCTGAGTGTGATCTTTCTATGATCAGTAATGTATCATACAATAATTGTTATTGCAATTATTATATCAGCATTCATTTAACAAAATCAGACTATTTTAGGATTTGTACCCCAGCTAATAAACTATATTAGACGACCAGTTAGATTGCCAATATCGTATCTAAAATTTTCAGTTTCGAAAAACCTCCCTGAGATCAACTAGAGGATTAAATTTTAGGTGGTAATTATAACAAGTTAATAAATAATCATTATATTCAAGCTCCTTATACTTATATAAATATATGTGACGCAGAAATTAAGCAATAATTATAATTAAAATGGGTTACATTCAATATGTGCGAAGGCGTACTAATAAACTTATAGAATCTTAAGACATATATTTTGGTTTTTTAACAACTTTTACCTATTTCTATTTTTCTCTCTGCTGCAGGTCATTATATTCATTTAACCTTTGCGGAAATTGGCATAGTTCTATTTCTGAATCATCGGTTTCAAACATTTTAAATTCGCTTAATAGCTAATAATAAAAAAAAATCAGTTATAAACATCATTAGTGCATCGAAAATTAAAAATATTATTGCCAAAAAAAACTTCATTCAAAAATTCTGGCTTATAGTTGCACTTGACAAGTCCTGGAATTTATCATAACAGAAAAAATTGTGTGTTATAAAGAAAATGAAATGAGCTGAAGAATACATTTAAATATACACATACACAATATGCAGTAAAGCAATATATAAGTGTGTGTGTATCATAAGTTAAAATACTGTATCCTTTATAAAGTATATAATCAACTTTGCATCAAAAAATTAAACAATGTGATAAAATATATATTTACTTAAAAACAAACAAATTCAACAGCTGCCTGTATAATTTAAATCCTGAAGTTAAGTTCGCATATGACAGTTTTTTTAGCTTTCAGAAGCATAAACCATTTCATCATTGATAAATATTTGTACTTATATGTTGGACTATATCCATCATTTAACATTAAATATTGAATGTATTTAAAAATATATTTAAACTTTATTTAAATTTTCCAATTACATTTAACTGTTAGTAATAGGACACAAATTAACATACAAACAGCATGTAGAATGGTATTCTTCTCTCTTCTTCAAGTGATAATAGTGTGAACATCTGACAATATTAGTATAATAATTGAATCTGGACCATTAGATTTTTGAACATTGAATTTTAAGTAATACTTTATCCAACTAACATATTCTGCCAAAGACAACAATCAGTAGAAATTTCATACACTTATCTATGAGGTTCCTCCTGATTTCTCCAAGAGCAAAATTAATAAGTGATTTCTAGACATTATGTATTGTCACATTAGGTTGACTTATAATGTTATTTGCTATTTTCATGTGAGCAGCTCTACTATTACTAACAGTTGAATGTAATTTGACTTTAAATAAAACTTAAAACTTTTTTCTAAAGACATTCAATATTTAATGTAAGATGATGTAAAATTTCCACTATATAAATACAACTAAAATGCCACCATCATGAATCTTTAGCAAACCATTGATGAATATGATTGGTCTGATCATGTTTTTAAGTTTAATTGGTAAATTGCATGCAAAATACTTATATGGCAAAGATTTTCTTTAATATTAGAAATATCTTACAATTATATGAGAAAATGTATATGATCTGAATATTCAATTATATAAATTTTGTGTTGAAACTTATTTGAATATATCTTATTAAAACAGGCAAAACTAATACATATTGCCACTCAGTGCAAGCCAAAGTAATCAATGGATGCCAGAAGGCTTGTGCATAAAATCATCATCTGGTGCCTACTCATCCAATATCCCCAGACTAGTTTCTGGCTTGTGGCCTTCATCAGTAAAGAGCCTTGGATCTGAGAGCCCTGCACCTAGATCTAGGTGCAAGGCTTCTCACTGATAAAGGCCACAATCCAGAAACTAGTCTGGGGATATTGGATGAGTAGGCACCAGATGGGGATTTTATGCACAAGCCTTCTGGCATCCATTGATTACTCTGGCTTGTACTGAGTGGCAATACGTATAGAGAGTTTTGCCTGTTTTAATAAGAGTTATGAACAAGCATAAGAAATGGTGATCATGTGATGTTTATTGAATATATCTTATTATAAAATAGATAGATTTTTTTTCTTTGCTTGTTCAATCTTTGTAAAGATAAAAGTAAATATTTTATTTTAGAAAATCCAGATGGATTCCAAGTCAGATGCTCTACCAACTATGCCAAACTATCCAGAATATTTTTACAGTAATTTATATTTATGCATATTAAAGATTCAATTTCTTATGTAAAGGCTGAGTTAAATATTCTTTCCAAAAAATAAGAGTGAGACCATAAAGGAAATGGTAACTGATATAATAAAATAAATACTTCCTTTATCAGAATAATTGAATGAATATTGATGGTCATCATCTACCATTCCAAGCTATCTATTGCACTATAATATATATGTGTATTGTGTGAATTTGCATTATGGCATTTTTAAACATGCATTCACAATTATCTTTCAACATAAATATATAAACAATGAGCCTTGAATGCTTTTTTTTTTTAGAGTTTTATTGGAAACGTATATTAAATACAGTAATGTTATCTATGATGAAAATTTATTATATATTAAACTCATAATATTTTGATAACCATAAAGTATTTTTAATGAGAATATATTAATGGTGTCAAATTTTATCATGCAAATCATACTTTTTAGTATTCTATTTATTGCTCATAAAAATGTACATTTTATTATTTTTGGTAATATCCTGTTTTCAAAACATGATTACACTTTTAAAAAAATAAATAGCTGACTTTTTAAATTTAATAAATCATAAAGTACATTATAAAATTATTAATTTCATAGCATTGGTGATTTAATATTATATGAAAACAATTGGTTTTAGATGCAAAATTTACTACATTTACTCTATTTGATAGTTCTGTGATGTTCTACATATTTGCTAACTATGGTTAATATTTTTAATACTAAAATGATTGATATATATATATAATGAGCATTAATAGCTCTTAACAAGCTTTTCAGAATATTCCTAACTCCTGACCAGTTTCTAGCTGTTGGTTTTCGTCAGTGAGATGCTAGGATATTCAGACATTAGATTCCAAAACACCAGCTCAATCCCAGCATTTATCTAATAGTTAACTATTAAATAGAAAATCTGAAATTTTCAGACATCTATATGTCTTCAAATCCAGCTATATATGTATATAATATGAAATTAAAATATCTTACTTTGGTTGTTGATGCATGGGAAAGCTTAACTCTACAAAACAAATACTAAGACATTTGAAGATATGATCATTATTATTGGCTTTATTTCTGTACCAAAAGTGATTTATTAATAAATCCATGTGATGACATTTTTATTATTAACTCTATCACAATTTATAGTCTTAGATGCCAAATTTAAAGTATGTTTCCATATTATATTTATTGTATTTGTCTATTATTAATAATTTAAATATTACTGACTGCAAAAATATTGTCGATAAAGTTTTTAAATTGAAAGTAAAATTTTTGTCTTATATTAAAGTGATTATTTAAACATCAATTGTACTCAACATGATAAAGCATGTTTATAGTATCTTCCATGATTTGATGTAATGATCAGATATTTTATGGTAATATCTCCACACTAAACTCTAATATATATTTATTTCTATACTTAGTGCTTTCGAAGGAACGATGCCTTCATTTTCAAAGCTGTAGACAGTTCTAATCCCGATGTTCATTTATTTATTTAATTCAACAGATGCAAAATTATTCAAATCAGGTCTGCCATTTCTTCAAGATTGCATAAAAAATGTGATATTTTTATAAAATTGTTACTTCTTCAGTATTGGAGAATAATTATTGGAGTTCTGATAATCTGGGCTTCAAAAGAAGTTTTCTGTTAACTGAGAGGAGACTCTTTAATTTTTGACTGAGGTCTTAAAGAAACTGAGCATAATAAATTCATTATATTCACTCCACCATATTTTCTTTTTTGTAATGATATCTATCAGTATGTCCACAAACATGTATCAGCCAGCATCATGAGTTTAATAGTCTTTTACTTCTGAGTTTAAGATCAGGAAATCTCATGGATTTTTTTTCTATTATTTGATAGTTCTTATGTGAAATATTATAGCATTCCCTTGAAGAAAAAATGGATATGTGTGTGAATAATCTTTTTTATAGTTATTTGCAGTCATGATGGACAAAATTAAATTATGACCCTTACTTGTTGAGTAAACCAAAGCAGTGGTTAATGACTGAAGATGGAAACTGTTAAGAATTCCCTTAGATGATGACTTATTATTTGGGTAGCCACAACTGCGGATCACTTTTAGGTAAAAAAAAAATGCATGAATTGGAAGAACTGACTAACATTAAAGGGGATATTATTGGATTCTTTAAGGTTGAAAGAAGTACAAGTGAAGTGGGATTCATTATAAATACAAAAATGAAAGAATAACAATGTGGAGTCTTATAATATATCAGATAGATGGCAAGATTAGATATTTGCATTCATGGAAGATATGAAATACAAATAATTCAGATTTATTCCCCAACAAGACCTCATTGTGATGAAGAAATAAAGATTTTATATGGATTTACAAACTTTGAACAGATCAAACTACATTTTAAAATTCTCATGGAAGACATTAATTCTAGAATCAATAACTGATTGAGAGATGACTAAGCTGTAGGTAAATTTTGTTATGCTGATAGAGATAAAAATGAATATAGACTTGTGGAGTTTATAGAAAAAAAACCCTGTACATTATGAATTATTTCTTTGACAAAAATGCAAAAAAATAAAAAAAAAGTAGAAATATCCAAAGAAAATACATTAGAATTGGATTGTATTTTGATTAATAGAGAATATGTATTTGAAGATTGTAATGTTCTTAATAAATTCAGCACAGGAAATTATCATCAATTAATGGCATGTAAGTTGTGTATTGATACAAACAAGAGAGATAAAAAAGTATTAACAGTTGATATTCCCAACACTCAGAAATACACCAATAAATTTAAATTAAAATTTGCATATTAATTTAAAATATTAGCAGACTTAGAGGATTGTTTAGATTAGGCTGAAGTCAATAAAAGATCATTATTGTATATTAAGAACTGCAAGATAGATATCTGGTGCAACAAATTAGCAATTTACCAATAAAATTTAACTGAGACAAAAATGTATAAAGAAAAAAGGAAATATGAAAAAGATGAACCATTAGGAAGTGAATATCTAAACTTTTGTAAAGTGGTACTTGAAGTACTTGAAGAAAAACTTAATAAATTAAATAATTTCAATTGGCCAATGAAGGAGCAGAATAATAAAACAATAAAATATTTGGATATAATTGTAATCAAATCTAAAGAATATTTTAATTATAAGTTGTACATAAAGGTTATTGAGTATGGAAGATAAGTCCACTTTGACCTTTGATATAAAAAATCTCTGGCTTAAGAAGTTTTCTTAGCTAGGAATAAAATAACAATGAAATTATTAGCTACAAATGCAAAGGAAATATGGCATTTGATGGATTAGACAGAACACTTCAGAAAGTTAAGTAATATCAATAATAATAAAATCAAAAATGGACTTCAATACTATATAATGCAGAAACTAATAATAAACAAAAAAAGATGTTTGTTCTTAATCTTACAATATTGCAAATAGTGTACCCATTCGATGTAAATAGGATGCTTAATAATTCTAAAAATAGCATTATCATGAGACTATAGTAACAAGCAATGGTGCAGGATTCAGCACAATGCAGCTGAAGTAATTCCTTACTCTGCATGAGATACAGCATGTACTTACACTGCCATATTATGCTCCATCAAATGGAATAGCAGAAAGACTGTTCAATATTTGAAATTCACACTTAGTAGGATGAAGTATGCTAATATCCATGAAGCACTAATAATAGTGGTGTTTTATCACTACTTCATGCCAGGTTCAGTTATAAGAAAATCCTAGCAGAATTGTTCATGAAGCAACACATAAGAATGTACGTGTATGAAAAGTTTAAAAGAAGGAAGTAAATTTTATTGCACTATAAATTCATCAATACTCCTTCAACACTTTAAGCAAATAACTTTATTTATATATTTTACAGTTTCGACTGTACTAGCAGTCTTCATCAGAACTACAACATAAAAAATTAGACAAATATTATATCAATACAACCAAAATTATTATTCTTCATATTTCCATATAAAAGTAAAATTAAACAAAATAATATAAAACAACAACAACTCAATCCAAACCCTTTCAACCAAAATCCTCCCAAATCTTTCAAAAACCCAACACATAAAAATTAAACTACAAAAAATATAATATTAAAATATATATATATAATAATAATAACAAACTAATAATAAAAAATAACAATAAAAATAAAAAATAACAAAACATTTTAAAATCATTTTTAAATTATTCTTCAAATTGACAAACAAATAAATTTATTAAAACAATTCAAATTTTATCATCAAACCATTAAAAACAATTGTGAAAGGTCAAATTTAACTTAGGACAGATAATCTGGATTAAAGATATTCTAAAGAAAAAATGGATGCCTGGCAAAATAAGCAGAATACTGTCTACCCAAATATGGAAAATAAAGAATAAAAGAGTTGGCACATTAATCACATAAAGGAATGTCTAATTGAATGAATAGAGGATATAAATGATAATGTAAATTTGGCTAATATTCAAGTTAATTTTTTAAGAAAAAGATAAAGATGTTAAAATGGATGTATTTATTAACACTGAGATAGATGTAAAATGTAAGCATGCATCTCAAATGGCACCTACAAAATTAAATGGTGAAATTCAGCCAGAATAAGAAGAGGATACAATGGAAAGGGAAAGAGAAAAATCCACTTTATTAAGATCTTCCAGAGAGAGAGACATATACCAAAGAAGCAACAAGATTATTTTTTGTGGAAAGGATTTATTTCCAGAATGAAGGAAAAGTATTACTATGTACTGACTAGTTTATGTGTTTATTAATAAAGATATATGTGTATGCATGTAAGGCTGGTCAATACAGGCAGTGTTATGTTACTCTAGACCAGGGGTCCCCAACCTTTTTGCACTTAAGAGCACATTCTATAATACTGGCCTGGTGGCAGGCACCATTTATTTTTTCTATCAGGTGACGGGCACCATTTATTTTTTCAGTGTAAATTTATAGTTGGATATTGTTAATAATACACATAATGTACAAAAAAATATTTATTTCAAAAATAAAAAATTTTAACATATAATTAATGTTTATATTTTTACGCTGTAAAGGTATAGTATGCCCTACAATTTGATTACAATATAATACAATAATTTATAAGAAATTTTAAAAATTAAATTTATTTGTATCAGATAAATAATTTATCGTGTTCGGATAGCGGCGGGCACACTAAAATGGTCTGTGGGTGCCATGGTCCCCGTGGGCATAGGTTTGGGGACCCCTGCTCTAGACATACTGATGTGCAGAAAAGGTTAATCAAGCAAATTGCAAGTAACCTACATATTCTAATCTGTATAACAAATTGTCTAACAATATGCAAATTGTCTGAGCTGTTAAAATGCATGAAGAACTTGAGGGAGAAAAAAAAGTAGATTAGTAAAACTAGTAAAGCAGAATAAAAGCAGTTTAATGAATGCAATGCAGAAGGTGCAGTTTTATACCAGATAGTGCAAAAGATAAGAGATAGAGCCAAATTTAATTGGACTGACTAAAAGATATGAGGGAGCAGTAAACTATTTACTAAAATTGCTAGTGAGATATTATTTTATATAGCGCTATGTTTTAATACTGTAATAGTGATATTAGTGATTAAGCCAATGGACATGTGCTTTAAAGATAAATTATAAATGAATACTCTCACTTTTCCAGACACAAGATATAGTATTTTAGAAAGAATGGAATGAATCCACCCATTCTTTCAACCCAAACATTTATCTATGGGCAAATCTAAAGCGTACAGAAATGAGAGTGTGAAGGTGTTAAGAAATCACTTTAAATTACATTTGTTATGTTTGAATGAATGACGCCTGCAAAATCTTTACAATTTATGACCTGTCATTCTTTAGTTGAAATTAAACATATATAATGAGATATTATTTTATATAGCACTATGTTTTAATACTGTAATAGTGATATTAGCGATTAAGACAATGCACATGTACTTTAAAGATAAATTATAAATGAATACTCTTACTTTTTCTCCATACACAAGATACAGTATTTTAGAAAGAATGGAAAATTAATGTAGAAAGTTACAGAATTAAAATGATAAACTTTTAATAATATGAATAGATATTAAAGGGACTTAAGAAAGTGTGGAAATAGAGGTAACTCTAAATATGAACTGTTCAGTGATTAATATTATTTGTTGTGAAGTTCAGTCAACCAGTTGTGAATGGATTACTAACTTATACATTATTCAGAGTAAATAAAGTCATTGTTAATTTATTAAACTTTTGGTATGTTTAATTTAAAGTATAATTATTAAACAGAAGACTGCTTAGATTATAGACTGGTCCCATACATAATACAATCATCATTCTTATCATTATATTAAAATCATTTGGTAATCCTATGGTCTTTGCTGCAGAAATTTCCTTTCTTTCTGATTCTAATATCAGTTGTTGATGCTCATTAAGGCTTACTTATTCAACAACTATTTTCCAAATATAGTTTTCAAGTAATTAATCTTTTTTCTTTTATATATACATTATCTGTCAACTACAACATGCTACTCTTCCCATTTACACAGGGTATGTCAATAAAGTATTTAATATTGATGAAATTTTAATACTATTTGCCAAATGAATTATTTCCAGCATTCCACTAAAACAATATGCTGATTTGTTTACAAATTTTCTTTTCATACTTGATCATAGTTTTGGTTAAAATATACATTTAAGCACTTACGCTTTTAATATAATTTTTAATAATTCACAACACCTTTTGAAATGTCAGTACTACAAGTGAACTACGTGGTTTATATATTTGAAAATGCATAATGACACATTTATTTTTTATAAATTTTTAATATTCGTAAATAATGCACCTATAATCAAACTATTATATTTTTGACCCAGTAGTATTTGTAAGCATATATTTTTAAAAAGCAAAATACATAGATATTTATGTTTTATTTGTTGTTTACTTTAACTGAATTGTTTTAATCATGGATAGTTTTAAGCAACACCTTCCACATGCCTCAGACTAAGGATTTAATAAACATTATGAATTAACATACAGGCTACTGAAATAATTCATGTCTGCAAAGTATCTCTTCATTATATGTATATATATATGAAAACTACATTATGCATGATTTATATTCTATTTTTTATATTTTATTTTAGCTATTTTAAATTGACAACATCACAAGGTGATATCCCAATTCTATAGTTACATATATTTTATTAAATATAGCTGATTTTATTTAATCATTTGCTATTTTTCATGGTTTTTTTTATACATGATCATTGTGATTTCATTGTCAATTTCATCTAATCTTTTATTAATTTTCATGGTTTTTTATACATGATCATTCAATTTTATCTAATCTTTTATTAATTTTCATGGTTTTTTATACATTATCATTGTGATTTCATTGTCAATTTTATCTACTCTTTTATTATTTTTCATGGTTTTTTATACATGATCATTGTGATTTCATTGTCAACAAACATAAAATATATGCAGGAGTTATTGTTATTTAAGATCAAAACAAAGAATATTAACTTATCAAAATATTTGGAATAATTTTCCATATGAATATTTAATGAAGACCATATTATAATAAAACTAAAACTCTTAACACATAATGCATTATATATGCTTTAAAGGCCTTATATGTGTTGGTGCAGTTGGTAGAATATCCAACTTGGGATCAAGAGGTTCCAGGATCCATTCTGACACTCACAATTTTGGTGTTTGAATTTATGAACTTCTGAGCAATAAATCCATTAGCTTTTTTGTTATGCTTCAAACAATTCTTTTTTTTTCATATGTCAAAGCATCGGCCGGGAAGCGAACCCGCAACAACTGTCTGCAAAACACTACTTGCAAGGCGGCTGCGCTGATCTCTCAGCTACCAACTTCTTTTATTTGTTTACATTTAAATGTATTTATATGAAGATAAATTAAAAAAACACATTAAATAATTTAAACTCTTACAAAAGTTGAAGTTATTTGGCTTTGACTGATAATAATCAGTTTAAACAATATTTTATTAAATTTTATGTTGTCTAGAAAATTATTTTACTTTTCTATTCAATATAAAAATCAATGAACTTGAAGAAAAAAATTGTTTTTACATTATTCTGCAGATCATCGTTTTTAATAATCATTGATATAAATAAATAGCAAAAAACATAGTAAATAAAAAGTGCATAAAAATATTTTTGCTTAATTAAAATTTGTGTAGCTATTTATTCTAGATATATTCACAGTGAATACAGTACAGAATAATGTTCAATGTAAGCTTCATGAATAGAACAAAGTTTCATAAATGTTTGTGTTGTATCAATATTATTTAGCATTGTATCATTAGTAAGATATTAATAGAGAGTTAGATGATGGAAATTCTTTGTCCCTCTTAAGCAGAAGCTTTACTCCAAAGAATCCATTGTGAGTCAACTTTCTGTCAAACCAGAAAAATACTTTTTAATGAGTTTTTATCTCTCTCTCTCTCTATATATATATATATAGTAAGGAACTTGTAGAAATAACTTGATACTAAAAGGAAATATGCCTATGTGTTTGAAAAGGAAAGTTTTTAATAAATATGTTTACTCAGTTCTTACTTATGGATCTGAGACTTGGATACTTTATAGAAGAGCAATATTAAGACTTCAGAGATTCAAAAAGTATGGAGAGATGCATGTTAGGAGTAACAAGAAAGAGATCAAAAACGCAATATATGGGTAAGAGAACAAACAGGTGTTACTGACCTCATTGAAAAAATTAAAAGACTGGAGTTGGACTGGACATATTGCTAGAAGAGATGATAATAGATGGACAATTATAATTTTAAACTAGATTCCAAGAGATATGGATGGATGAAGTAAGAAAGTGTGTACAGGGGATGTGGAGAAGAGAAGCTAAAGTTCAGAGATGGATTGATCTTGGAGAGACTTTCATCTTGCAGTGGATTGATAATGGTTGATGATGATGATGATGATGGAGGACTTGAACTCAGACTTTCAAACACCCCACAGCTTTCCAATCCATCTTATATAACTGATACACATGACCACATATATGTGAAAAAGATAAATGATCTCCAATATTTGTATTTCGTGCTGAACCGGCACTTATCATTTGGTTCAGATCACTATTTCCAACACATATATACAATCACTGCTCATTTTATATTGAGATAGCAAATCTTTATACTTTAATGGATAGGCTTCAATCTTTCTCTACTCTCAAACTCTTCAGACACCCATATCATTGAAAATTTGAGGATGAAATGCTCAATGCCTTTGATGAAGATTTGCTACCTTAATATAAACTGAGCAGTGATTATATATATGCATTGGAGATGATGGTCTGGATCAACCGATGAGTGCTGGTTCAGCATGAAATACATACATTGGAGATCATTTTTCTTTTTCACATGTATGTAGTCATGTGTATGAGGTGTATAAGATGGATTGGATAGTTATGGAGTGTTTGAAAGTCTGAGTTCAAATTCCTTATAATTACCTTAAGTTTAATTTAGATAATATATTTGTATTTAAATATTAAATAATTTATGTATATAACTTTTATTACATTTTACAGGCTTAAACCTGTATTTATATATGTAATATATGCAGGATTCGAATTCAGACTTTCACACAACCCATTACTCTCAATGCCATCTTATATAACTTTTAAAATTTTGAATTAATTTTTTATTAATTAAAAAAAGAAACTTATTGCAATAAAAAGGCAGGAAAAAACATGTTTATTTTATCGAAGTGATTTTGTAAATATTAGATCCAAAAAATTCAAGTGCAGTATTCAAAAAGGGGTCAAAAAGCTCTTCACTGATGAAAGTCACAAGCTAGAAATTAATCTGAGGATATGACATGATAGCACTGAATAAAGAATTAATAGTGAAAAGTATTATGGTATGCAGAAGATTTGGATAAAGACTTTATGTCAGTATACTTGTATAAAAGATGGGATGGTTGTGTTAGGAGAATTGTTGAGTATTATAGTGGCAAAGAATGGGATAGAAGGATAGATGCATTAATAAAAAGTAGGGAGCTGGAGAGATGGATAACTAGTATGAAGAGTTAAAAGAGTTTAAATATATATAAAAGTAGACAGAATATTGGGTGTAAGTTAATTTATGATAATAACAATGAAAGTAGTTTACTGTTTAAGACTCGAACAAGATGTCTAGCAACAAGGAAATGTACACAGAAATGAAGAAATGTGGATGATTTAGTCTGAAAGTTGTGTAAGAAAGGCATGGAAAATATTAAGCAATGCTTACAAGCAGAAAGAGTACAAATAATGAGGTTGTGGGAGTATAAGTATAAACAAAGTGATTATACAGAAAGTGGGTTCTTTGTTTTTATGCTGGATTTGGAAAAAAAACATAAAGGGGATCTAGATATAAAGGTCATAGAGTGGACAAAGGTGATGTTGTAGAAATGGAAAAGAGTAGGATAGAGAAGGATATGGAAAAAACCAAAGGTGGTGAATGGAAAGGGAAGGCAAAGTGGCTAGTACGTTTTTCTGAGCTTAGCGGCTGAGAGATTCCCGACTTCGATAAAGAAGACGCCATAGCGCATCACATCGCATCACCATTACTAAAGCTTACATAAAATTATAAAAAGAGTAGGAGAAGAATATAAAATGCTATTATATTTTTATCATTATAATTAATATTTTAAGTCGTAAAAAAATTTACAAGTGATAATTTACTTTTTTTTTTCTTATATGTATTTAAGATAATACTTTTGCTGAAAAAAAAAAGTAACACATACACTGCATATGTAAAAATATACAAAATATCTTACCTTTAAAAAAATTTATAAATATAAACGAAGCCATTTAAAAAGTGCAGCTAAATCGAGATGCTTTTTTTTTTGTAATGAATCAAATTATTTTTAGAATTATTTGAATACAAACATAATTTTAAAGTTGTAGATCAACATTTATTTAAAATAAATTATAGTCTTTTCCAATTCTTATTCAAACGCTATCGAAATAGTATTGAATTCTCCTATTATTAAGTTTATAAAAAGACATAACGAGTTTCTAATTAAATATTCTCACGAGTTACTTAAAATATTTTAATATCTGGTGGGTTTTTTTAATAACGTTTAGCTTTATTACTGCCTAGCATGCTTTCAATATATTTTTATTGTATCATATTCATGCCATATTATTAAAAAAAAAAAAAAACCCTTTTCTGTGTATATTTTTATTTTATCAGTTATTACGTTGGCTCAGAAAAGAAAAAAATTAATAACAATTAAATATGAATATACGAATACCATAAGAGAAAAACTTTCATATAAAAAAACAATTAGCCAATTTTCGACTATTACAAGTCGTAGACGTAGCATAAATTGGAAAGTGGGCGTGGGTGTATATACATTAATTAGATAGAATAGGCCATTTTTTTGAGAGGAGCGTGCACGATTCTTTTCTATTAATTGAGTTTTTGTGAGCTAATATATTCGCCTCTTTAATTTTTAATTTAAAGTCATTGCGTTCAGTGTTCATCATGTTAACAGATGACAAAATAAAGGGATGACCAGCTGTAGAGAAATGTTCAAAAATATTGAGGGTGTATCTGTATTTGTTCTAGCTTTACTATATAGGTATGTGTGTTGGACTATACGTGTAGACAGGTTTGCCCGAGATTCCCCTAGTAAATGGAAGCGCATCTGGGTTCTTCTATACGGTTTTCGTATATTTATGATTACATTAGTCTGCGTTAAAGCGTATACTTTTATAACAACAATTGAATTAAAATATTTTATTGTAAAATTTGTTGACCAAGATTAACAATAAAAAGAAAATTATAACCTAAATCTTTTTTATTTATGTATGTATGTCGTTATTATTAATTTAATGTAAAGATTGTTGTTAATTGTCCGAGCAGTGGTTTTTGTTTGCTCGTGTATTCTACATAAAACTTAAAAATTGATATATGGTATAAATTATATGAAAAGCATGCAGAAAAGTATTTCAAGCTTCTTTGTTGTTCTCTGTAAGTTTAAAATTTTTATTAAAAATATATCATTATTGTCAATTAATAGTGACTTTTAAATTTGGCTGTTTTAACTCAGATGAATTTAAAAATAGACGCAAAAAGTTGGAGATAGGTTCTGCCATGATCATGCAGACCTGATCAACAAATACATCCATACATATTACCTACCGATTTTTTAGTAATTATATTTTATATCTTGAAGTGTTTTCAGCTTTATAAGAGTATTTTCTTTCTGAAAGACTTCACTACCTGTAAAAATTATATTTTTATTTTACTTTATATTCATTTATATTTTCCCAGTATACGTAATCAATATTGCATCTCTATACAATGAGTGTTTTTGAGAAAATCTGTAAAACATGAATGGTTTCTGGCTCTTTCCTAAAAAGTTTATTCAAATTCATCTTAAAATATATTTTTTTTAAAGTTGGTTACTGTACTATTCATTTACTTTGCATTCACAGTTCACAAACTTGCGCTTTAGATTCAATAGTATCATGTTTAACAAAATAAAGAATAGTGTCATGTTTAACAAGATAAAGAATGTCAAGCATTGTTAGCCCAGAGGTCAGCGCAGCCGCCTTGCAAGCAAGTAGTTGTTTGCAGATGGTTGTTGCAGGTTCGCCTCCCGGCCAATGCTATGACATATGAAAGGAACAAGTTAAATATTAAGTAGTTTTTATTTTGCCAACTAATTTTTAAAATTATTAAAAAGCATTCTTACATAGAATTGTTTTAGACTTTTCAATGTTACATTGGTAGAAGAATAATTTAATTTGTAAATGATTTAATTAAACGGATTATTTCAGGATGATAAACTAATCTATTTTTTAATTTGTTAAAAACAGCAATAGCTATTAGAATCTGTGATACATCTCATTAACAACACCTGCCTTCAATCTAAAAACTAGTGTGATGCTAAAATGTATTAAAATTTTCAAATATATTTACATGATCAAAATATGAGTCATAGATCCAATTCATAGATCACATGACCCTATCTCTTAAGCTTGTAAGTTATAAACAGTGAGGATTGCCAATTCTTCTACAAGCTTTATGATAAATGCTTAGCCAGAGCCAGCACTTAAAATATCTCTGCCAGGAACCTCTCCCCAAACCCCTGACCACGGTTTCATGCTTTGGCACTCCTCAGAGAGGTGTCAGGATAGGTTCAGACACTAGATCTAAAAATACCAACCCAAAGCCAAGCACTTATCCAAAAGTTATCTATTGAGTGGAAAATCTGAAATTTTCAGACATCTACATGTCTTCAAACCCAGCAATCCAACTCAAATAGCTATATGGGTATTTTTAGATCTAATGTCTGAACCTAACCTGACACATCTCTGAGGAGTGCCAAAGCATGAAACCATGGTCAGGGGTTTGGGGAGGAGTTCCTGGCAGAGATATTTTAAGTGCTGGCTCTGGCTAAGCATTTATCATAAAGCTTGTAAAGGAATTGGCAATCCTCACTGTTTATATTGTAACGATATATAAATATGTCGTTACATTAATTTAAAAATAAATGTATTAAAAATCTATAAAAGGAAAAAACTAAACGCTAAAATTAAAACATTGTTAAACGTGTATACATTCGCACAGATGTTAAACTTTAAAAATATTTTTTTTTCATAAACAAAAAAAAAAAGGATTTGAACGTATTTTTTTTAATAAAAAAATACAAGATTGAAATAAAAACAGGTATTAATTAATTCCTGTAATCTAGAAAGGGAAATGGTTGTTTATTAATTATCTAAAAGCTGTTTAATTAAAAAGTCAGATGGAAAGTTAGATAAGAGAAAAAAGAGATTTTAGTTTGACAAATGGAAGCACTAAGCCTTGGCCCGGACCATAACGAAAAAACAGATTAGTGACGTTTTGTTCAGTGAATCCTTGTGGATGATATAAAAAGAGAGAAATATTGAGTTCAGGGGGCTTTTTCCAACTTGATTTTGGTGGGTCTGGCGACAAGACGCACTTGTCGTCCTCACTCACTTATTTAAAAATGCAAAGACTGTGATACCAGGACAGAACCAGCAACTGCCACCTCCAAAACATCAGACCGGTCTTCCAGGAAAGTCTGCGTGGGAATTGCCAGCGGGAACAGGGACTTCTCTACCATAAGCAATAGAACTGAACAATTGTAAAAATCATAACCTTAATTAAGAACTTTAAAGATTGCTAAGTAAATTTAAATTTTATAAAAAGGAACTTTTCTCTGACTTATGTGTCAACTAAATTGATAATGGTTAATTTTATATCTTTCACGATTGTTAAAAGAATCATTTCCCTTTTAGTATTTTTTTATGTGTAGTAATATTTTATTGTAGAAATTATTAAATGCATTACATTTAAGTTGTCTATAGACGCTTGCATGGATTCGTTTGCGGTTAATTAGATTTTGGTTTTCATATTTGATCAAAATATATAGACATTCGATAAATAATGATACCTTACAGTGAGTATCTAAAATGTATTTATTCGGATGTCTTTTAAGTTATTGGTGACAACGCAAGTATCTTATGGTGAATACTATTGGGTTACTTATAAGTTTCCCTCTGCAATTGTCGGTATCAATAATTTTGTATTTTGATCGTTTATGTTTATTTTGAAATGTTTTTACCGTGGAATCTGTGTAATCGATCTATACCCAACATTTTTAAAAAATCTGTGCCAACGTATATAAATGTTAAAATTGCGGGCGCGAATGGGTATAGTTTTGTAAAGTGTATTAAGGGAGGGTAATCTTAGGTTATTCATTTTGTAGTTGAATTGGTTCAATGGATTGGATATATTTGTGTAATTAGTAAATGTAGTATGAGATCCGCTACGGGCAGGATTATAGATATCCACACACCCTCTGTTTGCCTATGGATGGGTTTGTAAGTGGCAGAAGACTGGCCATTCCTATGGAGTTTTTGTTTATTGATCTACTTGCCAACAGATGTCACATTCCTGTTGGTGGAGAATCAATCTCTTCTCTATTTCTACTTATTGTTCAGATGTACATTCCTGACAATATAGTATTTTGTGTTGTCGTATCATGCTACATTGAATACATGAATGTATCAGATGGATTGGTGCCAGTTGATTGCGAAATTTGTTGCCTAAGGTTAAATCAGGGAGGAATATTTTCCTTTCAAATGCAGACCTATGTAGTCCATTCATACTCGACCCTCTAAATAAAATATTAAACATTATAGCAAGCTATTTTAAATGTAAAATTAAAAATTAAGATAAAAATCTAAATGTTAAACTTATTCCTCGATTTAAATATTATTTTATATGTGCATAAATAAATATTTTTCTGTGTTAATTTCTGCAGTGGCTTTTATTATTTTATTCTTTTATATTTAAGATATAAAATTTATAGATTTTTATCTCGGCTCCGCTGAGCTAGTGACAATGGGCTACGATCTAAATATGTAAATAAAGGGAACCTAACAGCGCGATCTGCCTACTTTATAAATTTTTCTGGCAAAGCCTGAGGCGCCCTTGGGGCGGGCGGCGGGCTCCCACTTCGTTTGGACGTATAATATATTTACATGCTCTTGCTGTCTTCCCCCAAACACTGCCTGATAAAGTGTTTCACTTTTTAAATATTAATTACTAAATCAATGTCTAACAGATTTTATTCAAAACATTCTACAGACTGTTTTTTGAGCAAGCAAGCCAACCGATGATACACCACAAATCTAGAAAGTAATTTTGTGTTCATGTTTTTACTTTTAATTATTTCAATTTAAAAACTATACTAATAAATCTATATCATATCTTGAATTCTACCTTATGAAACCATTTACAAACTTTTCCAAAAACTATTAAACTGAAAACAAAATGGAAGCTAATAACAATCCTGTTGGGTGTTAAAATAATATTCAAGCACTGGAAGAGAGAGACCTAAGATGTAATTCATGGATATTTAGTTCTTAAATTCACTACTATAAGAGAGTAATGTAACATGCAGCTATCAGAAATGGCAGATTAAGAAATGTTTAATTCTCAAGTCTGCTGTGCAACCACTCTTGTAACCATTACTTCCACTCATGTAGAATCTGCACAATATAAATAAACTTTTATTAGATAAGCAATTATTTTTTAAAGAAACCACAAATACTTTCAATTAAATAAATTAAATCTTTTGATGAGTTTTTTAATTAGCTATATATAAATCATATTTTTGCTTATTTTTCATGTTTACTGGGAATAAAAAAGCCTTTATTGAGTTTCTGGTAATCAATTATTTATAATAAAAAAATAATCTTATTCAAAAAAAATTTTGAAAATACTTTTGCTATAATAAATAATAATATTTTATGATAATTACTATAGATTTTTTTTCTCTCCTTTATTTTATAAATTTGAGCAGGAAAGTTATTCTTAAGATCACATGGCACAACTTTAAAGATCCATATATTCTTTAAAAAACTATTAATAATTACAGTTAAAATATAAATTTCAACAAAAGAGCTATTATAGTTTAATGAAAAAACTTATTTAGTTTCAGGGATTGTCAGTTAGTGGTAATTGATATTTTCTTGGCAACATCAATGATTAAAGTTTATCTCTATTTTCATGATTGTTACCTTCTCATTTCTATTCTTTATTATAATAACAATTCATGAAAATATTTACTTCAATATATATATATTCTATCTGAATTTTTAGCCTTATTTATTTGTGAAATTAAAATAATTTGTTCTATTTTCATTAGTTGTATATCTTTGTTCAATCTAAAAGAGCCAGGAGAATAAATATATTATTAAAATTGATCATTTAAATTATTTTATAATATTGAAAGAATGATCAAAACATTCTTTTCATGCACAAAATATCATTATTATATGAACATCATTTACTAATTTAATATGATGTATTCAACCTTTGAATATGCAATCCTTTTTAGGTAGTTTAACATTTTTTAAATTTTGTTTAAGACTTCAATTGTCTCTCTATTATCATTTCTTTTTGAATATATCCAGATCATCTTCATTTCAGCTATTGATTTCTTTTTCCAATTCTGTTAATTATATCTATTAGATATTTCACTTCTGCCTTTTCTTATTACCAATATATATATCTTTATATTTTCCATATAGTCTAAAGTCTCTGTATTGTTATATTTATTATCCCACACAGATGTATTTGCATATAGCTCATTTTCTAGCTATAGACTTGAAAATAATTTGATGCAAGATGTGGCAAAACTACTGACTCCATAGCATGAGTACCAAAGCATAGGCAAGAATAAGGATTTGATTCTTTGCCTGTATACAAGTCCAGAGGATATACATAACCATTGTGGCTATCACCACACATACCACTTGAAAACTCTCTTTATTAGTGTTAAGAATTGATATTTTCACATGATACTATGCCCAATAAATTTTGTGATTGCTTTATCAACTGCATCCTTATTGTACATCTAACATCTAATAATGAGTCTAAAATTTACATTGCACTACTCTATAATACCTTAATTTTATATATATATATATAGTGCAACAGGCAGGTATAATCAAACCCTGTTGCGATAATTAGACAAATACGTATTCGTATATTTAATGCATTATTAAAAATATATATATCTTATTACTAACGTATTATTAAAAATATATATTACTTTACTAACAAAATTAATATTTACAGTTTGATGTACAATCAACGGTCAGTTGCGTGGTCATACAGAATGGATTTAGTTATTTTAATTAAAAAAGAACTCATAGAAGAGGTATGGGAGCTTATACACTTGCTCTGATTTTTTTCTCTCTTTTGCCAAACCCAGCTATACACATCGCTATGTATATGTGTGAGTGCGTTTTTGAACCATTAAAAATGAAAATTCACAAAATAAAAAATATTTTGTTTGATTTACTTTTTAAATATATACATATTAAGTCAAAAGAACTATAGATTTCAAGATGGAAGACAGTGATTTTGCAGAACAATGGAAGTAATTATTGTAAAAATCTTGGAATGTCTAATTTTAATTAAAGATTAATTGGAAAGAATATAGGTGTAAAAAGCTTTTGTGGTACATTCCAACAAAGGCATATGGAATGTGAATGGAAATATAATTAAAAAAGAGTGAAAAGAAAGATAAGTTTGATAATTAAAGTTTGGAGGTAGAAGAAGGTGGACGGGCAACGTGATATACATTTTGATAAAATATGGTCAGACTGGGGTAGAGGCTTCAACATGTGGAGGGTCTGAATCCTTTGCCCCCGAATGTATAGCAGCTGCCGATAGCGGAGAAGGGATGTCAAGCCCGGAGAATTCGCCTCAATAAGCAACAATATTGAATCACCAGAAGAGAAAGAAAATAAATAAATAAACAGACTTTAGCCATGGAACCCGAACTTCAAAGAAAAAAATACAACGTTCGTTCACTGACAAAGGACCGGAGATTCCATTTTCACCAAGAGGATTCGATCAATGCCCCGGGAAACCAGGTATTTTCTTTCTAATTACATCTATATATGTCACTTTTAGTAAGCTTACTCCACGAATTTGAGAAAACTGTTTATTTGACACAATTGTGAACTTAAAATTTATTTTCTTTGCCCGGAGAGGTCAAACTATTTACTACGGAATTCATTAGTGTATAAATTAATCCAATTAAATCTTCGGTATAAAATACATATAATAGCATATTTGTGTGTGGGGGAGTTTTGGCAAAAAGAGAAAAGAGCAAACAAAAAAAAACTGATATGAATCTTTGATTTAAAAGAGAAAAGAGACACTAATTTAACTTACGTAAATAATGTATATTTTTTTATAGATACGTAAATATCATTGCTAATAAATGTATATAAAATGAGGTTATGAGGTTTTTTTTGTTAATAAAGAACAAGGAGAGGGTTAGATCTACTGCCAGTAAATTTTACCACCAGCCCTGAGCAGAGCTAGTCCAGGGGCATTTCCATATTGGTATTCCAGTTCTCCCAGCATAATTCTTATAGAAATATAGAATTGGCACTTGAGGTCATAAATTGATTCTCATAAATATGCTGGGGTGATAAAATGGAATAATTTAAGAATAAATATTCTTTTAAATCATTATGCATATACATGCATCGTTATATATACATACACGCAATCGTACAAGACTACATATATGCATAAAATATGTATGGAAAACGGCAAATCCCGTTATAATAGCGACCCAACGAAAGGGCCTCGAAGAGAAATAGGTCAATGAGAGGAAGAAAAATATAAAAGAAATTAGCATGAGTTTTTTTTTGTTTAAAAATAAATAAATGTATATATATCATTTTTGTCAGATTGTTTTTGTTTTAGCTAAAAGAAAAATTAGGAAAACGAAAACTATATTATATTGGCAGAGTTGGATGTAGTTAATATTAAGTTTATATATATAAAAAAACTTTTTAGGCTATATGAAAAATACCAACTGAGTGCAGAATATAAAAGCGTTTCATAAAGTAATCAGTTTAGGTTAGACTGGTTTTTTTAAAGAACTTTCAGTTTGTTATGGATTTTGTTTTTGTAAATAATGAACGTAAATGTTTTTCTTGTTCGCGATTGATTTTTTTTTTTTTAAAAAAAAAAAGTAATACAGATATTTTAAAAGAAAAAAGTAAACGAGTGTTTAAGTGGTTAACACTTTATAATTTAATCCATTTTAATTAGATACAAAATAATTATTTGGCTTTCTGTCACTTATTACTATAAGATGTCATAACCAGATAAAAATAATTATATATATATATATATTAAATTAATGTCATTTTAAAAGAAATTCGAGTAATGAATTATATTTAATTTACACCCACACAGTAGCTATGATTGCATATAATTTGTCAGAGAACAGATTGTGAAGATGGTCTGCCGAAATCTGCCAATAAGAATAAGATTGATGCTAGAGCAAGATGGAGACAACCCATCTAAAAAAATAGACAATATATTGAGTCAAATGGAAATAAGTGCAGAAATGAGACAGATTCAAGAAAAAGGGGAAGTAGACCAAAGAAGAGACATAATAGTCAGACAGCAACCGAATTCAAAATACATGGGGAATCTAATTTGTTCATGGGAGGACCGCGTACCGAGTTATGCATGTCAAACATGTCTGAAAATATGGATAGCAGCAGGACAGACAAAAGTAGAAGCGCTTCTTGATTCAGAGAGTCAGGTCTCTGTAATAACAGAAAGATTGTATTATAAACTCACCAGAGAACAACCAAATATACCTGTCCTACCATTAAAAGCTGTAAAGTGGCAATGGCCAACAACAGAAAGGCCAAGGTTGAACCCAAACAAATATGGCTGGATGTCAAAATCCAGGAAGTAAGTTGCCCCCACATATTCCTAATCATGAAAAATTTGATTTGTGATGTCTTATTGGGAACTGACTTTTTATACAAATATAAATGCAAGTTGAACTACGAAAGTAGACAAGCCATGTGTAATGGAGAGGTGGTTAGATTTATAATGGATAGCACAGATAGTTTAATAGGGGCTGTGCAAGTTGCTGATAAACACAATGATGACTTGATAACAGAAAAAATTGTCCAGGCAAAGATTGCTTGGGGAGAAGGGAAGGAAATACTAAGAAAGATACTGAAGGAATACAATCAGGTATTTTCAGACAGGACAGGTGTGATCCCAGGGTTTGAACAAAGGATTCAGGTAAATGAAACACAACCATTTAAGGCAAAATCATACACAATTCCTCATCAATATAGGGGGCAGGTGAAGGAGCAGATAGATCAAATGTTGGAATGGGTTATTATATCAAAAAGCTCCTCGGCTTATTGTAACCCGATAGTCGTCATCAAGAAAAAGGATAATTCAATATGGTTATGTCTCGATGCGAGGCAATTGAATAAAGTCATGGTCCCAGATTGTAACATACCACCACCCATGCAAGAATTGCTTGGGAGATTTAAAGGGAATTTTTTCAACATTTGATCTGACAGCAAGCTATTGGCAGATAAGGCTGCACCCAGAAGATCGTAAGTATACTGCCTTTAGGTATGATGGCTGCTCATATCAGTTTAACCATATGCCATTTGGCCTAATTAACAGTGGGGCTGCTTTACTGTGATGTTTAGACCGGGTATTATCTGATGAGGTCAAAAAAATAGTTACAATGTATGTGGATGATATATTGGTGGCATCGGATACTGTGAAAGAACATACCAAAGATGTGGAAATGTTTTTAAGGGAATGTTGGAATAAAGGGATCAAGGTAAACCTGAAGAAAAGTGTGCTCTTTCAAGAGGAAGTTACATTCTTGGGCCACCTTATAGGATCACAGGGTGTCCAGCCACACCTAGATAAAATCTCAGCCATTGAAGGTTTCCCAATACCTAGATCCAAAAAGCAAATACGATCCTTTTTGGGTATGTGTAACTTCTACAACCATTTTCAGGAACAGTTTGCTCAACATATGGAACCACTAATTAGATTACTGAGAAAAGATGTAGTGTGGGGGTGGGGTGAAAAGCAAAGCCAGGCATTTGAGAGGGTGAAGCAAGGGTTTATGAAACATGTAATGCAGGCTTTCCTGATTTTGAGAAACCCTTTGTAGTGCAGACTGACAGCAACGGGTATGGGCTGGGAGCAACAGTATCACAGATTCAAGAGGATGGTCAGATAAAAGTGCTGTATTTTTAAGTAGGTTGCTCAAGGGTCCAGAGCGGCATTACACAGCCACAGAAAAGGAAGCTTTAGCCATTGTTTGGTCATTCCAAAAACTCCGCACATTGTTGTTGGGATCAAAAATAATTGTGGTTACGGATCATAAGAGTTTAGAATTTATTAACCATATTTATCTGACAAATAGTCGGTTGGTACGGTGGAGCCTATACCTCCAAGAGTATATTTATGTGGTAAAGCATTGTAAGGGGTCAGATAACATTGTAGCTGATGCTCTTAGCCATAACCCAGTGTGTTTGCCATCATGTCATCTTAAAGCTGAAAATTTATATGTGGCAGGAATAAACTTAAGGATTAATGAGGGGGTAGAGAATGACCCTAAGAGATTAGCCCAGTGTCAGAGGGAGGATGCCCAGTTAAGTCAAATAATTGCACAACTGAAAGGGAATAAAAAACAAAACAATGATGAATCCAGAAGTTGGATCAACTGATACAAACTTGACCAAGCTGTTCTCCAATACAGAACAAAAAGGGGACCAGATAGTTGGAGACCTGTAATACCCCAGAAAATGCGGAATGCAGTGGTGACTCATGTCCACCAAATATATGGACACTATGGGGTATGGAAAACTGAAAAGTGGCTCAGATGTTGGTTTAATTGGCCAGGCATGCATTAGACTGTTGTGAGAATGATCAGGCAATGTGAACTTTGCCAGAAAACTAAACCTGCGAATAAGAATTATGCAGGCCCAATGACCTCCATAATTTCAAAGAAGCCTTGTGAGATGATTGCGATAGATTATTATGGACCATTGCCCACCTTTAATAAAAAAAAATACTTGTTGGTGGTGTATGATCTATTCAGTAAATTTGTGGCTGCATATCCCATGACTCAAGCAAATACCCAAAACACCATACGTCTCCTTGAAAAGGAATATTTTACAGTGATAGGAAAACCTCAAAGCGTCCTATCGGATCATGCACACCAATTATCTCTGGAGATTGGAAAGCATGGGTTCAAGAGTCAGGGATCCAACACATACTGACATCAATTAGGAATCCACAATCGAACCCATTGAGCGGGTGATGCATGAGTTGGTTAGGGTGTTTAGGACATACATCCCAACTAATCACCGAGGATGGGTTAAAAAGATTCCAGAAATACTGAACTACATAAATTGGGCAGTTAATGAATCCACAGGGTTCTCTTCTGTGTGGCTCCAATTTGGAAAACATGCCCCTAAATTAATCAAGGCCAAAATACCAGGACCAAAGGAAAAGCCAATAAATGTGGAGGAGGACCAAAAGCAGGCATATCATACACTTTTGAAAAGGAGACAGGAAAGAAACAAACATACACTGGAGAGGCCTCATCAGTTTAAAGTTGGTGACCTAGTCATGGTGAAAACCCCACATGTGAGCGAACCGGGGAAATTAATCAGTAAGAAGTTTTGCAGTTTGTATGAAGGACCTTTCCCTATTGTTAAGTATCAGAGGGATAATGCATTCTGGGTGAATACTGGGCAGGAGGTAAGGTGATCATACAATGCTCATTCCCTCAAACCCCAAGCCGGTATGAACAGTTCATGATATTTAGGAGCCATTCAAATATGTAGACCATATTTGAAGGCTTCTGGGAGGGGGGTATTGCAACAGGGCAGGTATAATCAAACCCTGTTGCGATAATTAGACAATTACGTATTCGTATATTTAATGCATTATTAAAAATATATATATCTTATTACTAACGTATTATTAAAAATATATATTACTTTACTAACAAAATTAATATTTACAGTTTGATGTACAATCAACGGTCATTTGCGTGGTCATACAGAATTGATTTAGTTATTTTAATTAAAAAAGAACTCATAGAAGAGGTATGGGGGGTTATACACTTGCTCTGATTTTTTTCTCTCTTTTGCCAAACCCAGCTATACACATCGCTATGTATATGTGTGAGTGCGTTTTTGAACCATTAAAAATGAAAATTCACAAAATAAAAAATATTTTGTTTGATTTACTTTTTAAATATATACATATAAAGTCAAAAGAACTATAGATTTCAAGATGGAAGACAGTGATTTTGCAGAACAATGGAAGTAATTATTGTAAAAATCTTGGAATGTCTAATTTTAATTAAAGATTAATTGGAAAGAATATAGGTGTAAAAAGATTTTGTGGTACATTCCAACAAAGGCATATGGAATGTGAATGGAAATATAATTAAAAAAGAGTGAAAAGAAAGATAAGTTTGATAATTAAAGAAAAATTAAATTAATTATTTAGTATAAGTTTGGAGGTAGAAGAAGGTGGACGGGCAACGTGATATACATTTTTGATAAAATATGGTCAGACTGGGGTAGAGGCTTCAACTTGCGGAGGGTCTGAATCCTTTGCCCCCGAATGTATAGCAGCTGCCGATAGCGGAGAAGGGATGTCAAGCCCGGAGAATTCGCCTCAATAAGCAACAATATTGAATCGCCAGAAGAGAAAGAAAATAAATAAATAAACAGACTTTAGCCATGGAACCTGAACTTCAAAGAAAAAAAAACAACATTCGTTCACTGACAAAGGACCGGAGATTCCATTTTCACCAAGAGGATTCGATCAATGCCCCAGGGAAACCAGGTATTTTTTTTCTAATTACATCTATATATGTCACTTTTAGTAAGCTTACTCTGTTTATTTGACACAATTGTGAACTTAAAATTTATTTTCTTTGCCTGGAGAGATCAAACTATTTACTATGGAATTCATTAGTGTATAAATTAGTCCAATTAAATCTTCAGTACAAAATACATATAATAGCATATTTGTGTGGGGGGGGGGAGTTTTGGCAAAAAGAGAAAAGAGCAAACAAAAAAAAACATATGAATTTTTGATTTAAAAGAGAAAAGAGACACTAATTTAACTTACGTAAATAATGTATATTTTTTTTATAGATACGTAAATATCATTGCTAATAAATGTATATAAAATGAATGATTTTTTTTTGTTTTGTGTTATGAGTTTTTTTTTTGTTAATAAAGAAAAAGGAGAGGGTTAGATCTACTGCCGGTAAATTTTATCACCAGCCCTGAGCAGAGCTAGTCCAGGGGCATTTCCATATTGGTATTCCAGTTCTCCCAGCATAATTCTTATAGAAATATAGAATTGGCACTTGAGGTCATAAATTGATGCTCATAAATATGCTGGGGTGATAAAATGGAATAATTTAAGAATAAATATTCTTTTAAACCATTATGCATATACATGCATCGTTATATATACATACACACAATCGTACAAGACTACATATATGCGTAAAATATATATGGAAAACAGCAATCCCATTATAATATATATATATAATTACTTGTTATACAAACAGACTAATAAATTATTAAATTTTTTGTGAATCATTATGTCTATAAAATTAGGTTGCCTCAAACTTGGATCAGAGCCACAAAATTATATTGTACATAAATTACTACTTTCATTATATTTGAATTTGAATACACATTAATAATTTATACATTTATCAAATAATAAAATAATTTTAAATAATATTCAAATAATAAAATAAATATAATAATAATATTCAAATAATAAAAAAATTAAAATAAGGCCTTGAAACTATAAATCATCAAGGAATATTGAATTTATTTTATTAAGAAGTCTGGCTGATACCAAAATTGTGCCTTTGTCTTCTTTGTGCAATCTAGTAAACTGAGCAGGAAAAAAATTTAATGAACTTTTTAATAAAAATATTAATAAAAAATTGAAATTTTGTCTGATTTTAATATGCCATTTTAAAAAGAAATGCAAGCCACAGAGAATGATGGTATTTTTATACATATCATATTTTCCCACAATTTCAAAAAGAAGACAAAGGAAATTTTAATTTCAACAAATCAGTAGCAGTGACACAACTTTAAAGCTGCTAAGGCAACTTACAAATGGAATCAATTAATATTTGCCATTGTGGGAAAAAATGAACTCTGGCTGTTTGCTTTGTAAGTTAAAAAACTGTTTTGACTGTTATCCTAACATATTAACCATTTTAAGTTTTACTTTAGTTTATATTTACTTGTAACAAGTTATATTTTATATTATGGATTGTTGAAAACAAGAAGTGAAAATTATTGATTTTTTTTTTAAAAAAAGTTAGTTGCATTTTAAAACAAGTTTAAAAAAAAAATTTGAAAAAAAAAAAAAAAAATTATGTACTCTATTTTCTATATGTATATGTTATGATTTGTTAACATTTTTTTTTTAAAAAAATTTTTTCTTAATGTGGAATTGTCAGATAAATAATCAAAGATGTAAATATTCAATTTAAAACAAATGTGCATGGTTGTAAAATAATTAAAGCTACAAATGTTAAAAGAAAGAAAGATGTATGTAATATAATTAATGGTATTTTAAGTTAAAAGTTTATTTTGAAATTAAATAAAGTCCATTTGTACATAAATTAGCCCTCCCTTTAATTGCTTTGAGTTAAATATTATATAGGTTGGAAATTACATACTTGCAATTATTAGATCTCTATTAAGTAGTTTGTTGTACACTATATCTATATCGTGAATTTATTTACGGTTTGAACTATAAATTTGGAGTCAGCTCCAAAGGACTATCTCAGTTAATTAAAGAGTATAGTAAATAGGGATTGAATTCAAAGAGCCACTTCTCATGATTAATTTGTGTGTTGTTAAATCTGGATTTGGACCTAAAGTAGCCACTCTCTAGAGTTATCATTGTAAGAAAAGTATATTGATAAAAATGATCTCTTATTAGATATATGTGTGTGGCATGTTGTTTTACTTATGATATAAATAACTGCATATTTGTGAGAGTTGGTTTTATGTAAACTTATATTTGAAGTACATTAAAGGCCATGGATTTACTCTGTGACAAATGTGTTCAATTACTAAAAAAATAATAAGTTGTATTAAGCAAAATAAACAGCGTTTTTATAAATAACTATTGTTTCCCACCTTGCATATGGACTAAAAAAAGAGAAAGAGAAAGAAAAGGTTTGAAGAAATGGTTTTATTTATTTTTTTTAAATGAAACAGAAAAAAAAGATTGGGGAAATGGTTTTATTGAGGAAAAAAATTATATTTGTCTGATAATTATAATATTTTGTGATGAACTATAGTTAGTTATTGGTTTAAATACTGTGTTAATATCTTTATATATAATATTGTCCGGTCTGCATATTTATCCCATGTCCATTTCATCGGAAGTAACTTATGTTCTACGGAATCTAGCTTGGTATTGCAAATAGTATCTGCGTAGTGATCATCATCATTAGATTAAAGACATTCTCAAAGCGTACATAAATATATATGAATAAAATATTTATATATCTGTGTGTGTGTGCTGGTCTTTTTTCTGATGTTTAATGTCGGGTGATACCCCAGTCAATTAAATACATGTAAATAATTTAAACATACCTTGGCTAGTCATTACATTATATATATAAAACAACATATTTCTTCAGCATCGCTGACACTTATTGTATATATTAAAATAATTTATTGATAGTAGAAAATAAAACTTATTTATCACAAGAAAGTATCATTTATACGTTTATATATATATAATGTGCATGTATTAAATTAAAAGCTATAAATATCCTACTATAAAGCCAATATTTTCTTAAATATTAGAAAATTCTGAAAAGACAGACATTACACAGATGTCTCCAACAATTCGTCAGAGAGAAACAGTTGAAGAGAACATCTTTTAATAAAAGATAGCTAGATAGTCATCAATCTCAAATGGTTAGCTGGTTGACTATGGAACAGTTACCTGAGGGAAAAAACTTTGAGCCTCTTGGAAATTCCACATGGCTCGAATTCAAATCCTAGGTTGTAAAACTTGCCAATAGGGTGCAATTTCTGCACTATGGAGCCTTTATTATATATATGCACAAAATGATTTGTATAAAGGAAATTATTATATATATTTACAATTATTACCATTAGAGTAAACTTTCACCTAACTTAAACGTTTGCTTATTCTAGTGTTTATCTGAATCGAAAGTTAAAAGGTGATAGGGGTGAAGGGTTATTCACTTAGAAATTTTAAACTTTTTTTTTCTAGTGCTATTTGGCTTATATTAATCGATTAACCTTATTTTATATTCCGCAAACATTTATTTGCAGGGTACTATTTCAAATATTTCCTTATTAAAATTATTATAATCATAATAAGATATGACAGATTACATTCTGTAAGCATAAATTAAATTTTTTTGATTATATGAATATGCATTTCTAATATATTTTTGTTTGTGATTTTTAGATAACGAAAAATATAGCAATTAAAATCTTTATTAACTTCTACGTAATTTACAAATGGTAATGGTATGCACTTTTTGATGGGAAATTATTTCCTTTGTTAATTAAAGAAAATTACTGAAGGTGTGTCTTTGACACTTGCTGCATAAAAATAGGAAAAATACCGGATCAGTAAATCAATGATTTTCCTCTAATTCTGCTTCTCACGTAAGCTTAGTCAGTTTTCAACTTGCTTATGTTAAGCGAAAGCTATTCCCAGAGGTCATTTATCAACATTTCGTAACAGCTAATTAAATATTGAATTCCTGTAAATAAAATATATAAATATAGACTATTAGAACATTAATTGTTTAATGAGCTATACAATTTATTTATTTTTTTTAATTAAAATAAATCAGCAGTTTATAAGTTCATTGATACTAAAATCCTAGTCATTCTTGTTATATATAATATATTTACAGGAGATTTGGACTGATTGGTTACCGCGCCGTATATGTTTAGAGGGGAAATGCTAGGTCAATAGAAAGCAGTTTACTTTGTTGTTCTAATACTGCTTAGTGCAGTAATAGATGGACGAATCCCAAGAGATAAAAATTAACTGTTACATCCCCAACTAAAGAATTATTATGTAAAACCTCACTTTGGTCAACTACTCACAGTTGTTCTAAGACCATCTCTTTATGCTTATACATTCGTTTTTGATTTTATTGTCAATATTTTGTAAAAATTAATTTTAATATTTTATAAATAGCATACATAACATTTCAAACTCCATATAGCTATCCACTCCATCTTATACAATCAATACATACAACACATACATGTGAGAAAGATAAGTAATCTCCAATATACATACGTATTTCGTACTGAACCAGCACTCATCATTTTGGTCCATATCACCATTTCCCTATATGCATAATCAGTAAAAAAAAACTTATATTAAGATAGCATTTCTTCAAACTCTAATGGACAGGCTTCAATCTTCTCCACCCTCCAACTTTTCCGTCATCCATATCTGATTATGAAATGTTCAAAGCCCTTGTTGATGCCAAGTAGTATTATTATACCCATGTTGACTTTAAGTCACTCTGATCCTTCATGTATAGAACCTTAATAGTAAGGGCTTTGAGCATTCCATCATCAGATTTTCAATGATATGGATAACTGAAAAATTGATGAGTGAAAAAGATTGAAGCCTGTCCATTAGAGTTTGAAGATTTGCTACCTTAGTATAACTGTGCATTGATTATATATATGCAATAATATTATAAATTCGATGTCTGTATTTCTTCATATCAATATACATAATCTTATAATTGAATATTTAAAATAAAATATCATTTACAAATTGAATAAATATTTATAAATAACATTGTTATGTATAAATTTGCTTTTATATTTATTGCGATATTTCTTCAAAAGCTAAACATATATAAAATAGCAATCAATGAAAGAATGAACATATAATCTATTTTAAAATTATCATAATAATAATATATTTTTAGTATAAATATTTATTATAAATTTTATGTTCAAATTCAATTAATAATGTCACTTATTAAAAATATAGTTAGAATCAAAACTTTGGTTTTAAAGTAATGATTTAAATTAATTTCGTTTGTAAAGTAGAAACAGAAAAATCTCTAAGTTAAATTGTACAAGTTGAGTTGGTATATTGACCAATGAAAGTTGAGTAAGCAATTCTCTGACGTCACGTTATCCCGGTTTTTTTTTTTAAAAAAAAAACACAGCAGACGATCTGGAAAGAAGATTCAAGAAACTTTTTTTAAAAAAAAGCAGATAGCTGTTTAATATTTTTCTCAATAAAATATTATAAAAGTTAAAATATGCAAATTTAACAAGTCAAAAATTGCATTTAAAAGCAGTCTAAATATATAAAAGATTTTAAAAGTAATTATTAATACTATGGAGTGAATAAATTAATTTTCATTGTGATAGAAGTGCTAATCCTGATCATCTTCTTATAGACAAGATAATACAACAAAGAACTTTGAAAAATCCAAGTTGTTATTTTAATTTTGTCTATGTAGCCATGAAAAAGGAAAGACAATTACATTGCTTCAAAAAGAAATGTAATTGCATACACGTAAAAAGACATTCATTTATCTTTGTTAAGTGTTATTAGTCATAGATTAAATATGAAAAACAGATTAAGAATTCCTAGAAATAAAATTTTAAAGCTGATAAAATATTTCATAGAATGTTAAAGATAATTAGTCATGAGTGATGAATGCAAGAAAAGTTAATCTTCATTTGAATTACACAGTAGAGACATAAGAAGTAGCTTATAACATTTTGAAAAAAATGTTTAGTCTATACTTAATGAAATAAAATAAACCAAATAAAAGTTGAATCAATATTTTTTTATGTTTGAATAGAAAGTGAACTTTTATTATTGTATGATAAAAAAGGAACAGTAAAATTGGAATGATAATCTAAAAGTCTGTTCAACTTTTTAATAGTAAATGACAATCACAGAGCTAACACACTATAATGCATAAAGTTAAATAAATTTATTGAGATGTGTTTAATATTAGAAGAGTGATAAATAACAGGAAAGGGGGTAAAATATATAAAGAAACCTATTGATGAATTAGATAAAATGTATTTAAAAGTTTTACAACGAAGGAAAAAAAATGCACATGTAACTTTAAAACTAGAAAGGAAGGATGCATCCAATTAAAAATCTTGTCCAGTTAGTGTGTTTAATGTGTTGTTTAAATATGCATGTATTCTAGAAGACAGAAATTGGAAGAAGCATCCAAACTCATGAAGAATAAAGAATATTTACAGGGTGACCATGATAAAATGAAAATCGAAGTTTGAAATAGGTTTAAAAAAAACAGAGGAAAGGATTTTAATGTTAAATTTATTATTAATATTTTGTTTGATGTGAAATATAAATGCAAAGGATTCTAGTTATTAATGATTGAAAGAATTTTTATATGCAATCTAATATCTAAGACTAAAAAATATTAATCTTTTTTTTAAAAATTTATTCTTGTTAGAAAAAAAAGTATGATTAAAGATATAAGAGTGGAATATAGTGTTAAAGCTATATATTTTGAGCCAGTATATATTTTTAGAAAATTAAGTGTGATAAAATACGTTAAAAGGTATTTCAAATTCATTATTAAAATGAACTAATGATCATAAATAAAATCTGATAGGATTCCCAGAATAGAATAATAAACATGTTATAAAATATAATATTTATGAGAGCAAGAGAGAGTGAATGTTAATGTGAGACAATATCATGATCTCATTGTTAAAAAATAAATCTTATTGATAATAATAATAAAAATAGAATATTTGTTTTGTGACATGATTGCAAATGTAGGTAGCAAAGTATTTCATGGAAAGAATATATTATATTATTGGTATAGAGTCGGTAGAATATTAGATGCTAAATACACTGTAGGAGGTGAGTTAAAATTCCAGAATGGGATATATAAAATATCATCCTGAAGAAATGATGAATAGTTAAGTGGGTGCAATCTTTGTGATACCCAGATAGTTGTTAGAATGAGATGGGAAGATTTTTGGCAAAGAAATAAGCATGGTACATATCGTAAGTGCTTATTGAAAAAGCCAAGATAAAATTGGGGTAAGTTCATTAAAAAAGAAGATTGCCTACTAAAATATGACCTCTCATAAATAAAAGAAATCTCCAACCTTCTACTAGAATAATATTTAATTAAATCAGTTGCTCATCTTTATAAAGTTTAATATAAATAATAATATACTAGGCATCAAAGGTAGTCTCAATATTTTAAAGAATTTTGTAGTTTATATTTCTAAGCCTGAACAGATCAGCCTGTAAATAGTAAAACCATGTACAGAACAAATGTTCTATATAGTTAAATAAAACTTGAATAAACAATCATATGAATAAGAATAACTGAGATTTAAGATGAACAGAAAATCCCAATAAGAGAGAGAATGAATGCATAATTGAATTGCATTTTATATATATATAAATCCTAACTTTATTATTCATTTTAAATATATCACAAATATTTTTTTATATTTTTTTTTTTATATTTACCACATCAGTAATAACTTTGTTAATAAGATGGAAGTGTAATATTTTAAACCAAATTTTAAATATAAAATATAATTTAACTATTATAAGATGATCAATATATTGGGAGTTAAGAAATATCAGGTAATATGGGAAATGATTGTGAAAGTCTCAGATAACTTATGAATGATGCAAATATATCAGATTAGTATGAAGACATACATCATAAAATAATAAATTTATAATTTCAAAAGAACTAAAAGACAAACTAAAGGAACGGTTAATTGTATATAATAATAACAAAGTTTATTTATAAAGAATGTAAATAATTTATTATCAATGTACAAAGTTTTCATGCTTATTTTTTTTATATTGTTAATGAAGTATTTAACCTAATGTTCATATGTGTTTGTGTTTATTTGTATTATTGTAAATAAATGACCATTTTGATTTAAACTTTGTAGTATTCATTTTATTGAGTCTGAGAGTCATTTTTCATCACAAGGTCATATCAATAAAGCACATTATCTACGTAATATTATATATATATCAAATTATGTTTACATGTCTTATCTGAAAAGCTATGCTTAAGAGTTTATAATTAATACATTGACTATCAATCACTTTAAATGATAACTCTAATAAAGAAAGCTTATGGTAGTTCATATTTTTATTAGATGCAAAAGAATTTTGAAGAGCCATATGAAAAATACTATTAAATATTGCAAAAGGAAGAGCATATAATAGAAATTAGCACTATGTTTGAATGTCACTCTCTAATTTTGTAATTCAAGTTGAAATATATATTATATCATAATTTAAAAGTATTATATAATTTCAGTGTACAAGTTACTAACCAAATATATTTTAACGTTTGTAATTCTGAAGGAGTTAATTACAGTGAGTGAATGCTAACTAATTAACAGATGTATTTCATTGAATTAGACTTTGTAGATAATAATACTGTAATGAAGCTTTGATTATAAGAAAATAAGTATTCTAGAGTAATTCTGGTTAACATAAGCATGAGAATAAATCTTAGGAAAAGTAGATTAAATTATTTTAGAGAAGGTAATGAGTAGATAATGAATGTTAATTTTCATGTCATTATTATAGTTAGATTAGTTTCCAATAGGAGGTTAATCAAGGTTTGTAATAGTAAGTAAGTTTTTGTTAAATGGTTGGATCCCAGTAAAATCCCTCTTGTGATTCAATTATTTAATTATCAATCTAATTGTTATATTGGATTTTAGTATAGAATACTTATGATCCCTGAAATAGCCATAGGACAGCATCAATTATTTTAAGTAATGTAATTTTGTTAATGTTCTTATTTTGACATTCTTAAATCATAGAAGAGTAGTTTAAATCATTATTTAAATGAAATATTATGTTAGTCATTGTTTGTTGTGTGGATTTTCCTAATGATTATAACAGGATAGTAGTAGTAGAATTTTCACAATAGCAATGCCATTGTAGAGTGTATTTTATATACTTTCTCAGTGTTAAAACCATTCTCTTGTAATCGTCATTAAAGTCTATCTTATGTTTTTATATTTAGCAAGTTTCAAGCCCCATAAAGAGTTTTATACTTGTGTTGATTCAGCACGAAATATGTATATTGGAGATCATTTATCTTTCTCACATATACGTGGTCATATGTATTGGTTGTATAAATAAATGGATTGGATAGCTGTAGGGAGCTTGGAAGTCTGAGTTCAAATCCTTTCAAGTTACACTAAGTGCAGTATAGATAATATACTTTTATTTAAATATTCATAAAATTGTATACCTATTAACAAAAAAAAATCTCGAACCTGTATTGTTGCCTTAACGAAAGAATATTGACCTACTTAATATAGCGTATATATATTATAGTTAATCTTTTTTTTATTTTTTAAGAAATATAATGTTTATATATATATAAGTAAAACAGTCTAAATAATCGATTGTTGAATAAAGGTTTCTCCAACAATTCATTAAAAAAAATCAGTGAAGGGGAAAATATTATTCATTAAGATACTCCAGATAGTGAGGATTTAAAATTTTTCTTCCTTGTCTTAACTTTCTAAATAAAGATATCTAGATAACTATTTAGCAACTGATAATAAGATTATTAGGCAAATATTATAAATCTTTTTTTAAAATATAATATATGGACTGCTGGCTAAAAAATTATCAAATTATAAGAACAATATAGGTGTTCTTAATAAAATTCGTCTTCAAGAAAAAAACATTTAATAGAACAGGTAAATAGTTACAAGTTTTCTTTTTTGAAGGTCAAATTAATTCAGTAAATAAAAAAAAGGATAGCGTTGCATTTGCTCTAAAATCTAATTTAGTATTCTATTTTTATAGGGGTTTGAACTCAGACTTTCATTTAACCCTCAACTATCCACGCTATCTCACACTGCTGATACACTTGATCACACACATGTCGAAAAGATAAACAATCACCAATATCCGTTTTTCGTGCTAAATCAACACTCGTCAGTTGATCCAGATTATCATCTCCACACATATATAAATCAATGCTCAAATTATATTAAGATAGCCAATCTTCATACTTTAATGGACAGGCTTCAATCCACTCCATAACTCTTCAACCATCCATTTCATTGAGAATTTGATGATGGAATGTTCAAACCCCATATTGGTGGTAACCTTCCCATCCTACCCATGTTGACCATAAGTCATTCTGACCCCTCATGCACAGGACATCAATTCATTTACATACATATATGAGGGATGGGCAGACCTTACAGCACTATATTTTAATATATGAATTTTTTTTTTCTACAGTAGAGGCTTTTTAATACCTGCACTCCAATATCCAATATGCAGGGGGGTTGAACTCAGACTTTCACACATCAGCAATATGAGATAGCATGGATAGTTGAGAGTTGTGTAAAAGTCTGAGTTCAAACCCTATATATATTACATATTGGAGTGCGGGTATGAAAAAACATGTACTGTAGAAAAAAAATTCATATATTATTCTATTTTTGGAATTCCTCATACATATGACTTTATTGCTTAGTAATCCATAAGAAAGTCGAGCACCAGATCTGTGAATGCCAAAATCGATCTTGGGATCTCCTGATCACAAGTCAGACACTTTACCAACTATGCCAACTATGCAGGGTCTCAAAGTTTTAATTAATGGAAACCTAACGAAATGTTCTGCTTATTTTATTAATTTATGCTCCAATATTAGAATTCAGAGAATTCAGACGTAAAAAGCTTTTGTAATAAGTTCTTTTTGAAAACTAATTTAATGCTTTTGTTGGTACAAATGATAGTTTTTAGTTAAAAGTTGTTGGAAATAATAATACTATTGATGTTATAAAGTCAAAGACAAAAAAGTGCTTTAAACGAACATAAATGTATCTACTTTCAAAACAATGGTAATAGATGACATTATGCTTAGGAGAATACAAGAAAATTTCCCATTAAATAAATACTTAGAAAACAGGCAAAAACTCTCCCTATAGTAGTGCCACCTTGTGCTAACCAGAGTAATCAATGGATGCCAGAAGGCTTGTGCATAAAATCCCTATCTAGTGCCTGCTCATCCAATATCCCCAGACAAGTTTCTGGCTTGTGGCCTTTGTCAGTGAGGAGCCTTGGATCTGAGAGCACTGCACCTAGATCTTAGGATATAATGCAACCCTCCAGCAGCCATCTTTTATCTCTACTTAACTACAAAACTATGAGAATGAAATTAAAAACACAATAATATTTTCAATCTAAGCTCAATAACTTATATAGTCATATAGTTATATAGTTATATAGTGGCACTACTATATGGAGAGTTTTTGCCTGTTTACTAACAGTTATGTGCTAGCATGAGATGGTGATCATGTGATGTTTAGTGGTTTAAATACTTAGAAGTTCAGATTATTGAATAGGTCAGAGATTAATTCACTCCATGGTTAAAAGGAAAACTGATGTTCTTTCTGTAGAAATATCTACTATTTATGCTAAATTTAAACAATTATTAAACACTAACATTCCTCATTTGGACTTTCAGGATTGCTGTGTTATGAGGTATGGAATTTTTTTAAGAAATGTGTTATGGATACAACTAAATCTATTCTTGGGCTTACTAAAAAAAAGATTATGACTGGTTTTCTGACAATGAACTTATAATTGATGACTTATAAAGAAACAAATAGCATTTTTTACTTAGCAAAATAATAAATTAAATATGGATTTTTCATAATTAATATAGAGATATGAATACAAAAGTTCAACAACTGACAATGAATTAAAATTAAAAAACCACAACAGACAATCACTAATCATATCACACTGAAAGTAACATATGGTTCTGAGAAACTGATCACAATCTTATTAAGTCTATCAAAGGTACTCTCTGATATGATGATAATGATATTTTGAATAAATAGAAGTATTCTTTTGATCTCTTTTGAATAATGATACCAGAATTCAGATGATGATTTTAATAATCTATCCATTTTAGGTATTCATTTATAATTGGATAAAAATATCTAGTTTAGTGAAGTCGAAACTTTTTGTAATCTTAAAAATGGAAAGATTGCATATCCTGAGGAGATGACATCTGGAGATGCTTTAAAGTATGGCGGTGGTATATTAGCTCTAAAAATATTATTTTATAAATATACATATTCATCAAGTGCTACTTGATTTTAAGAATTATTTTACTGTTCCAGTTTTTAAAATTAAAAGCAATAGGCAAGACAGCATCATAGAATATTATTATTATTATCAATTAACAGGATTTTGTTGAAAAGATTGCTTCCGGTTATAGATAAATAGTTACCAAAGATCAATGCAAAAATTGAAGCAAATACACCTCCCAATGAATAATCTTCATGTCCAAACAATAGAAGCAAGTGCATGTAAATCATGCAGATATATTCAAAAATAATATCAATGTGGAAATCATGTCTTTGAACATATGTTTCTGAAATGTGTGATGTAATAGAAGTTTGAAATATATAAAGTTAAGTTTAAATATATATATATAATATGAAACTATAAATAACATAGAGGCAAAACTCTATGCAGTAGTACCAGTTAGGACAAGCCAAAGTAATCAATGAATGCAAGAAAGGTTTGTTTATAAAAACCATGACTAATGCATATTCATGCAATATCCCTATACTAGTTTCTAGCTTTTGGCTTTCATTAGAATGGTGATCATGTGATGAAACTATAACATGTGTTATGTAAATATATCAAATTTTTAAGTGTAAATAGATAATATTGTAATAATGTGAAAGCTAAAACCTTCAACAGAAATGCCTTAAACATGATTACATGACAGCCAATAAGATGGAATAATGACATCACATGAACCTCTCAATTCTCAAACACAAGTCAGAACTATAAGAAATGTCTTACATGAAAAGTGATGTGGGTTTTTCAAACTACATCAAAAGTGAGAAAGGTTAGTCTGACTTCTGTGTTAATAGACGTTTGCAATATAATAGAACTAAGATGAAAGATGCTCTGAGAAAAATGAAAAACCTTGAAAACATGTATAAATATATGTTGTCTGACCTTGTCTCATGATAAAGTAATTAAGCTTCTGAGTGGTATCAAAGGAAAAGAATGAATATGACCTGGCGGATGAATAAGATGCATTAAGTTCAATTGTTTATTTTTTATGTTGATGACATAATGGACATTCTTTTCTCAGTTAGACATCATTATGTTCATACCAAACTGAGAAAAGTGATAATATCTAAGTCTAATACATGTTCTTTCTTAACGTATTCAACTTGTAGAAATCATTGTAAATTAAGATAATATTGTACTATTTATTAAACATGACTTCATAAGAATTCTTTATGCTTGCACAATTTATTTTCATAGAGGCAAAATTCTTCATACAGTAGCACTACTCAGTGCAAGCCAGCGTAATCAGTGGATGTAGGAACGTTTGTGCATAAAATCTCTATCCAGTGCTTATTCATCCAATATCTCCAGACTAGGGTCTTAGCTTGTGGCTCTCAAATCAAAGGCTCCTCACTGATAAAAGTCACAAGCTAAAAACTAGTCCGGGATATTGGATGTAGACACTAGATAGGGATTTTATGCACAAACCTTCCTGTATTCACTGGTTACTCTAGCTTGCACTGAGTGACACTACTATATGGAGAGTTTTGCCTATGTGTGTACTAATTATTACTATTAAAAATAGAAACATTATTGGCTGTCCTGATTTTTCAATCGTTTACTATCAACCAGTTCATCCACATATCAGGAGTTCTTCTTTTCTGACCATCTACATACTGATGAATATATATTTTCTGAAATCAATGAAACATGAGACTCTTTATAAGAATTCTAACTATAAATTCTACTTATAAAGATAAAAACTAAAAAAACTCAAAATAATATAATATAATATGCTGATAATAAATTTAAATGTATTTTAAATAGAGGCTATTGCAATTTCTAATGAAAGTATCATTTAATATTTACATTGAACAGTGATTATATAATGTGATATTGATTCTATAAATGTTCACTGTTTATTTCAAAAAGTACTATGTTCTATACTTAAGTTTTAAATTGCTCTCTCTAATAGATAATTTATTGTTAATATGGTATGCAAAATCCTTAACCTATGCTATCGTTAAACTTGATTTATAATCTATTGCTTCTTTATTTGCATGAATATGTCTGATTTATTACTATTTCAGTTTAAATTAAATTTAATCATTCTGACATAAAGTACATTAAACTGGATTCCAAGAAACTCAAAGACCCAGAAAGAGATCACATGTGAGATGGATAAATGAAATAAGAACAGGTGCTGGCATGATGTAGAGAAGAGAGGCTAGAGATCAGAAAAGATGGATTGAACTTGAAGAGACCATCCTGCAATGGATTGATAATGTTTGATGATGATGATATAGCATTATGTAGCAATGGTAGTATTTGGATCCATTAAGAATGATGTAACTATACATATTATATAACAGATAATATTATAATTAATGCACATACAACTAATAAGTAAGAGAGCATCCATGTAATATAAGAATATCTCAAAAATAAAAAGATTTCATAAAAATACTTACATAGTAATACACACTGATTATTGTAAACTAATCAATATCATTTAAATGTATACATTGTGCTGATCTCTTTAATAATTCCACCTTACTCTTTGACTGAAATATGAGTATCTAACAAACTTCTTTTGAAAATTCTCATTGATGCATCTGCATTAAACAAAAATAATAACTTAAGATTTTAACTAAGACATGGATCATCTAAAGCATATTTGATTTTCTTTTTTCATAATAAAATATCCTAAACTATTTTACTTTTCATGGCACATCTCAAATATACATAATGAAAGATTATCATATGGGCAGGACAACATTATTTGTATCATGTGGTAAATTATAGAATATATATAAACTTGGACATTATTTTCTTCTGGATATTTTATCTTAAATACTTCATGACTATGAGTTAACTTCTAGAAATTAAAAATTCAAACAAAAGAAGATAAATGATATAAAAAATATTTTGTTCTCGAATGTAATGCAGTTATCTTTATCATTTTTCCATGTATACAATTTTCAGTAACATGTAAAAGAAGGCAACTATCAGTTAAAAACAATCCACCATTATCAAATTGCAAAATACCATAAAAGCTTTGGTTATATTTAATAAATGAATGATTTTCATTTTAAAACATAATAATTTTAAAACATTAATCAAATATTCAAATTATTTGAATAGCTTTATAAAGTTTTAGCTTGATAATAAAGATTAAGATCAATATATGCAACAGGGAGATCAATATTTCATAAGCATTTCCAATATCCTATATCATATTAACTCTATTGTGACACACCAAATGCAACATGGTCAATCATAATGAATCATGTGCCAGCTTCACTACAAGGCTATCACAATATCAATATCTTTACAAAAGAGCCAAAGGTAATCCAGAATATAAATCCATATTCTTCAAACACCAAAATACAAAGAGCTATACATTTGAGTCCACAGTAGGCAGTATTGTATGCATCAAGACAAATGGCACCAAGCACAAGAACAAGGAAACATGGTATATATATATATATATAAATTCATATTCCTCAAACACCAAAATACAAAGAGCTATACATTTGATCCCACAGTAGCCAATATTGTATGCATCAAGACAAAGGACACCAAGTACAAGAACAAGGAAACATGGCATATAGCCCACAGTTCTAACTCTATATACAAAAAGAAATCCTGTTTTCCCCCTTCAACAAAGTGAGCTATCCAATTCACTGCATACATTTGAATAAACTTAAATAAACATATACATATACCTATCCTCTACTCAAAATTCAGTGCTATGAATATGAGTCCATAACTAGGTTTTAATAGTGCTACTTTAATTTAAAACATGTAAATCTAATCTTTTTTTTATAAGTGTCCAAGCATTTGAAAGTCAGATTATATTTGAATAAAAAACGTTTCTACTTCAAATAATTAGACTTACACTATATTGTTATATAATTGCTTAACTTATTCTTAAAATGTTTTATAGATTTAATTTTAATATGCCAATGAAACTTTATTTTACTTAGTAACTAAGATTTTTAAATTTTTTTCATGTATGAATGAAATTATACATTTGATGAACTTTTAAACTAAATGTCAAGTTGATCTTAATTAAAGAATTCAATTAAGAAATCAGAATTGTAAATCAGGTAACCTAGAACATATTTTTATCATTTTAAAATCACTAATAACTGTAAGCTGTTTTAAACCTATCAATAACTTTTAGAAGTGTCAAGACATTTAAATTTTCTGAAAAGTTTATTAATTTATTAATAGGCCTTTTTTATTTTAATTTACTTATCAATAAATTTAATTAAAGATACAATTTTTACTATAACTTTATAATAAAAAATATTAAATTGTCCATAAATCTATCATAAAATAAAAGCAATATATCTAAAAAATATAATAATTATCATAATATAAAAATAAATAATAAATAAGTCAAATATTTTTAAAGATATTAATTTTAAATTTAATTATAAGTTGTAAATTTTGATTTGTTACTTTTAAAATAAGAGCTTTTTTAAATATTTATAATTATTCTATATAAAATTTACAATAAAATGATATATAAGGAGTTTGAAATTAGACTTTCACATGACCCCCAACTCTCCATGCGATCTCATATTGCTTACCCAACTGATCACACACATGTTGAAAATATAAATAGTCATCAATATACATATTTTGTGCTAAACCAGCACTAATCAGTTGATCCATATTATCATCTCCACATATATATACAATCACTGTTGAGCTTTATATTAACATAGTCAATCTTCATACTTTAATGGACAGGTTTCAAACTACTCCAACTCATATAAAGTTACTTACCAGTCATTATTAATATATATATATATATATATCATTATTAATATATATATATATATATATATATATATATATGTATATATATATATATTATAATGGGATGGCAGTATTATTGGAGTGGAGGTGGGGTGAACCTGGCATCCATGGCAAATCTTTCCCAAAATGCAAAAATATTTCAAATAATGAAATTTAAAGTATATGATTTTAGATGTAAGATATAATATTAAGTTTGCTAGTCAAGATATTAAAATAATGTTTAATATCAAATATATCTATAAGTAATGTTATATATTATAAGAACATGAGAGATCTTAAGAACTCTCAGAGAGATTGTTAAAGTAACTCTCATTAACTATAAATCCACCAGCATGAAGTCAACAATTAATCTCATGACTGGATTTTAAATGGATCTACTATAGACCAAGCCAACTATTTAGCTTTTTCCAGCTTGGGATAATTATTTAAACATAACAGTGCTCATCCATCAGAATACATAATAATCATAAAAACAATAATTCTGGGATATTAAAACATGATGATCATCAATGCTCTAGCCACTTAGTACCATTAATGTACTGGCCATTATAAAATTAATATTTAATAAGACTAAACTAAAATAAAATGTAGTGTATGGGCTCTAAAGAATATACTCTTAGTGCCAATCAGGATTCCTGGATACCCCTGCACGAATATGCACCCCCTTTCATAGATCAAATCATTATGTATGAATCTAGCTTAGAGAACATAAAATCTATAACTGCTACTAAGATCAAGAGATGAAGTAACATAATATTCTAAAAAACTTAGAATCAACTTCACTGGAATAATTTTAACAACTGAGTACAAGTTTATTAATAACAATTTTTAAAAAATGAAGTTAAGGTCTCTAGAATAAGGCTATACACATACAAATTAAGCCTTCTGATTTTGATTAATATACAATAAAAACTCTCACATTGTGATTTACAATACTCCTAAAGGGTTTAAATAAAATGCATATAAAATTCACACAGACATGCATTATACTTTTAAAATAAACATATTTGAATTGACATTTAATAATAAAAAATCATTAAAATTTATGTATAGCATTGATTAGCATAAAAACAAAATTCAATTTATTACATTGTGGTTTACATATATGTTCAATATATTTACTTAAAATGCAATAAGCACACAGACATATGGCTTAATAATTTCTAAACATACTTGAATTGTCATAAAATAATAAAATAAATAATTAAAATTTACATATAAGTATATATCTGATACACATTGATATATATGCACACAGACATGTGGCGTAATAATTTCTAAACATATTTAAATTGTCATTTAATAATCAAATAAATGATTAAAATTTACATATAAGTGTTTATCTGACACACATTGATATTTACACACATAGACAAGTGACAGAAAATTCTGAACATATTTAACTTGCCATAAAGTAAAAATACATTATTAAAATTTACCTATGCTGTCTACATGACACACATTGGTATTTTCACATAGATGTATAGTACAATTGATGAATAATTTGTTAACCTATTTGAAGTCATCAAAGTAATAAAATTGTTAACATCTTTCACAATTAAGTCCATTGAATATATACAATATTCACACATGTATGTGTATATATATAAAAAGTAATATGAATCAGTTATTAAATATAAGTCTACTTTTTTCTTTAAACAATACTATAAATTTTTGACAGAATTTACAAAAGTTCTTTTTTATCAGGTTAATTTTAATTAATTATAAATATCTTTTTAAAAAAAATACTCTGGCAAATTTCTTGGTTTGCTTTTTTCTACTCTAAAAGATTTTGGAGTTTTAAAAGTGTCTATGAAGCAATCTTTTCATTCAAGCAAAATTTTACCTGCTTTCTTTTAAAATATATAGATTTTTAAATGTCATTTTCACTAACAAAATTATTTAAATAATCAATCTCAATATATATATATATATATATATATATATCACTATCACAGGTTGCTCTTAACATTTTTAAATTTAAAATATAGATTTTAAAATGTCTTTTTTATTTATTTTTAAAAAATTAATGGTCAATAAATCAAATCTTTATGCTTAGACTTTTAATCCTAGCAAAATTATTTACTAGTTTTACTTTTTTTAAAAATATAGATTTTTAAAATGTCATTTTATATATATAATACTATTCACCATATATGTTTATTTGTGATTCTCTGCTTGCAGATAAATTAGCATATGTACAAAACAATTCACCAGAAAGATAAGGCATTCTCTTGGTGACCTAGTGTTGATAAAACAGGTATAATTAGGTAATTTCTGGTCGGAAGTGGTCTCCTTTCTGTCTAGAACTTAATAGACTTTAGGCTAGCAACTGTTTTCTAGAACACATTCAAAGCTATAAAACACAAATAAGTTGGGTCATTTTCTTCCAGGTGAATTCAAACTCCACCATCATGAATTACAGAGCCATTGCTGGACTTGCCCCTTTGCCTTCCTTTAGATCTTCATGAATGCTGTGTATAACTCTCCAAACACCAACTACTCTGGCCAACTGCTTCTCAAAAAAAATTACTAGTCAAACATCTCTAATACTTTTATCAACCATTTTATATAGTCAGCTGTGGTGATAAAAACACTAATTTAAAATGTTTTATCTCTCTTAATCTTTTCAAATCACTTTTAATTAAAAGCTACTTTTGAAAGCAATTTTGAAATTTTATCAAAAGTATCTATAAGTTTTTACTTTTAACATTTTTTTAATAAATAGAAATGTATGCAAGCAGTAATGATCACTTTAACATGCTTGTTTTTAATTGCAAAATCAGAATTCAATAAAAATATTTATTAGACATTTTTAACTATTTATTTCATAATGGAACTTTTAAATTCAGAATTATTTAACTCTTTACTGAGGTTTTTTTATTCTAGGGATATGAAGAAAATATCTACAAAATTTTTGTTGGTTGTGTCTATTTTTGTTTTTCCTTTTAACTTTATATATATTTGTGCACATACACTGTTATTGTTTGCCATGTAACATACCTGTTTCAATATATATATATATATATTCATAGTATTATTTTCAGAGCTTCCATGTAATAAAAATATAATAGCTAAATAGCTGATATTCCAGTTCAATAACAAATACTTTCCTCAGAGCTTCTTCTTTCTCGAATCATAAGAATGTGTGTGGTAAGATTTAAAATCATTATTTTTTCTCTTGTTATTTTTTCTTTATTTTCAAATTCTATTGGTTGAGAAGTTTTAAAAAATATTTTGTCCTTCAATGGCTTTTTCCAAATATTTTTCATTTTTTTTAATTCACATTTTTTATTTCATCTCTTAGGTCATTGAAAAATCTTTATAGCTTCCTTTAGCAGTCTCTAGACATATGGAGATTTTTAAAAAAACTAAGAGCATAAATAAAATGGGACTTAAAAAAAATTAACAATTTGGAAAAAGCTATTGGAGGATAAAAAAATTGTAAACTTCTCAACCAACAGAATTTGAGAATTAGGAGAAAATAACATGTGAAAAAATAAAGATTTTAAATCTCACCACACACATTCTTATGATTTGAGAAAGAAGATCTGAGGAAAGCACTGAAATATCATCTATTTGGCTATTATATTTTTATTACATAGAAGATCCCAAAAATAATACTATGAATTCATTTATCCATGAGAATATTAGTATATTGTAACACTAGCAAGATATATATTATAAAGCTTACATATTTCATAATTTAATATATGATTAAATTTATTTGAAAAAATACTTAAAGAAATAATTATTTAAGAAGTAGATTTAAAACATAGTTTTGCAAAAGTAAAAAATTGTGTATATTTTTCTTTTAAAAGAGAATAAAGCTTTTATTGAAAAGCAGATGGGGAAAAGAATTAGAAAAAAAGATTTAAAGAAAACTCTCCTTTTTATAAGTTAAAATTAAGTCAAAAGAAGGAATGTGTAAAAAAATAAATGTTAGTGAAAAATCAAAAATAAATAATTAGTCTTGTGTTGTTAGCCGAGAGGTATCGCAGCCACCATGCAAAAGATTAATTAATTAATGTAGATTTCCAGTAAGATTTCTTATTGATAATAATATTGAAATTGCAATAATTAAAAACTATGTAAGCTATCTCTTCAGCATAAAAGTAATGAGATAGTAGATTAATCTAGAAAAAGATTAGATTATGGAAAAATATAAAAATCAATTAAAGAAAAATGTAAATTTAATTAAAAATAGATTTGAAACTATGAAAGAAAAAGAACAATGAAAAAAAAGTATGAAAAGTTGTAACTGTCTATTGTTAATATTTTCCCTCTTGAGTCTGTAAATAATTCTGATCTTCATGCTGTCATTGAGTGATTATGTTATTGATTGCTCCAGAGATTCAAAAATTTAAGGACAGAATAGAGCCAGTCATGATTACTGCAGAAAATATTATTGCAGAAGCTACAGAGCTAGAAACATGTATTTCTAGACCATCTTAGATGTGCTTGAGTGGGCTTTAGGCCCCAAAGTCCTCTGCTTAAATCAACTGTCCATGCCTGGAACCAATGCTTAAGTTATGAAATAAATGTTGCTACTCTCTCTGTCTCTTCCATTGTCAAGTCTCAGAATGGAAGACAAGACCTAAAACTATCACTGGAGACCAAAAAGCCAATCAGTTGGAAAGTAACACTGATGCAAAACAAAACCAAATGAACTGTGTCATCTAATATCATAAAAGCCTAGGTAAATATATTTTGATCACTGTCTATAGACACTTTATATTTTTTAAATGAAATGAACTCTAATGAAGGACTATATAAATTTAACATGAGCTAATCATTTATAATTTTATTATGTTATTTTATATTATATTGGATATGTCTGTGTATGAATAAATATTGTTTGCTTAATTATTATGTCATCTATTCTCTTTCTCTCTTGTCACTGTGTCACCATTTGGTTAAAGATATAAATGTTTATATATGATAAGTTAATGAACTGAATCTCCTGAATAAAAGTAGAAGATAGCATGGGATATTTTAAGAACTGGATTGTATGCCTGCCATCTAAACATGTTGGCTATATAACTTATAGTTGACTAGCACCTGAGTTTTTTCCTCAAAAACAAATAAAATGCTTTGGAAAGCATGTTTTTGTTCAAGTAGTCAAGATGGGCTGTGGTCAGGAAATGTGATCATGTTATAATTTGTATAGCCTTATCTGGCCATGGGTGTCATTGATGGCTATGCTTTCAATGATATTCTCCCCTCTGCTTGAAGTGCCAGTTCATTCTTGTAAGATTTAGAGATATTAAAGTAAATATTAAAACTTATTAAAGTTTAGATTCCAAAAGATATTAAAAGGTTGTATTTAAAAGAATTTAAACTGAGCAATAATAAGGCTTATTCAGAGGTGCCTGGTACAAATGCTGTCCAATGTGGTAGCCAAAGTGCCATAAATGACTGAGCAAACTTTAAAAAAAGAAGTCTGAATGTAAAAATTAAAATAGGTGCTAAATTGTGCAGAATAAAAGTGAAATCAGTGAGCAGTGTGAGAAGAGAAAAGCTTAAATATGTGTGTGTTTAAATAACACACATACAGAATCAATTTTTAAAAATAAAAATATTTTGGGGCACATGAGGGAGATTCCACTCTTTCACATGGAATCAGCTGAGTAAGGAGGCTATGATAACTATAGATTATAGCCATATTCAAGCTGCTTCTTACTTCTGGTGGAATCCCTTATTTACAAAACCAGTTATGTTCAAAGAATATAGATGGTCCTTATTAGCAAGCTATTGGAGAGAATAGCAACAAGTAAACATTAAACATCAGGTGTCACAGGATAAATGGCAACCTGGTGAATCTTTCACATAATATACAACAAATGTTGATTGCAACGGAACACAAAACAGTAGAGCAGATAATCAAAGATAGTATATATAATTATGGCCAATAATAAAAGGACAAAATTAGTGTCAAATCAGGTCTGGGTAAACATGTGAATAGGAAAGGAAGAACACAACCATGTTTTTCTTATTTTGGAGGGATTAATCCATGAAGTCATGCTGGAGTTGGATTTCATGCATAGAGTGGGCAATGTGTTGGACTATATGTTGAATTGAATAAAACTAAATGATAAGATATTGAGGCTTGCGTCAGACAAAATGCAAAAATACACCATGACATGTTGCATACAAAATACGGATGTAAAAATGGAAATATGCATAAAAGAATCAAAATTTATAAATAATTACCAAAGAAAGAAACTGGATCAGGCATTGAGCAAATAGGAAAAAGTACAATGTCTTTATATATGACATTCAAAACATTAAGAATATTCTATAAGTCATCTTTTGAACTTGAGAAAATGGAACAATCATCAGCAAATTGTAAATCCAAAATCTAAAAAGAAAAAATTATTGTTTTCACCTTTAATTGAATTAAATTAAACATTCCACTACCAAATCTAAATTGTGTCTTGATCCCTGTTTTATCAAGCTACCTATAAACAATTCAAAAAAATTGAAAACAATGTTGGAACAAATATGAAACTTTGTTTAACACCAGTTTCCATTTTAAATGCTTCAGATTCTCCATCGATAGAACTTCCTCTCATTCCATCATATAGAAGTTCTATGATATAAATAAATTTTCATAAATAACCAACTAATTTCAAATAATGTCACATACTTGTCCTATTAATTGAATCTAATGCTTTGACCAAATAAATAAAAAGATTATAAAAATTTCTGCTTTGTTCTGAGCACTTTTCTTGTATTTGCCTAACAACAAATACCACCTTGCTAGTTGATTATTCTAAACCACATTGAGTTTTGGATTCTATAACTGGAAACAATCTACTCAGCAAAATTCTTGAAAAGTATTTTTCCAGTAGTGGATAATAATGATATTCCATGATAATTACTGCAATCTTGTCTATTCCCTTTGTTTTTAAAAAATTGGAACCATAAAACATCCTTAAATTCAGGTGGCACAATTTTGTGAGTCCATATATTTATAAAAACATCTAATATTTTTGAAGTTAACATATCACCACCATATTTTTAAACTTCTCTGGATATTTCATCAGGATCTGCAATCTTTTCATTTTTAGGTCACCAAACGCTGATTTGATTTCATTAAATTCGATATCTTTGTTCAAGTCAAAATGGGTAGATAAAATGAATATTTTCTTAATAGTCATCATTTCAATTCTTGTATTATTATTCAAAATATATTTAAAATAATCCTTTCATCTATTCAAAATATCATTCTAAACATATATGGGAGAATTATTACTGGATTCAATAGGATTGTGATACCATTTCTTGGTTCCATATGTTGCTTTCAATGCATCAAAAAAAAGATTGATAATGACCACAAAAAGTATCTTCTTTGCAGTTTAATCCAATCATTTTAAGCCTTCTTGTTAATCATTAAACTTTTGTCTTGAGATGTTTATATTTATTATGAAGATCCACATTTAATCAATTCTTCAGCTGAGAATAAAATGCCATGTTTCCTTTTTAAGTCATTAATAATATGATGAGAACCAATCAGGAGTCTTTTTTAGTGAACTCAAGAATACATTTACTTGCATCCATAACACATTCTTTAAGAGAATTATATGTTTCATTAACATAGTATAATATACATTTGATTTGAGATTTTTTTATTGATTTGTGATAAACTATTAAATTGGAAGCAAAATTACAAAAACTGTAATAGTTTTTCTGATTCACAAATGAGATATTCATAGATGTGAAGAAACTTTCTTTGTTTGTTTGATAAAATTAAGCCAGCCTTTATAGTCTGCAGTTTAGGAGATTCTTGAAGATATTACATACATTAAATAACACATCAGAATATATGAATCATGTGATCAAGTGAAGTGGCTGCTGAAAGGGAAAGATTTTTAGGCTAATTACTCAGACATTATATGTTCAATCAAACACTTCTCCCATTTATATACTAATATGTATGCTTTGAATAAATAGACAAAAAAAAAATATTTAAAATTTTTCTTTGGTAAACATGTTACAAGTGGGCTCTGACATTTTGATCATCCCTAGTTCTCTGATTTCTTTTGTAATTTTTCTCATTGTTCTTTCATTTTAAGCAAAATATTTTTATAGGGGATTTACACAGAGGCAAACTCTACATACAGTAACATCACTCAGTGAAAGCCATAGTAATCAATGGATGCATGAAGATTTGTACATAAAATCACTATCTAGTACCTATTCATCCAATATTCCCAGAGTAGTTTCTAGCTTGTAATTTTCATCACTGAGGAGTCTTGGATCTGAGAGCACTGCATCTAAATCTTAGGCTCTAATGCAACCTTTTAGTAGCTACCCTTTACTTATTAGCTAGATATAAAGCTTTGAATCCAAAAGCTAGAATCTGGTCTGGGGATATTGGATGAATAGGCAGTAGATAAGGATTTTATGCACAAACCTTCTTGCTTTCTTTAATTACTTGGGTTTGCACTGAGTGGTTTTATTGTATGGAGAGGTTTACCTCTATGTAAACAGCTTGTCTAAACATAAAAAATATAATTATGTGATGTATAGGGGATTTGTAGAAACATCATCCAATCTTAAATTTATCCTGATGTATAATTATAATATATTAACAAAAAAACATGCATTAAATTATATCTTAGCCATATGAAAAGATTAAACAAAAGCTTTCTGCTTCTAGGTTTTATTAAAATAATTTAATATATTTTAGAGATTTTTATATAACCAAGACGGCTAATCCTTTTCTCCAATATTTCATTAATGAATTCTAACCTTTTCTAGTTTTTTTAAACAGAAGATTATATGTTAAATACGAAAATATAAATGTAGTTTTAACTTAATTTACCTAAGAATGCTAAATTATTTACATTGAAATACTAAATAGATTAATTGGAAAATAATTTTTACCTTAAATTAAAATAACATTATTTAATAATTGTCCTGTTCATTTATCTCATTCACACACATCTATTCATATATAACTTTATATAATGCCAGTGCAAATCTTGGCTCAAATTCAATAGATTCGATTCTTAAATGTTTATTTTATTTTTTATATTCCCATAATGGCTTAGTTGGTCTTATTATTTTTTTCAAAAAACTACTATATATCAAGCTTACTCATGAATATATGTATGTATGTGTGTAAAAAGGGTAAAACAGTTATTCTAAAACCCTATCATAGAGAGTCAATGAAGAAGATCTTAATAGGATTTCCATTTTCTAATTGGTGAAAGTCATCTTTATTTTATCCTTTCGTCAGAATACGGGTATCCAATTAGTTATGGACTAGCTACCTAAAATTAAAAAACAACAACTCACTGGTTAGAACTTAAAAAAATGTTAAGTTTGCCAAATATCTATTTGAACACACAACATAGTTTTTATTTTTATACACACATATACAGTATATTATTTCTTTTAAAGTTTCAATTATATATATATATATATGTATGTGTGTGTATGTATTAAACAAAAACTTTAAGTTTAATATTTATGCGATTCAACTAATAATTAATCAAAATTACCCCAAATTCACAACCCAATCAGACTAGCCAATGTTTTCACTGCTACAAGCAGACTTCTCAAGTGAACTCACAACTCAACCAAACTCCAAAAAAGTTAAACTTTAAAATACAACCAATGGTTTCAGTGCTACAAGCAGACTTCTCAAGTGAAAAAAAATATAAACTTTAAAACACAACCAATAGTTTCATTGGACTTTTCAAGTGTTCACTTGAGAAGTCTGCTTGTAGCAGTGAAACCATTGGTTGTATTTTAGAGTTTATATTTTTTGACTAGTCTGGTTGGGTTGTGAGTTTTGGGTAAATTTGATTATTTATTGACTAGTTTAGCTTTACGTTTTTAATGTTAACTAATAATAAGTATAATATTACATATAATTTTATAGTGATACACAATTAATAAGTAAATAATACAAAATATTATGTAACAGAGATAATCGTCTATAATAATAATAATATGAAAAAACAATGCAATAGATTACGTTTGTATACATTTTTGATATTATACAGCATATGTATACAGAGTTGTATTTATACCTTTATCTTAGGCATAGAAAAGTTTTTGTAAAAACTTCTGTACATTAAATTTTAAATAAAAAATAAATTATGATATCTATTATTATTAATTTTTACTCGTATAATTATTTGATACAAACACACACAAAACATATATATTTATTGTTGGATTATTGTCTTCTATTTAATTATCTTTACAAGGTTATTCCGGATATTTCCTTGTTTAATGAAAATATTTTTAATCTTACAAGATAATCATCCCGGAATTTATCCTCCCTATATACTATTTTCTTTAATTTTTCAATTATTATTTTTCTAGAAATACAAAATTATATATTTTCTAGAATTTATCTCTGATTGACAAAAGACATGTTTTTTTTTCATCAATTAAATAATATATCTGGCATATACATACATATTTGCGTCTAGAAATAAGTATATATGTCTGTTAAGAAATTAAATATTATTTAAAATAAATAATGGTTCGATGTCAACCTATCTCCAAACCCAAATGAATAGCATGCATTTATTTGGACATCAAACCAATTATCTTTACTTGAAAACCACACTTTATTATATGATGGATTTTGGGATAATAAGAAAAACAGCAAGTTTTAAAAATAGATAAATAAATTAGATTAATTAAATATGCACACGTTTTTTTCTTAAGTTTTATTATAAAATTAGAGCAGAATCTCCCCCTTCCCCCAAATTATGGATGATTAATCTTTTTGTCTTTATCTGTCCTAAATGTATATATTCTAGCAAATAAGTGTACCTCTCTTTTACTCTAGTTTAATGAATTAAGGTTTCCAATTGGGTGAAATTTGTAACCATTATAATCCAATCTGTTAAATTATGTAATTGCTTAAAATGTCTTTTGACCATTGGTGTGATTTGCGCCCTATTATAATTTGGTTGTTATACTTATTTCTATTGCTTTTATTTCAATGTAATTTATTGTATCTTGATTAACTAGGGAATATTATAGTCAAGTTCTGTACCTTATATCAATTGTGTTCAACTCTAATAGCTATTGTCATCCAATGGGATTATCTATTTAACTTCCCTTTTGTATTATTCTCAATTTATCACCTTGCAATTATGATGCTGTCTTGAGTTGTCATACTGTAACCCATGAAACCCATGATATGTAATGCATGTAGATCATCAGCTACAATTTACTTGTGTATTCTCAGTCTTGTACTTTGTTCCATGAAATAAAGTTTCCTTTTGAAATGTAAAATAAATATTGATCATTTTAATGGGATTTTTGGAGGAATATTTTTGCTCTCTTATAAGACTATTTGTTTAACCATTCTTTAAGTTAAATATAGAACAGCTCTTAGTTTATTATTCCACACATATAAAGATTGTAGACTATACATTAATACTTTAAATATGTGAAACTGAAAATATCACAATTCCTAAATAAGCCAATAAAATATTCCCTAACTAACAAGATTGTCTCATAAAAAGTTATATATAATAATTAAAAAACTCTCATATGATGTAAATTCAAGTATGAATACTTTTGATGAAATTTGTCTACTCTGTGAACATTTTTAGACAACCATACAACTAAGCAATCTACCAATTAAAAACTGATATTGTAAAGTGAAATTATGTTATTTAGTAGTAGTATGTGCCTGTCCCATTATTAAACCGAAAGATGCAGATTAATGGACATATATTAGTCATTAATACTTTATATGTGTGAAAATTCATAATTCCTAAATATTTTCATAAACAAACAAGTCATTTAAAGAGTTATGTATAATAATTAGAAGATTTTTCATAGCTTTAAAATGTTGTATTAAAAATTAATATGATTTTTCTATTATTTTTAAAAACAAATTTTAGCAGTGCTAATTACTGTATTACCATATCTGAAATTTACCTAAAGAAATAGACAGAAATCCTGTTATAATTATCAATATTTATTTCTAAAAGCCTGTGAAATTCTTCTAATTATTATGTAACCGGTTTATATTTTGTTTACTTGTGAAAACACTTAGGAAGTTATTAAATTTCCACACACATATAAAATATTGATATTTGAATTATTACCCTTATTTAATGAAATGTTCCCCCCTTTTGGATTAAATGTAAGTCATATAATACTATTACTAGATAATGTTATATTAGTTTTCAATATCAACTTTTAATTGGCTGTTTACCTGATGACACCATTGCTGAAAGTAAACTAAAAATACATATTAAAAATTATGTTAATTATTCAGTATATTTATGTATATATTTTTTAGAATAATATTATCATTACATGTATTAAATGTTTAAACAACTAAATCTTTTCATCAGAAACAAAAACCATACTTTCTTTTTAAATACTGTGAATATGTATTGTTTGGGACTTAAACTTTCATCATGTTTGCAATCAAATATATACGATAAATTAAAGTCAATATTAATACATCTTTATGCACAAACAAAGCATTGCAACATTAATAATAATAATGTATATTCCATGGTAAGCACTTTTGTTAAAAGCAACTGTCTTATATAAAATAAAAATAGAAATATGAAATATACATTTTTAAGTGTGTGTGTTTAAAATGCACCCACTTGCACTCTATTAAAGGTTTGTTCACCACTAGGTCTCTATTGGTAATGAAGCAGATCTTGTTACTGCTTTTAATTTATTATATTTTAATGACAAAGTAATAATAATTTTTAATCATATATATATATCACATGATCGCCATTTCTTATGCTTGCTTATAACTGTTACTACTCTGGCTTGTCTTTTATTATATCTTTATTTATATGTATTTAAATAGAATGGGGAAGTATGGAGATGTTTATTATATCTATAAAGATATTACATACGGGACAAAGAAAGGTGAATAATTCCGTATGTGTAAATTTAAAAAAAAATCAGATATATTAATCTTTAATTGAGATTTGAAGTTTATATCTGGGCTAGAGATAATCTTTAGTTTCGAAAATGATTAGTAATAATCATTAGTGTATTTATCTGAAATGGATGGCGTCAAAGTTGTGAGTGTTGGAAGTTTGACAATGGTAAATGAAAATGTAACAATTTACTCTAGATAAATAATTTGCATATAATAAAGATGTATATGAGAGATTAAACAAAGGCACAACTCTCCATACAGTAGTGCTAGTATAGAGATGGTGATCATGTGATGTTATATGAGAGTTTGTGACTTGGGCCAATTGATGAGTGCTGATTCGGCACGAAATGCATCTTGGGGGTTATTTGTCTTTTATTATATATTTATTTATATGTATTTAAAAAGAATGTGAAAGTATGGAGATGTTTATTATATCGATACATATAGAGAGTTTGGCCTGTTTTAATATATATATATTGTAAGTGAATACAAATGAGGGTATGCTCTTTTTTTAATGTCCCACAGATTTGGAAGCCATTTGTAACTGAATAAATATAATAACAATGGGAAATGAAAACTTTAATATAATATGAATAAAAATATAGCCCAATTATTGATTTCCATTTGTAACTGAATAAAAATATACCCTGAAATTGAACACCCTTTGTAACTGAATAAAAATATGGATCATACTGTATCATTAGTCACAGTCTAATTATTAATTACCATTTGCAACAAAATAAAAATGTGAACTAAGGAAGAACAATCCTAATTTAATATTGCCCATGAATTATAGCATCACTTGTAACAAAATAAAAACAATAAACTTTAAAGTGAATATTAATCAATATATAATGATATAACACTTAATTGAATAAAACAATAATAATCTTTGTTGTAGCTTCATGAATTCAAATAACATTTAGAACGAATAGAAAATAAAACAAAATTATTATTTCAAACTACCCTAAAAAAATTTTTTTTACAATAGATTAAAGATAAAACAATAAAACCAAATATAATCTTATAAACAATGATCTATGTCCATTATATAACCTCATAATAGAATAAAACTAATGACAAAGGATTAGACAGATAAACCTTAATATTCCTTATGAGTCAAAACACTATTTATAATAATATAAACTTATACTACAAGTTAAACGTTATTTATATTTATATTTAAATGAAATGATTCATGAATGGATGAGATAATAATTTAATATGCCCTACAAATCTAAAATATTGATAACTGATTTCTAATTATAACTAAATAAAATAAAAATAATGTGAACTGGGCCATGCTACTCTACTAATACCAAATGCTCTTATTAATTAAGTCAATTATAATAAGCTTAAATACTCAGTAATACTACAAAATCAATTAACCTAACATATCTCTCCACGTTCATCAACTTATAAATAAAATCTTATTAAATAACATTAAAATTTATAACATGCAATCACATCAATATGATAGATTCCTATCTCATGCTTATTCAAACACAATTGACAAATCATATCCACTTACTTTTCAGTTTAATAAAGGTAAGTTGTTAAAACTTTAGATTATAATTATTAAAACATATGAAAGATTATTAGGGTTTATTATAATCAAATATTAATATTAAAATGTAATATCTAACCTAATTTACGATTTGCCTCAATGAACTTTAAATATAACTGAAGCAAATCACTATAATTTGAATCAGAATAAGATATATTATTATTACCAGCTTTATAACAGAATAAAATTATAATCTTTGTGACTGTACACTAACTTAATATAATATATTCACTTTAATCAATAATGACAAAATAAAATATGCAAACATTTTATTGCAACTGCCTTTACTCATCTTCATTAATTATCATATTTGTAATTTTATCGAGCATTGAGTCAATTCATATATAATTTCTACCTTAATACAACTGTTACTTGTCACTAACAAAATAATTACAATAAGCTTCTAATTACTTATTAAATATTTAAAAATGTCAAATCAATTAATTTATTGGCATATAAAAATTTATATCTGGTTAGATAATAAACATTAGATTCAATACAAAGAAAATGATATGCAATTATACTCTCTTAACTATCCTGTGGTTTATGTTATGAACTATTTTGTAACTGCTTCTAATAAATTATAATGGTATAATCAATTAATAAATATTGTCTCATCCACATACGATTAACAAATAAACTAGCAATGTAAAATTAAATAACAACCAAGCAATTTCACTTGTTTTAAATTAATTCAAATTTTACTAATAAACAGTAAAAATTAACCCAAAAAATATATATGTCAAATCATTTAAGATATATACATATGATCCAATTATGCCTTATGCAATAGATTCTTAATTAAATGGGTGATTGTACATTGAATTAAATAGATGATTGTATGTTGAACTTCATTATCAAATGCTAAATTTAAAATGTATATTTATGTAACACAAACATGTTGTAATACAGATACATCTTTCAAAATATAAGACAGTCAATAACATTCTTAATCTTTATGTATAAAAAAAATATTTAATAGCAATAAAAAATATATACTAAAGATGAATCTATGTATTTATTCATGTTATTTTAAGAGAATAAAATGAATGCTTGAAGTTAATTCATAATCAACTAATAAGAAGATAAATATATTTTAAAATTAAAAATAATAATTACTAAGCTATGAAATATAAATTTGAATTAAGAAAAACATAACTCTCTTAAACTTTAACCTATACAATTATATATTCAATAATAATAGTAGTAGTAGTAGTAGTAGCAGGAGCAGCAGCAGCAGCAGCAGCAGCAGTAGTAGTAGTAGTAGTAGTAGTAGTAGTAGTAGTAGTAGTAATAATAATAATAATAATAATAATAATAATAATAATAATAATAATAATAATAATAATAATAATAATAATAATAATAATAATAATAATAATAATAATAATAATAATAATAATAATAATAATAATAATAATAATAATAATAATAATAATAATAATAATAATAATAATAATAATAATAATAATAATAATAATAATAATAATAATAATAATTTAATTTAATTTAATTTAGTACATTTAACAGATTTTACATCCAAACAAAAATGCACAGCTAATCTAGTTCACAAAGCATTTGCAGAGTTATTTTCACAGTAGTCCTAAATGTTTTATCATCTGTTTCAAATATATTAACAGCATTAAAGTATTTATTGTACAATCTAATCTTACTAATGCTGAATTTTTTAATGTTTCATTTTTAAATTTTGGAATATTATACATATTTTTTGATCTCATATTCTTTATCTTTAGCTTAAATGATAATGTTGTTTGGCAACTTCTCACATCTATTATATCTTATGTAATTTTTTTTAAATACTTTATATCAGTATAGATTCGTCTTTTGTAGAGTGCATTGTTGTCACATATTATTTCTGATTTAATGTATCTGAAAAAATTTTTATAAACCTTTTCCAGTGATAATCTATTATTTAATTTATATGAGTTCCAGATCAAAGATCCATAATTTAAAATAGGTAAGACCAATGTATGAAACAAATACACACATGTATTTTTCTTAAACATTTTACAGTTTTCTGATAATTAAACCCATTATTTTATAACTTTTTGTAATAATATTTTGAATATTATTATTAAATGTTCCATTATTATTAAAAAAAACCAAAATCTTTATGATCTTCTTTTCTTGAATTACTTTTTGAGTTTAGTGTATAATTAAACAGACTTGTAGATGATTTTTTAGAAAACGATATGATACAACATTTTTCAATGTTAATTTCCGTATAGTTTGCCACACACCAATCCTGAAAATTTTTGATACCAGACTGCAAAATCTTCTGATCATCAAAATTCTTAATAGTTTTATACAGTTTAATATCATCTGCAAAGCAGAGAATGTCAGAACCACTTACATACTGTTTATATCCAAAGAATAACTGAAAAAAGCAGTGTCCAAGTATACTTTCTTGAGGCACTCCAGCATTACTAAAATATGTGTATGATTTTGCAGACCCAAAAGATACAAAATTAGATCTATTTGAGACAAAAGATACAAACCACTGCAAAAGTTCACAACTAAAAACAATCGTGTGCAACTTACTAATCAATCTAGAGTGATCTACTTGGACAAATGCTTTGCTTAAATCAAAATAAATCACATCTAGCTGTAATCTGTTATCAATTGGATTTGCAATAGCATCTTGAATATGTATCAAATTAGTCTCAACAGATCTACCTGGGATAAAACCATGTTGTGTTTTAGATAAATATTTATATACTTTATTTATTATCTTGTTATACACACATTTTTCAAATATTTTTCCAGCTACACATAATAATGAAATAGGTCTATAATTACTAACATCATTTGATTTGATTTTTGGTATTGGTATAACTTTTGCAACATTCCAATAATCAGGAAAAACACCCTGCTGTAAAGAGATATTAAAAATATAACAAAGCACTGGAGCTAGCAGTTCAGCACATCCTTTATAAATAAAAACAGGTAGCATATCATATCCAAAACTTTTTTTATTTTTAAGCTGTTTTCATATGTCATAGCATCTGCCGTTTTATTGCTAATAAAATGTCATTATAACTTAATGAGTCAATAACTATCAAATCATTACTTTTAAAAGCAGATTTAACTGTATATGATTTAGATGGTGCATTTTTCTCTGTACATGATGAGAAATAGTTGGCAAAAACATCATTGTCAATTGACATTTTATTTTTACACCAGAATGCTTTTTAATCAATAACCAAAAGTAATTTGAATTCCACTTTATGTTGTTCTCTAGTTTCTCAATATATCTTTTGAAATCAATTTTTTCTATGGTTTTAAATAATCTTCTAAAATTTATAAAGTTATTATAACATATTATTGATCCTGATTTCTTAAACAACTTATGATGCTTATATTTTCTTTTGTAAATACAGATCAATTTCTTAGAGAACCAAGGAGGATATTTTTTAGATGATTCATAGCATAATGGTATTCTATTATTTAAAATGTTTTGCATAATTTTTTGAAACAGATGTACTGCCTCATTTACATTTGGGAAACAATATATTTGGTCCCAATCAGCATACTTGATGTCACAATATAAATTATAATAATCACCAAGTTTATAATTTCTATTTGAAGTTATCATACCTTTATTTAATGATATGTGTTTGACATAAACAAAAAACTCAATTGCTGTGTGATGAGAGTCTTCCTCCAATAATGGCTGCACACTATGCCTCACATCTACATCATTAAAGTTAATTAATATAAAATCTAGAACACATCCATTATTATTTTTAACTGATTTCTTTGTACTACACCAGTTATATTCATAAATTCTATAATTCTTTATCCTTTATTTATTTCATTACTGCCTAATCCAGTTATTTTATCTGCTGTCATTACATATCATGCATTAAAGTCACCACAGATCAAAATATTGTGCTTGTAATTAAGTAAATATTTTTCCAATTTCTCCAAATCATTATTTAGTTCAATTATATTAATATAAGGAGGAATATATATATTCCCAACCAGAAACAATTGAGATCCTAATATTATTTTAATCCAAATAGAATCAACAAAATTCAGTTCTATATTTATTTGATTGGTTACAATGTTGTTTTTAACTGTCAATAAAACACCTCCACCTCTTGAAAGCTTAGAGTTTACACGATCATGTCTATATAGTAAATAGCTATGATCCACAACCTGATCAGTAACAAATTGATCATTCAACCATGTTTCTGTCAAGGCTATTAGATCATATTCTTCTGCAAGAACATCATGTTTCAATAACTGACATTTAGTTCTTAACCCTCTAACATTTTGAATATAACAGCAGAAAATGTTACTTTTATTAATTAACTTCTTATTACCATTGTTATGTGAAGAATTTTTATATATTCTTTTACAATCTTATAATAATAATAATAATAATAATAATAATAATAATAATAATAATAATAATAATAATAATAATAATAATAATAATAATAATAATAATAATAATAATAATAATAATAATAATAATAATAATAATAATAATAATAATAATAATAATAATAATAATAATAATAATAATAATAATAATAATAATAATAATAATAATAATAATAATAATAATAATAATAATAATAATAATAATAATAATAATAATAATAATAAAATAATAATAATAATAATAATAATAATAATAATAATAATAATAATAATAATAATAATAATAATAATAATAATAATAATAATAATAATAATAATAATAAAATAATAAAATAAAAAATATATTAGTATATGATCTCATCAAATGTCTTCAGATATGACATTTCCAAAATAGTATCAAAATTCTCATGTCTATTTCTTAAATCACAATCCAATGATGTTTTGTTATTCCAGAAAAAATAGTAATATCATAAAAAGATATTAGATTCAAAGCACATTTTATTAATTCTGATATTTTTCAAATATCAAATTATTTTTTCATTTAGCAGGTATTCAATCTATGTGACATTATTAGAATACAAACATTAGTTTATATCCATGACAATGCAATGTAAATATCTTTACCTTTAACAAGTATTTAATTTATAAAACATTACAAGTGTGAACATATGCTAGTTTTATCCATGATGATGTTATGGAAATTAAATCAATTTCATAAAATTATATCGGCAGGTATTATTATGTAATAAGATCTTTATTTATGGAACACTGGCTAAAATTGACCAAAGATTTAATGTGGAGTGTTGCTATAGTACGGGAATCTAAGAACATTTGCACCGGAAAAGATTTACATGTCATTTAAGTAAATGCAGAGAAAAGTGACTTTAAGCATTTTTTTATAAAAAAAATTGTCAAGCATTGGTTGCCTAGTGGTTAGCATAGCTACCTTCCAAGCAGTTGGCACAGGTTCGCTTCCTGGTCAACGCATTTGATATATGAAATATATATATATTAAATCATTTAAAATTAAATTTATCCATCTTGAATAGTATCAAAAAAAAAAAGAAAAAATAACTTTTCCATCAGATAAATTTATGGAAATTAGGCTTAACTTCTCCAAATCAGTGATTGGTTGTCTGTTGTCAATTAAAAAAGATTATAAATAGGACTAAACATTTTAAACTCTCACTCTCTCTTGTATCTTGGCTTTAATAGAAGCAGAACTAAGTTCTTCCATATAATTTATTTTTGTTTTTAAAAGTACATGATTATTAAATGGATAGAATGTTGGAGTAAAAGCAATAGTATTCATCCATTAACTGGGCAGGTTTATTAATAATTTTTGAGAGATAATTATTGAATGAATGAAAATTAATTTTTAGCATTTAAAAATCATCAGAATATTTCTTTGCTTTTAAAAAATGATATTACCTACTTTTCAATGATGAAGCCCAAATGCTAACAACATAATTCAGTTCTACTTTTTTTTTTTGCATCACTTATTATTCATTGCATTTGTTCACAAGAATCCCATGCCTCCTTAGCTATGTCTGGCATAACTAGACCTAGGTAAGTCAGGTTGTAGTGAGATGGAACTCTAGTGGTGCCGTTTGGAAAACCAAACACAGAAATGTCTAGATGCTTCCAGTCTCTATTGTGCTACATCCTCTGATGAACAGGAAATATTGTTGCAGTGGAGGGGGGGGATAACATCTGCATTGGAGAATGCCAATCGATAGTTCCTTCCTCCAACATGCTCATCAGGAAATTGTTACAACCGAGGTAATAAAGAGGTTGTACAGGTCCGGTTACAATATATATATTAAAATGGAATTATTTCATTCCAGAATTATTTTAATTAGTTTGGAAAAATGGAAAAGATAGGTCAATATATAATATAAATTTGAAAGAGAGTAGAACAACCAATTAGAAGGATAATAAGTAAAGATTTTATAATATTTAAGTATCTTTTGAAAATATATGAGAGGTACCCAAAAGTAACTATAATTTTATAATAAAAATGTTTATTTATCTTTAACTGTTATAAATTTAATCTCCTTCAAAGTATCGTCTAATTAATACAATATCCTAATCTAAACATGATTTTCACTTTTCAACATAATCTGGAAACACAAAATGAAGCCTTTTAATGTAGTCTGCAAAAAAATAGGTATTTTTTATTTGAGAGAATGTTTTCAGATCAAGCAGATATGACTCATAGTTAAGTTGGGTCATTCTGAATTTAATTAAAATTGTTTCAAATTCAAGACTGTTGTGCAGAGGCATTGCAGTGGTGAAGCTAGTACTCTTCATTGGGCCACAAAATGGGGCATTCACATCGCACAAATGTTTCAGAACTTGACTATTACAAACAAATTCTGAGAGAAAAATCTCATTTGCATAAAAAATCAGTAGTATCTTGACATTGGACCTCACTCTCCATGCTTTCTGGGATGTGGTAAATTTGACACTTTCATTAAATGACATGTATATTTGTGTTTACCCCAGAATGTTTTTTTTTTGTAATCTGTTCCAAGCATTATAACTTTTTTCTACCATTTTCCCTAAAAGAAAACAGAATTTCACATTATTCCAACTTTTCAGCCATTACAAAAATTGACAAATACACAGAAAAAAAAGTGGTATGTGGCACCACAATTTCATACAGTAATGCCATTTAGCACAACATGTATGTAGTAGCAAAAACATGTACGACAACAGGCGCACTTACCCAAGAACAATTCTGGTTATTTTAGGGTTTCTCTTGTGTATGTCCACATACATATATATTTCATACATAAGTTATTTAAATTTTATTTGGTTATCTTTTGATAATAAAATTTTTTTTTATTTTTTCTTTCAAAAAAAGATTTAATTCCTGCCTAAAAATATTTAAAGAAAAAATTGATCTTTTGTTAAGTTAAAAAATAGTGATTTATATTTTTTGAGAAGTTGTTTTTCCCTTTGGTAATTAGAATTTATGCAAAAAGAACTGTAAATAAATATTTCTAAAAAAATGCTTTTGCTTTCTTTAATTTTGAATGTTGGTGCCATTGGAAAGATTGAAATTACTGATAGATGGGACTAGATTAAAACTTTTCTAGCGTATTTGGAAAGGTATTCTTTGATTGACTAGTTTATCCAAATCCTACTTGGAAGATAACCAACCTTTTAAGAAGTATCTCAATAGCATATGGTCTATATATGATATTTGCAACTACAAAATACCAAACCAGAATTGATGTCAAAATAAATCTAAAGATGTAGAAATCTGATTGTGACTCCAATAACCAACTATAATAAATGAGAACTGATGGATCATAAATCCATAAATTGTAACTATAAATGTCTCCCAGTATGAGTTTGAAATATATGTACATGAATGAAATAAAATAACACTTCATCCATAGTGCTGAAAATCTGACGAGTGCTGAACCATTTTAATTGTATGAAGGCAAAGATAACTAGGAGGTCATTTGAATTTATAAACTTTTTTCTTTTAGAACTTAAATTGAATGAACTTTTCATACCTAAAGACTTTATAACAATTTTGTATTATATTATTTATGTATTTTATCTGTATTTAGTTTAAATTAGTATTTAGAATTTAAACCACTAAACATCACATGTTCACTATCTCTTATACTAGCACATAATTGTTATTAAACAAGGCAAAACTCTCAATACAGTAGTGCCGCCCTGTGCCAACTAGAGTAATCAATGGATGCCAGAAGGCTTGTGCATAAAATCCCTATCTAGTGCCTACTCATTCACTACTGTATGGAGAGTTTTGCTTTGTTATTTAGAATTTACCTATTTACATTCCCACTAAAATCTTTATTAAAATTGTGTAGCAATGAGAGCGAAATGCTGAATATTATTCTAAATCATTTTTTTTAAAATTAATTACTATAAAAAGAAAATCAATAATGACTCAGAAGTTACTCATTAGATTTTAATCTTTGTTTTATTTTATAAGTTAAAGCATGATTCAAATTAAGAAGTATTAAAGTCAGGAATATTTATTCAGATCAAATATTAAGAGGGTTAGTTGCTTACTGAAGTTATATTTAAGCGTGTATGTTATTGTGTCAATATAATTTAAATATATTAGAACTAGTTAATTAAAAACTTATCAAAAATCCATTTTGGTGTTACATATGGCTTAAACTATGCAAATCATTTAAAGACTTGGAATGCATTTAATAAAATTACATGGCATTATAAATTTGATTATAACAGCATATAAAGAGTTTTAATTACACATGCACATTCATATATCTATATGTGTGATTGATATTATAATGTGAATTTAATATGCTTGTTAAAGTTTGCTAATGTATGTCTCTGTATTATTTTCCTCAAATGATGGCAATTGCCTAGGGTCATAATTAAATTCGTATTAGGATTTCTAGTGTGGTATTTAAATATTATTAGGATTGCTAAAATAAAAAACTACCACTAATGTGAGATTGATATTCAAAGTCTTTACCCACATCCATAGCTTAATTTTAATAAATATGACCAGCAGTAATTAAATAAATTAATGAGAAGACTATGATAATACATAAAAAAAAGATATATTCTTTTTTTAATGTTTCAATGGTAAGCTTTGTCTTAAAGGGTTACAAGAGTTTACATAGCTTGTATTGCTATGTTTACATGGGCAACATAGTTGTAGATTTATGTATATAAAAATTGATTTATTGTTTTACACAGGATTACAGGAATTTTTACATGCTGTGGATTAGTTACATGGTTTTATGTAGCTTGGATTGCTGTGGTTACACGGGGAAGCCATAGGTATAGGTTTACATATATAAAAGTTGATTTCTTGATTTACATGAGATTACAAAAAAAATTTCACGCTGTGGATTAGTTACAAGGGTTTTACCTGGCTTGGATTGCTGTGGTTTCATAGACAATCCATAGATGTAGGTTTATGTATGTAAAAGTTGATTTATTTATTTATGCTGTGGATTAGTGACAAGAGTTTTACATAGCTTAGATGGCTGTGGTTACATGGATAATCTGTAGTTGTAGTTTTACATATGTAAAAGTTGTTTTATTGGTTTACACAAGATTACATAACTTTTACATGATCTGGACTGTTGCATCAACAGAAGAGATTTACCTTATAAAGATACACATAACTAATTATTAAAAGCATTTATTTGCCATATACATTTATAATGTTTTCCTGAAAGATTGTGATGATGATAGTTTGTTGGACTATTCCCATTATCTATCATTAAATGTTGATTGTCTAGAAAATTCAATATAAATAATGATAGATGAAGGAAATAATTCAACATATTATCATATTTACATTGTATTTATATGACTTATAAAAAGAATATTGAATTGATAATACTATAAATATAACTTACATAATAATCATAATATATGATTGATAATATGACTTATAATATTAAATTGATAATAAGTGTATATATTTTAATTTATTAAGTCTAGAATTTGCTCTTTAATTATACAAATTCAAGTACCGTTATATATAATAGGCAATGTCTTATTTCTAAAAGTTTAATGATTCTCCATGATTTAGTGTACGTTGTAAATATTGGTAATGGTCGCTTAATCTGATGGGTTTGCAATTGTATATCTTCACTAATAAACTTAAATTTCCTAAAGGGATCAGTGGTTGAAAATTTAATGAGGCGTTATTTTTCTGGATTACAGGGTGATACCATTATTAACATAAAAAGGAAATTCTAGATGTTAAATATAGTGGCGCCCTCTGGTGATTGATAATGTCTTTATCTTCAGGTATATTTTGGCCGTTACAGTATATAAATGGTGACAGAAATTATTTTTTGTATTTTCACTAAGTCAATACATTTTGAGAGTATGGAGTATGATGTCTGAAATATATAATTAACTTGTTTAGAAATATATTTCCTGTGTAAGTGCTTAATTATTATACATTGTAATAATGTTTGCATATGCATTTAAAAAAATAGTAATAATAGTAAAAAGAATTTTTAAAAAAAAAAATTAAAAAAGTTTAAATTTATATTTAAAATTTTATATATTTTATATTTCTTTAAATGACATCCTTAAGCAATTTTAATTTGAAAAAAGGCAAATTGTTGTTGTTTTTTAAATGTCTTTTTTTTTTTACAAACCCTCTTAATATTATCATTTAAAAAAGAAAAATATGTAAACATGTTTGTATAGATTTTATGATACGGTAAATAATGTCTAAATGAACCAATTAAGGAATTCGAAAAGCAGAAAAAAAAACTATAAAGAAAAATAGTTTTTGAAAAACAAATATATTTGGGGGAAAAACAAACTAAACAAATTTAATCAGATAGAGATGAAATCAGTTTTGAGTTGAAAGTGAATTTTACAGTAGCAAACTTTCCATGGAATACTACCTAGTGTAAGCCTTAGTAATCAATGGGTGCAAAAAGATTTGTGCATAAAGTTCCTATCTAGTGCCTACTCATCCAATATCCCCAAACCCCTTTTTAGCTTGTGGTTTTCATCAGCATAAATTTCTATAATGAAAGCCACAAACCAGGTACTAGTGTTGGGATATTAAAGGAATAGGCACTAAACAGGAATTTTATGCATAAACCTTCTTGCATCCATTGATTACTAAAGCTTGTACTGGGTGGAAGCACTATATGGAGAGTTTGCAATTGTTTTAACAGGTTTTGTAGCATAAAATAATGATCATGTGATGTTAAAGTGAATTTGATTTTCAAAGCTGCACATGTCTTTCAGTTACTATTAAAGAGCACCTAAGATGTCCTGCATTTTAAAATAATAGCTAAATTATAGTTATGGTATTAAATAACTAGAAAAGATTTTGAATCAGCTACTTATTGATTTTCAAAAAGATAAGTATGTCCATCAGTGCCTACTCATCCAATAGCCTCAAACCACTTTTTAGCTTGTGGTTTTCATCAGCATAAATTCCTATAATGAAAGCCACAAACCAGATACTAGTGTTGGGATATTGAAGGAATAGGCACTAAACAGGGATTTTATGCATAAACCATTTTGCATCCATTGATTATTAAAGCTTGCACTGGGTGGAAGCACTATATGGAGAGTTTGCAATTGTTTTAAAAGTGAATTTGATTTTCGAAGCTGCATGTCTTTCAGTTACTATTAAAGAGCACCTAAGACGTCCTGCATTTTAAAATAATAGCTAAATTATAGTTATGGTATTAAATAACTAGAAAAGATTTTGAACCAGCTACTTATTGATTTTCAAAAAGATAAGTATGTCCATCATCATACCTCTTCCAGAATTATTAGATTTGCATTGGAATGCTATCTTGAAGTTTCATTACCACTTGCCTAAAAACTTATCAAAATCATTTTGGCACAAAACTCTAGAAAACATATTGAATGACTGCTAAAAGGAATAAAATCCCAATATTGGATAAACAGTGCTAATGGAATTGTTAAATTTAAACAGATGAATAAATTTTTACAATAGTTAAGGTTCATTTATTTATATATGGTAGTTTATTTATTTAAAAATAAATATACATCATCCAGTAGTTATATAATAATTTTATAAATTTTTGTAAAAAATCTGTATCAGTCTTTATGTAGTCATGAAATTGATATATATATATACAAATTAAGGATTTATTTGAAAAGAATACTAGTTTATTAACTGTTCTTCTAAAAATTCTTTTTGTAACTTTTACTCCATATTTATATGTGTGTATGTAGATAAATGTATTTCATATTATTTTAAAAGGTTTAAAAATTATTTGCTTTTAATTTTTGAAAGGAAAATTTAAGAAAATGACTTTTATATTCTATAACAATTGATTAATTTTGTTAAACTTTCAGAAGTATTTATTGAATTATTGAATTATTTAAGTACAATAATTCAAATTTTACAAACTGTTAAGAATATCTCCTAATAGTTAAAAATATCTGTTGTTCATTTTATTTTAATGTATTTTCTGTTTTATTCATAATTTACTATATTAACGTCTGCCTTTTTATGCTTGTCTTAAACCAAGATCCAGCCAAAATGAAGACCAATAAGCCATATTAAAAGATGTAGAGTAAATTGATTATTAAAATATTTTTATATAATTAGAAAATGTGATAACTTTATATATCTCAAATCCGAAGAAATGTATTATAAGTTCACACACATGGGCTTGGTAGTAAGATATTACATATACAATAATTGAATAATAGTTGAAAGCAAAGCCAAATATTGATTTAAAAAAACAGATTTCAAAAAAATAACCAAACTCATGGCAGAAAACAGAGATACTCATAGGTAAAAAGATTAAATTAGACAAAACTAAGTATTGGATTATGTTTAGAAAGAATTAATGAGAACTAATTTTCAAAGCTGGTGCAATATATTAAAAAGAAATAAATTTATAATTTTTGAAAATTTAGAATGTCAGTATCTAGAGATAGTTAAATTATTAGTAAAGGACAACTTCCTAATCAGTGTAGTGAAGAATTTGCTGTTTAAAAGAAATATAGATGAAATGTCATGAAAATTGAACACATGTAGAGAAAAAAGGGTTAAAAAAATAAAAACACAAGAACCAACACAAGGAATAAAAACATTCCACAAAAGTAATGCTTAACTTTTATGGTGTTTTATGCACTTATATTGCAAACAAAATATAAATAAAAATATTACAAGCATGAGTACTGAAATGAATGAAAGTTATGAAGATATGAAAGATATTATTAAAAAAATATATTAGAAAAATAATGAATAAATCATGAAGTTGTAAAAGGTATTGATAAAATTTTTTAGAAAGAGGTGAAAACAAAAGGCTACAGGTTTGATTATATCATCACAGAGTGGAACACTCCAAAAAAGATGAATGCATTATAGAGACATTTAAAATTGATAAGCCTTGAAGTTGTCAAGTTAAGTCAGTAATGGCTGAAGATTTCACACTATTATCAAAGAGTATAAAAGTTATTAAAATAAATTTGAAAATAATGGAAGCACCCAAAATTAATTCAGTCTTGATGAATAAATAAAAAATGGACAAAGTAGCTATAAGATGATGAAGTAAGTGATATTTAGACTGCATAAAAATTAAAAATAAAGCTATTAAGCATCTAATAGATATATAGTTGAATATAAAACAACCCGCAATATAGAATTAATATTATAAGTAATTATCATTATTTGCTATGGAATGAGAAAAATTCATTTACAATTGCAAAGAATGTGTTTCATATCCAGGAGAATTCATATAAAGTCTTCAACATTTGTAGTAACTAAATCTTTCTTCTTTTTTTGATGAAACGAATTGGGAAGAAGGAAGTCCATTATCTTTATGTATGTTTGACTATACATCAAAAAATAATAGCAAAAATTTTTTTTAAAAATAAAATTAAAAAAGCTTAATAACTGAAACACACAGGCTTATTATATAACTGTGTCTATATATGTAATATATAGGGTATATGAGCACAGACTTTAACATGGCCCATTACTCTCCACACTATCTCATAATACTGATACACTTGAACAGATATATGATGAAAAGATAAATAATCACCAATATACGTATTTCATGCTAAACCAGCAATCATCAATTGGTCCAGATTACCATTTCTACAGATATATGCTATAAGTGCTCAGATATATATTAAGATAGGCAATCCTCATACTTTAATGGACAGGCTTCAATCTCCTCCACACTCCAACTCTTCAACCGTTCATCCAATTGAAAATCTGATGATGAATTGCTGAAAGGCCACCAGATTTTCAATTGGATGGATGGTTGAAGAGTTGGAGTGTGGAGTAGATTGAAGCCTGTCCATTAAAGTATGAGGATTGGCTATCTTAATATATATCTGAGCACTTATAGCATATATGTGTAGAGATGGTAATCTGGACCAACTGATGATTGCTGGTTTAGCATGAAATACTTATATTGGTGATTATTTATCTTTTCATCATATATGTGTTCAAGTGTATCAGTATTATGAGATAGTGTGGAGAGTGGTGGGGTGTGTGAAAGTCTGTGCTCATGTACCCTATATATTACATATATAGACACAGGTATATAATAAGCCTGTGTGTTTCAATTATTACACTAGTAGAGATGTCTGCCCATCCTTTGTATATGTGTATTAAATGAAATATGTCCTTTACATGAGGGGTCAAATTGACATTAGGTCAACATGGGTGTGACAAGAATCTCGGCCTCAGGGTGCCTTTGAGTATTTCATCATCAGATTTTCAATTGGATGGACAGTTGAAGAGGTGGAGTGTGGAGTAGATTGAAGCCTGTCCATTAAAGTGTGAGGATTGGCTATCTTAATATATATCTGAGCACTTATAGCATATATGTGTAGAGATGGTAATCCGGACCAACTGATGATTGTTGGTTTAGCATGAAATATGTATATTGGTGATTATTTATCTTTTCATCATATATGTGTTCAAGTGTATCAGTGTTATGAAATAGTGTGGAGAATGGTGGGGCGTGTGAAAGTTTGTGCTCATATACCCTATATATTATTGTAAAATTATATTAATGGTTAAATATATTATATTTATTTAAATAACATATTTAAGTAATTTTAATTTTTAAAAAAGAAAACAAATTCTTATTTTTTTAATTATTTAAGTTATTAATTTTTTTCTGGTAAAAACTCAATATAATTAATTAAAAAGAATGAATGCGTAAATTTCTTTGTATACATGTTATGATATTGGCAGTTAATCAACAAATAAACCAATTAAGAAATTTGGAAAAAACCCAACTACAAATAAAATATTTTATTTGAAAAACATGTAATTTTCTAAAAACAAATTTATAAAAAAAGACGTGTGAAACTAATTTAATCAATTAAAAATAAAATGTTTTAAATTCACATTGATTTTGAGTTGAAAAACTGTCAAAATTATAGAATTACCAGTAAGTATTCAGTTAATAAACATCATGTGATCACTATTTCTTATGCTTGCTCTTAACTGTTATTAAAACAGGCAAAACTCTCTATATGTATTGCCACTCAAGCCAGAGTAATCAATGGATGCCAGAAGTCTTGTGCATAAAATCCCCATCTAGTTCCTACTCATCCCAGACTAGTTTCTGGCTTGTGGCCTTTGTCAGTGAGGAACCTTGCATCTGAGAGCACTTCACTTAGATCTTAGGATCTAATGCAACCCTCAAGCAGCCACCTTTTATCTCCACTTAACTACAAAACTATGAGACTTAAATTGAAAAACACCTTAATATTTTCAATCCAAGATCATCAGCTTATATAGTCATATAGGTCTGAACTCAGTTCAGTACTCATACATTTTGGTGTATTTGCTTCTTTAATAACCATAGCCACCATTATTCTATTAGGCAGGATTTGTTTTAAGCCAATAAACATCACATGATCATTATTTTTTATGCTTGCTCTTAACTGTTATTAAAACAGGCAAAACCCTCTATATGTATTGTAATAACAGTTAAGATCAAGTATAAGAAATAATGATCACATGTTGTTTATTGGCTTAAAACCAATCCTGCCTAATAGGATAGTGGTGACTATGGTTATTAAAGAACCAAAGACACCAAAATGTGCTTGGATTGAAAATATTAAGGTGTTTTCAATTTAAGTCTCATAATTTTGTAGTTAATTGGAGATAAAAGGTGACAGCTGGAGGATTGCATTAGATCCTAAGATCTAGGTGTAGTGCTCTCGGATCCAAGGTTCCTCACTGACAAAGGCCACAAGTCAGAAACTAGTCTGGGGATATTGGATGAGTATGGCACTAGGTGGGGATTTTATGCACAAGCCTTCTGGCATCCATTGATTACTCTGGCTTGCACTGAGTGGCAATAAATATAGAGAGTTTTGCCTGTTTTAATAAGTCTTCAGTTATTATTAAAGGACAACTAAATTGAGCTGTTCTATATTTTTAAATGAATAATCACATAGCCATTGTTACTTAACTGAACAAAATAGATTTTGACCATGTGACCATAAATTTTTGATAAAATAATTATCCTCATCATCATGCTTCTGCTAAGAATTTATAGATCTGCATTGATAATGATACTTTGAAGTTTTGTTAAAGATCTATAGTTGCTTAGAAATTTGTCAAAATCATGCTGACACAAATTTCTGGATATATATATAATGAATGCTAAAAAGAAAAAAATACAATAATGGATAGAGGTTGCAGTAGGATTTTTTGAAATTAAACAAGTAAACTTGTCTTACACAGTAGCAACTTTCTTCATAAAATATTACAACCTAGTTCAAATTATAATAATCGATGGATGCTAAAAGGTTAGTGCATTAAAATCTCTATCTAGTGACTACTCATCCAATATTTCCAGTCTAACACTGCACCTAGGTTTTTGAATCTAATCCATCTCTTCAGCATCCATTTTTTATCTTTTTAGTTAAGTATAATGATATGGTCCCAAACTAAAAATATAATAATGTTTTCAATCCAAATTAATTCACTTGTATAGTCATATGGATCTGAACTCAGTTCAGTAACTACTTATTTTGGTGTCTTCAATTTTTTAGTAATCATAGTCAACAAAATCCTTTGGCTAACAATGTTATTAAGCCACTACAACTTCACATGACCACCTTTTACACTTACACAATCTGTTAACACAGAAATGTCAAATGAAAAAGAAATTCTTCTTTTATCAGACTGGATGAATGGAAATTTCTAAATGAAAAATAAAATTGTATTTCAAGTTTATTACAATGATTTGTTATGAGTTTGCATACAAATAATTCTAATGTATTTGAACAAGAATGTTCTGTGATGTGATTGTAATCCCAAATGTTACATACTTGAGCAGTAGTAATACATGTTGTTAAAAATAGTAATAATTAGCATATATATATAAAACACACTGATCATAAAAAAAGGAAAGAATTCATAAGTTTACTAGAAATCATGTGAAAATAGTCTTGATATCATTAGCAAAGGATAAGCCCACTAGAAGTAATAGCATTAAATTGAACATTTTGCAATAGCTAAAAAACAATGTATAAATATTTGAACAAAGTATCTGAAAAACCATCTAACAATCAATAGACAGGAAAAAGTCAATTTTTATTTCTTTTATTTACAAAATGAATTTTGAATAAATATGAAAAATATTGTCATCATCATCATCATCAACCATTATCAATCCACTGCAGGATAAAGGTCTCTCCAAGTTTAATCCATCTTCTCAGATATTTAGCTTCTCTTCTCCACATCACCCCTGCATACTTTCTTATTTCATTCATCCATCTCACATGTGGTCTCTTTCTGGGTTTTTTACAATCTCTTGGAATCCAGTTTAAAATGTTACTTGTCCATCTATTATCATCTCTCCTAGCAATATGTCCAGCCCAACTCCATTTCAATCTTTTAATTTTTCAATGAGGTCAGTAACACCTGTCTGTTCTCTTACCCATACATTGTGTTTTTGATCTCTTCTTGTTACTCCCAACATACATCTCTCCATACTTCTTTGAGTGGTCTGAAGTCTCAGTATTGCTCTTCTATTAAGTGTCCAAGTCTCAGATCCATAAATAAGAACTGGTAAAACACATTTGTTAACCTTCCTTTTCAAACATATAGGCATATTTCCTTTTAGTATCAAGTTATTTCTACCAAAAGCACTCCAACCAAGTTTAAAAATATTGTACTGTATCTTTTATGCCATATGAAAATAGATTATTTTGAAAATCAAACAGCACAGATTACATTAAAAGAAAACTCAGATGTACAAGCTATTTTTAAAAAATATTCAGAAACAAAGACATTACTACTGGAGTCAAAAATGTAGAAAAGGAATCATTACTATAATACCAGGAGGCATCCACTGGTATCACTATAAGTGTTTTATTGATTAAAACAAAGAAATTAAAAAGAATTGTGTGTTGGCATTCTATTCATTCCAGCAGTAAATGAAAACAACTGATTGATGGAAAAAATATCAACAATCTTAGGATTATGACATTACACTTACAGATAGAAGTACAAAAGACTTCAAGACTATATCAGAAAAGTTATATAATAGAGCAGAAGATGCATTAAGGTTAAATATAAAAAAGATATGGTGAGAAAAATATTTTTCTTTACTTGGATTATTCATCAATATCAAAAGATTTAATACACACTTGGAAATTTTTTGCTTCAAATGTTTAACTATGATGCTTTCTGTAACTCAGCGTGTATTAAAACATTAGACCCAGAAAACAGATAAAAACTTATTACATTTGAATATTTTTGCAGAGAACAAACAAGTAAATACTTGATTATATCAGACATGAACTCATGCTTGAATCACAAATCATTAGATTGAAATTAATTTATTCTAATCATAACATAAGATGATCTACTTTATTCTAGAATAATATGCAGTGGGATTATTGTATCTATAAGATTTGATTTGAATAATGTGAATGAAAATTATATTATGTCCAATAATACACCCCCACACACCCATATATATATATATACAAATATACTGTAATGTGGACCCCTAATACCTTACTATGATCAGGCTACACTTGATATCATAGCTGGAACTGCTTTATTAGCCCAAACATAAGGTATGAAGAACATACTGGATGACATTATCAGTTTAAAACTGCTAATGATATTAATTTCACACAGAAATATTTCCTGCTCATCATATAGACATAACCCATGATACCTAAAGTGGCTAGAATATTGATTAGTTCTGGCAGGTTATATTATTAAAGATCCAGAATGGCACCAATAGCAACCTAAGTTTGAACTTATACCCTTTGAAATGATCCAGTTAGAACTGGATCATAGTTTTGGGATTCATGAAGCTTGTTGGTAATGTAATGTTGCATTACTGAGTTAACTTGATGAAATGCAAAAATAAAAAGTGAATAAACAAAAATAGATATAACAATTTTATTCCAGTAGTAACATATAAGTTATCTCTACATTCTTTCAAATAATTGTTATTACAGACCTCTTAACAAGGCATCTGCATTATTAGATAATGATAAATTGCATCACATTTTTCTTTCTTTTCTTATAAACATGATAAACAAATATATCAATATATATTATATTTCCTCAGATAGCCTATCAAGGTTGAATTATATATGTGCATAATAATAATTAATCATACATATATCTAATTCCTTAATTAGAAATTAGTTAATGCATACACACACACAAAATATAAATATACACCTTATTCCAAAGCATATATAATATTTAGAGTAGATAAGTTAATGTGAAGAAAAATTGATATGGGTTAATGAATATATATATGTTTATATAATATAATGACAATATAAATAATTATTCTTACTTTTAAACTTTGTCTTTTAGCCAGTGTTTTTTTTTTTATCTTTCAACTGTTGTAGTTTGTCTTTTGCCAACAAAAAGTTAGTTAAAAAAAATAAACTGACACTTTAACCTGACTATAATAATCTAATAATTTTTTTATATTTCCCCATTTGTTAACATAGTTTCTTTTAAAGAAAGAGTTCTTCATCCATTGATCACACCTATGTCATTTTTTTATTTAAACAATTTTACTCATGTGGTTTTAAATAGTTCATGATTTTGCAAGTTAACAATGATCGGTCTATAGTTTGATAATAAGTGGCTAATCATTACTAGGTCTCAGTAAATCTTTTCTTTTGAGAAGACAAAAGTATATGTTCATATATAATAGAACTGGAATGAAGCAATTAAGCTTTCTTTTTCATGCAAGGTCATGCAGACTGGATAACTTCATTTCTCCTTCTGTAAAGATCCATATGGCCAGGGATAGACCACACGAGTTTTCGAAGCAAATCATTTTTATAAAATTTAACTCTTTCTGATTTTTTAACATTTAGTGAAGATATATGCAGTCTAGATAGTTTTCACAAAAAATTTTCTAATTCATGTTCTCTGCCAATTCTAAATTCAAAACATCCTCTGCCAAAATGTATTTTGATCTAAATTTTTAGTGATAGCCTTTTTATAGCTTATCAAACTTAATTACTTCCATCCAACTCTATAAGTTATTTAGCAATAATAAGCTTAATTACCCCCCCCATTACAAACATAATCAATACTTGCTCTTTGAAAAACACAAGAAAGAAAACACTGTGATGTTTAATCATAATTGGAACTAGAAAAAGAAAAACGATAGCCTTTTTATTGCTCATCAAACTTAATTATTTTCATCCAACTCTATAAGATGTTTATAAATAATAAACTTAATTACCCCCTCCCCTCCTTTTAGAAACATTATCAATACTTGTTCTTTGAAACACACCAGAAAGAAAACATTATGACATTTAATCATAATTGGAACTAAAAAGGAAAAACAGAGAAAAAAAATTATTCTTTTTAAAATATAAATTTATTTCAAAACTGCAAGTTTATAAAGAAGATTTGGTACTTAAGTATTTTTTAAGCTATGGCATATTACGCGTAACATGTTTTCATCCAGTAAGATTTCATCGAAGATTAGATGAACAATGTCATGGCAACAAAGACACTGGCATGACTAATCCATGGGAATGGTGATTTTTTTATCGTGGTGACCCACAAGATTTAAAAAGTCGAGAGACCTATGGGAAATTTTGTCATTTCTCTGTCTTTTGTGGTTTTGCTATCGGCATGAGCACAGTGACTTTTTTGATCATATTGAGAATATTTTCATATATTTCATATTTAATACTGATATTATATTACTATATAAAGTGAATTTTTAACTGTCGATTTGGTGATATTATGGTAATTTTCCACCACTGCTATTTGTAAGTAATTTTCATTTTGTTTCTTAATAATTAAATATAGTAGCCTTTTGAGATGTTTTGATATGTCACCATTACAGGTTATTTTTTATTTTTTAGTGATATTTGTGGTATTATTTTAAAAAAATTGTACGCATTTCAATATATATTTCCTTATTTTCACTACAAAATATATATATATATAATTTTATATAGTATCTTTTAAGATTTTTTTTTATGTGACCATTTGCACTATAAGACAGGTTTTTATTTTGTAGTGATATTTTCAAAAATAATGGTTGGGTTTCCATATATATTTAATGCTTGCTTCTTTTACATTTTCCTTATAAATTATTTTTATTTTCACTAAAAAAAAAAAAAATTCATAATTTTATATACTACTTTTAAGATGGTTTTAGGTTATTTTTTATTTTTCTTCTTTTGATTGATTGTCTTCTTTTCCATTTTCCTTATAAATTATCTTTATTTTCAATAAGAAAAGAATACACTTTTAATTTCATAATTTTATATAGCACCTTTTAATTAAGACATTTTTTACATTGCCATTTCCACTGTATGACAGATTTGTACTATATCGGGAAGATTATTCTTTATTGTCTGTTTAATTTTAAAATTACAAATATTTTTTTATAAATTTTTCTGCAATTATTTTGTAGTCAATTTGGATTTATAATAATTTTAGTAAATTACTATTAATTTATGTATTTTTTTGTCACATGTATTTTTTTTTTTTGAGGAATGACAAAGATGATGTCATCCGACATTTTTTTTACTATGAGATGGCTTCTTTACTATTTTTCTTGCTATGTCTACCCAGTGGCTTCTTTAGTATTATTCTTGCTATGTCTACCAGATGGCTTCTTTAGTATTATTCTTTCTATGTCTCTACTGGATGGCTTCTTTCATATTTTTCTTGCTATGAGATGGCTTCTTTAGTATTATTTTTGCTATGAGATGGCTTCTTTAGTATTATTCTTGCTATGTCTTCTTTAGTATTATTCTTGCTATATCTACTGGATGGCTTCTTTAGTATTTTTTTTGCTATGATGTATTATCCCAAATATGTACTACTCTAATCTTTCTCGATCTTTAACATAATGCCTCCATGTGATCTCCAGACAAATTTTAGTGATTAACTATGTCCGCAAATCACTAGGTGATGTTATCTTAAAGATCGGAAGATTAGAGTAGTATGTCTTCAGAATAATATGTCATAACAAGAAAAATACTAAAGTACCAAAGAGTTAATTAAAAATTCTATTGTGGAGTTGAGAACTTTTATGAAACTATGACTCTTCCTTTTTCTTCCCAAAATTAATTTCACAGTTAACAAACTCCCTTTACATATATATTTGTACAGAAATATTTGTTTGGGATGAAATGTAAAAAAACTTATACATCCACACAGCACTTAAATAAAACTTAACCCTTTATTTCCTGAAGGTTTAGAATTAAAATGCTGTTAATTATTATCATCATCATATTTGACATTCACATCTAATGCTTGTAGCTATGGACATTGGTTACAATACCCCCATATAATATGCAAAATGAAATTGTGTTGAATTGCATTAAAATATTTGTTTGCCTATACCAATTTTATTTCATATTCTTAAACATTTAATTTTGTCACTCTCAGCTGTTTTTACCATTATCACAGACTTCTGAGCTGTTATTACAGTGCCATTCTGGGATATCTTGATATTATCTTTAGTTAGTTTCTATTTATGTTTAATCTGTTTATTGGAATTTGGATTACCTTCATCAATTGTAAAGTATAAATTCTGGATCCAATACCATGATGGCTAAAACACTCAATCACAGATTATAAATATACAATGCAGAATGAACACCAGGAAAGCTACCTTATTTTAAGCACTATATACAACTTACCATTCATAAGATATAATAAGAACAAATTTTTGGCACAATGCAGCCTTGTTTATTTAACATTTATGAGTCTTAGAGGCCTGAGATTCATAGCACAATTTCCCCATGGTAATCACCTTAATAGATACTTTATACAAGCTCTTCTCCTTTGAGACTTATGGACTACTTTTGATGACTTTGAGCTTTCAACTATGGATAAGTGCATTGTAGAGATATACATGGAGCATTAAGAACACATTGCCTTCTCATACCAATAACAAAATCCTCTATCCACCACTACTATTAGAGTACAACAACATACATCAGCAGCTAAAAATTATCTCATATCTCCAAAAGGATCTGTTTATTGTTTTATATTCATCTTGCAAATAAGCATTTTGTTTTTTCTTCATTTCTGTATTAGAAGTATATCCTCATCCTGATTTTGAAGATTGATGCTCATAATCAGATCTATGGTAGTATTTATCTTGTTTGATGCATGACCCATTTCCAATTCTCTTTATTATATGAGGTCAAGTTGGATTATCAGTCAATCATTTTTTCTCTTTTTTCCCATGTTGTTACTTTTTGCCTTTCTTCATATTATGATAGTGTGTTTTTTTTCTTTTTGCTTCTCATACCTGATGGCATTTATCCAAGGGTTATTATCCCTTCATGTGTGTAGGTTTTGTGAAGATTTAAATCCCCCTACTTGCTACTGTCAATAGTACACTTATCTGTAGCTATCAGGATCCTTGTAATATGACTTGGAAAGCTATGCCTTAATATTTATATAATTTGCAACTCTGACAATGGATCGGCTATTAAGGCTCTCAGTTTTTCCATTTGTTTTCCCAAAAAATGAAGTGTAAGGTTCACCAGATGGATACTTTTCATGAGATATCTTATGTTTGATATTCTCCTAATAATCCTCTCTAGTAGCTATTTAATAATGCCTGTTTAAATTCAGCAAAATTTGTAGGGTGGATGAACAATAAATCCCACCATTCTGTGATACTCCTGAAAATGACTACAGGCTATATATAAATTTGCCTCTTCTATCATAACAGTCAGACTAAAATATTTTTAGGCTGCTTATATATTCGATAGATGCCTCACCTGCATTGTCTGAAAAGACCCTAATTTATTATACTACAAGATTCAATAGTTGGGGGTCCATATTTATTTCTTCTTCATTATTTTTTTTATTTTCATTTTTGGGGATGGTCACAGTCATTTTTTCAATCTTCCCATCTTTTCTATTGTCAATCTCTAGTTTTCAATTCTGCCAACCATTGTTTTATGTTAATCATTATCCCCCTTAATATTTTGTTTTATTTACTTATTGAGATCACTTATTTCTTCTTGCATCAGCTCTAGATGTTTTTTTGTATTTTGTATATCTATCACTTCTATTGCTTCTTGTAGCTTGTTTTATTTTGCTATCCTGCTCCTCTTTGTTCTTTTTTACATCTTCATAAATATTCTTCATCTTGTTAATTCAAGTTCCATAATCACTTTCTAACTACTACTACTTCTTTTTTCTTCTTCTTCGTTTTCATTATTATTATTATTAAGTAAAAATTATAAACAAAAATATGAATAAATATTAGCAAACAACTAATTTTAACAAATGCCATGAGGTTAATAAGAAAATCATATTAGTATATACATAAATCTCACTGTACATATTAAAATAGGCTTTGATCTGTTGTTCAGATTATATAAAGAAAATTTAGATAGCACATGAAACCTAAAAACAATATCAAAAATATAGGTCTGATATGGTGGGCGTTTGAATTATTTTATTTAATTCTTATTCATATCTAGATATTATTAATTGTTGAATGTTTAGAAAATTTTAAACTTTATTTACACTTTTCCAAAAACAACAACTGTTATATTTACTGAGGCTATAATCTTGAAGATAGTAGGGATCTCTACAGGTGTTTTAACCACAAGCTTACGCTATGGAACTCACAAAGATAACACAGATTAGTAGATGTTTTGAATGACATTATTATCTGCTCCTTTTCCTTCTCGCTGGCGTGACCAGCAACAATACTAACATAGAAGTCAAACTTACTCTTTTAGATTCTTGGAATATCGCAAGGCAACGCTCTTACCAACTGAGCTTAAAATTCATTATTCAAGAATCTAAAGATATAAATTCAACTCCTAGGCGAGCAATGTTATTGGTCAGGCAAGCAACACCTAAAGAAGAGAGGTAGAAGAGAGGTAGAATAAGTTACTAACCTATGTTTTCTTTGTGTATTATTATTAACAGTTTTTTGTATTTGAAAAAGTTTAAGTAAAGTTTAAAAATTTCTAATCATTCAACATTTAATGATAAAAGACGGAAATAGACCAGCATATATATTATCACATTTAAAAAACTATCATCACAAGCTAAACATATTTGTTTAAGAATTTATATGTCTTGCATTGGTGGTCGAGAAGTCAGCGCGACTGTCTTGCACTTGCAGGCAGTTGCCCGGGTTGCGGGTTCGCGTCCCGGCCGGTGCTATGACACTTAAAAAAAAAAAACTTAAAATTTATGATAGATTTTATGACCAAAAAAAACTTTTAAAAATTAACAATGTGAAACCTTTATTTAATTAATTATTAACTATTTTAAACTAACAATGACTATTATATCAAAAGCATTTAAAATATTGTAATCCTTTTTTTTTTAATGTTAAACAAAATATATTAACTCTTAATTAATAAATAACTCTTAAACGTTAACGATAAAACCAAAAAAATACGAGTTCACGAAAAGCTCAGTAAAAACAACTACTTATAAATTGTAGTATTTCAAGGTTAATAAACTTCTCTATACTGTTAAAAAAAAAAAAAGATTTATGTAATATGAACTTTAAACTAATGTTAAGAAATACACTATGTTGTGAAAATAATAATGGCGGGGGAAGAGGATTGTGCTTTTAATACTCTTTATTAGTAAATATTAATGACAATCAGAATTTTTAATATTATATATAAAAAGGTATATTCTCACTAATTGGAGTAAATATATAACTATTTAACCAGACGGCAGGCACAAGAAAGAGAATAAGATATATATATTTGATATAATGTTTCTGCTACAATTTTTTTTTTTTTTTAGTTTTTAGTAAAAAACCAAAATATAGTAGAAATAATATATAAAGAAGAGAAAATAGGTCTTGCATGGGTGGTCGAGAGGTCAGCGCGACTGCCTTCCACTTGCAAGCAGTTGCCCGGGTTGCGGGTTCGCGTCCCGGCCGATGCAATGACACTTAAAAAAAAAAAAAAGAAGAGAAAATAGAAAATAATTTATTAAAGAGAGTCTAGAAAGTTTGAATTTTTAAAGATAAAGAAACTCAGAGGCTTGATATATAAGGAAGTTATTTTTCTTTTAATGAAAAAATATTTAAACCCACTAAAATATCGCATGCTCACTATTTCCTATGTTTAAACAAAACTGTAGCAAACTGTATGGAGAGTTTTCTACTGTTTTAACAGCTTGTGTGATCATAGGAAATGGTGATCATATGTTGTTTTGGGGATTTTATGCCACTCCTGTTCATAGTATGACTATGACTGCAGCTTTTAAAAAACCAAAGGCACCAAAATGTATAGATACTAAATTGGGTTCAGATCTATATGACTATACAGGCAAATGAGCTTGAATTGAAAACATTATTGTGTTTTCATCTTGGCTCTTAGCTTTATTGTTAAGTAAACAGGTAAAAACAGTAGCAAACAACTACTGTTTTAACAGCTTGTGTAATCATAGGAAATGGTGATCATGTGATGTTTTGATGATTTTATGTCACCCCTATTCATAGTATGATGATGATTGTGGTTTTCAAAAAACAAAAAATAATAAAATATATAGATATTAAATTGGATTCAGATCTATATGACTATACAGGCAAATCAGCTTGAATTGAAAACATTATTGTGTTTTCATCTTCTCTTAGCTTTTATAGTTAAAGGAGGTTGTTAGAGAATTGCATTGGATTCTAAGATCTAGGTGCAGTGCTCTCTCATGGCCTTCATGATAGAAACTAACTTGGGGATATTGAATGAGTGGGCCCTAGATAGAGATTTTATGGACAAAACTTTTTCCACCCATTGATTACCAAGTCTTGCACTGGGTGGCACTACTGTATGAAGAGTTTGCTGCTGAAAAAATATAGTTACCATTACTATTTTTAACCATTATCAGTCTACTGCAAGATGAATATCTATTCAAGTTTCATTTAGTTTCTCCAATACATAGCCTCCATTCTATACATTTAATCAAAGTACTTTATTTCATTTATTCAGCTCACATTCTCTTTCTATGGTTTTTACAATCTACTTTTGATATCTTCTTTTTACTCGTAACATATATCTTTCTATAATCTGCTAGGTAAGCTATTGCTCTTCTGTTAAATGTCTAAGTATTAGATCCATAAGCAAGAATAACTAAAAATATTCACTAAAAACATTTCTTTCAAACACTTAAGCATATTTCCTTTTAATATTACAACTTTTTACAAATGATTCCATCCAATGTTAATTCTATAATTAATGTTATCCATTTTGTTTCTGATCAAATATTCAGTACAACAATTATTTGTCCATAAAGTTATTATATATATGTTCTTAATATAATTAAGACAATAAACATAACATGATCACCATTTCTTATGTTTGCTTATAACTGTTATTAAAACAGGCAAAACTGTCTATACATATTACCAATCCTGCAAAATAGGATAGTGGTGGTTATGATTATTAAAGAACCAAGGAACCAAAATGTATGGGTACTGAACTGAGTTCAGATCTATATGACTATATAAGCTAATGAGCTTGGATTAAAAATATATACTATTTTCAATTTAAGACTCATAGTTTTGTAGTTAAGTAGAGATAAAAGGTGGCTGCTGGAGGGTTGCATTAGATCCTAAGATTTAGGTGCAGTGAATTCAGATCCAAGGCTTCTCACTCACAAAAGCCACAAGCCAGAAACTTGTCTGGGGATATTGGATGAGTAGGCACTAAGTGGGGGCTTTATGCACAAGCCTTCTGGTATCCATTGATTACTCTGGTTTGCACTGATTGGCAATAATGTATAGAGACTTTTGCCTGTTTTAATATACTTAATAAAGTAATCAATTGAAATAAGATTGAAATAAACAACTAATTATATTTACAATTATTTAATTATCAATACAGCTCTCATCTTTTATTGAGATCTTTCATATAGTTTTACTTTATTTATTTATATATATGTCATTTATATTGTTTTAAGGTGATTAGTGTCCAATGTAAATTAATAAGTCATGTGATGTATAAAACTTTATATTTTGAAAAAAATCTCAATAAGAGATGAAAATCAGGTTGACAATTAAATAATTGTAAACATAATTAGTTGTTTATTTCAATCTTATTTAGGTTATTATATTAAGTATCTGTGTTAATAATTTGACCTTGTAGCTATTAACTTTTTTAAATGTATGATTTCCAATCTTTATTCTTTCATCTGAAAACATCTATTGAATATTATATTAATCTATTTTAGCATATACTTTTAGTCCTACTTTCTGACATTTATCTAACTCTTACATTTTCTGAAACTTTAAAGCCTTGTTTGCAAAAACAGAGTATTATCTGCAATATTCAAAACCAATAAATAACTTTCATGCATTTTTATTTTCTTAGCATGTGGAATTATCCTATAATATACTTTATCATTCTTAGATCTTTTTAGAGTTAATGTGTAATGTAATCATTGCTTTTGCATTTTGATAAATATTTTCAGAATATGGAAACATTCTGGCTCTATATTTTGATAATCCAAAGTTTCAATTATTATAATTTCTAAGATACTTTTCATCCTCTTTATTCTTATCAATGGTCAAATTAGATATATGTAATTTTTGAATTAAGTATAATTGATTATTAATAATATTCTTCATTAAATATCCATATTACTATTGCATTTTTCCAGTCATCTGATATAATATGTGTTATATAATTTTGTGAACATTATTTTCATTTTTTCATCTCCTTCTTTTAAAATATCAACAATAATTTCATCATTTCATGTAGCCTTTCCCTTTTTCCTACATTTAATCATATGTTTAATCTTTTCATTTGTGCTTGGAAATTCAGATGATCTAGTAATTGTTTTCACTTTCTCTATTACTACATAATTCTAGAACTTCTCCACATATTTCATTTTGGCCTTTTTTTTAGTAATAATTTCATTTTTTTTCTTCTTATCACTGGACCAACTTTTTATCCTACTGCCTTGATGTTGTTTTATACTTTGGGAAATATTATTCTCTTCTATAGCTCTCCTTTCTATTCACTTATATGTATCCTTATTAACTCTTTTCACATCATTTTACAGAGCTCCAGATATTCAATTTTTACATATTTTTATATTTCTTTTTTTTCATACGTTGTCCTCTATCAATTGACAATTTATGGGTGGATTTCTACTTTTTTTGTACCAACTATTTATTTATTTATTTGCACTTATTAATAGACTATCAGTTTTTATATTGATCCGTGGAAAGCCCAAATCATATTGAAAGTCCAGTTAATGATTAGTAAGTTCTAATTTAAATTGATTAGAATGTATTTAAAAGTTATGAATATCAATTGTTGATAGTGTCTTTTCAATAGTTTCTGTCTCTTTAATTTTGCTTTAAAAGACATTTTTATCTCATTAATCAATGATTACTTCTTGTTTTGAATTATTAGAAATGTTGCAATCTTGAAATATGTATTTTTTATTAAGCAAAATATAATCCAATTCTGTAGTACCTTTATTTGAGTATTTCTATGATCTATTTTCATTTAGCTTTTTTTAAAAAAAAAAATTCATAGCATATATTGCTTTCTTTTTTTGCAAATTCTACCAAGACCTCATCTCTTATTTCTGACACCATTACCAAATTTATCCAGGGCATTTTCATTTTTTAATCATTTTCTAATTTTGGTATTAAAGTCTGCTACGACAACATTGAAAGTTGTTTTACAATGTACAGTATTTTGTACATTATATAAAATTCCTCTATTTCTTCATCACAATTAAAATTTATTGAAGCATAATCCTGAATTACATGAATTTAATATCTTCCATTAAATTGAATAATTAATCTTGTCACTCTAACTGATACATAATCAGTTTCTATAGCATCGTTCTTCCATTTTTTATTTATAATAAATACCACTTAATTTGTGTTATGTATATGTTCAATTTTCAATCAATTGTTCATCTTATCTCTTAATTTTATAAAGTTTAATAATACCCATTTAATATTAAACAATTCTTTATCCAGTAATCTTGAATGTTATCTGCAATTATAAGTTACTAAATAAAATATCATCAAAGAGCAGCCTGGGTCTTGAATCAGAAGATTTTTAGCACCCTTTGCTTTTGAATGCTGCCTTTGTTGAAGCTGTTACAGCCCTTCTGTGAATAAAAGCTTAATTTCATTTTGTCAGCCATATTTGTAAATATCAGTCATTCATCTATACCTTCATTCTGTTGTTGTACTATCAGGCATTGAGATGAAAGACCATGGTATAGCTTAATCCTAAATTCTGTGGTAAAACCCAATAACTCACTATGCTGGTTTATGCATGTTAGTGAGCAGTTCATCTGTATTTATTTAATATATAAATAATCACATAATAGTGAGAGTTCCAACCACAAGCATGTATGGAGTTGTTATTAGGAATTTGTTTTATGCAGTTCTTCTAAGTCTTTAAACAGAAATCAAAAAGTCTCCTTTCATTAACTGTAAGCTATTTGCCTTTTAATCAATTACAGAGCTAATTAATATATTTAACATTTTTAAAGATCATTATATATCTGAGCAAAGAAGAATTAATCTAAATAATTTTACCTATAGTTAATTGATGTCAAAGAAAAGCTATTATCAATATTAACAAATTGCATACAAATAATGATTCAATAAAACAATTTATGGGTGGGGTTTTTTTTTAAAAAAAAGCTTGATTCACACATTATAAATTTTATTTTTGAAGAGATAAACTAATGATGATATGGGGAATGAAATTTTTGCTCACTGTAGCAGCAATGTCGAAAATTATTTTAATTTGTAGATTTACTTAAGTAGGATATGACAACTTTAAAGAATTCAGATAAAGAAAATTGATATAGCTTATGAATAAACTAAAGATGCTTGCATAAAATTTTAAAATTAAAAAATAATGAAATGCAATTGTTGTAAAAAAAACTTTCAATTTTTCAAAAGTCGTGATTTAATCATTTTAAACTATCACTTATCACAAATAGTCTGTGATGCACATAATTATAAAGTGATATCACTGCTAAATAAAAAGTACGCAAAAGCTATTCAAGAATTGCTTTAGATTCTAATCATAACTCAGGGATGATGAATATCAGAAACTGTTTAAATAACTACTATAAAAACTCAGGCAGACACTCAAAAGTAATTTTAAAAATTACTAAGTGATAAGTACAGCTAAGCTTTTAACTAAAGACATTATTGGAACTTTTTAAAAAGTAAGTAATTAAACCATATGTTATTAAAACATGCAAAACTCACTATACCTATTGCCACACACAGCAAGCTAGAGTAATCAATGGATGCCAGAAGGCTTGTGCATAAAATCCCCATCTAGTGCCTACTCATCCAATATCCCCAGACCAGTTTCTGGCTTGTGGCCTGGTCAGTGAGGAACCTTGGATCTGAGAGCACTGCATCTATATCTTAGGATCTAATGCAACACTCCAGCAGCCACCTTTTATCTCCATTTAGTTACAAAACTATGAGTCTTAAACTGAAAACACCTTAATGTTTTCAATCCAAGCCCATTAGCTTATATAGTCATATCGGTCTGAACTCAGTTCAATACCCATACATTTTGGTGTCTTGGGTTCTTTAATAATCATAGCCACCACTATTCTATTAGGCAGGATTGGTTTTAAGCCAATAAACATCACATGACCACCACTTCTTATGCTTGTGTATAACTGTTGTTAAAACAGGCAAAACTCACTATACGTATTACCACACACAGCAAGCTAGAATAATCAATGGATGCCAGAAGGCTTGTGCATAAAATCCCCATCTAGTGCCTACTCATCCAATATCCCCAGACTAGTTTTTGGCTTGTGGCCTTCATCAGTGAGGAGCCCCTGGATCTGAGAGCACTGCGCCTAGATCTTAGGATATTGGAAGAGTAGGCACTAGATGGGGATTTTATGCACAAGCCTTCTGGCATCCATTGATTACTCTAGCTTGCTGTGTGTGGCAATACATATAATGAGTTTTGCCTATTTTAATAACAGTTATAAGCAAGCATAAGAAGTGGTGATCATGTGATGTTTATTGGCTTAATCCATAGAGAAAGTCTTACATGATAGGAAAGTATTTTAAAAATTCATGGAGATAAAAATAAGTGATCAGTGGCAAATAAGTAGTCATTCCAAACAAAAAAAGAAATTATAATAATAATAGACTTAGAGATGAGATTTTCAATGCTATACAAAGCAATCTATAAACAACTAATATGTGCATGTATATAACATACTGATCAATTATTCTATTTGATTGCTGGCGGGGGGTATCTTTTAACTTCTGCAACAAACTTTTCCTTTTGAAAAATCTTTAATATTTTGTGTAATTGTAGCTGTCTATTGCAGGGGTGGGCAAATAGCAGCCCGGGGGCCACATGCGGCCCGCTAAGAGGTTTTATGCGGCCCTCCAAGACAATCAGAAAAATCTGCCTTGAACTGAGATTTCCTTTTTGTGTGTGACTGAAGATTCATCTCGTATTTTCCACTATGATGGCCATGTCAATACACATGTGCAGTGTAGATATGATGTGCAGTGCTTTTCCAGTTGATCTGGTTACTTTCAATTTTGTCTTTGCATTAGCAAATATATACATTTCCAACTTTAGTGAAACCATGAACCCTCTGAAAAAATGTAAAATCGGTGATGAATGTCATGTGTTTAATGAAGAATGGACAAACAAATATTTCTTTGGTAATACAAAGCAATGTGTTTATTGTGTCATGAAAAAAAGGTGCGGCCCTCTGCTAACCTTTGCTTCCACGAAGTGGCCCCCGATGCGGCCCTCCACCCTCTGTGGCCCCCGAGCCAAAACAATTGCCCACCCCTAGTCTATTGCATTCTAATATCAGACCTGACTTACTAATAAAAGCACTCAATGTTACACTTTTCCCAGATAATTTTGAGATAATCTTTATGATGTCAATCAGGGTCTGTTCAATCCATGAAAAACAAGCTCTAGTTCAACTTAAAATAATTTTTAAAGAAGTCTTGCTTAAATTGTTCATTTGTTTGAACATCAAATCCAATAAAAAAGGAAATTTGCAGTAATCATTACCAGAAACAGACATTCACAAATGAGTACAATCATTCTAATTCCAAGAAAAAAAGAAAAAGACAAATGAAAAATACATCAGAAATAATTATTGTAATAATTATATAAAACAATCCAAGGATCAAAAATATATTCATATAGAGAATAAATTGGTAAAATATTTTATTTATTTGATATTTTGTAATTTTATTTCTTAAAGTACAACAAACTGTTCTTTTTAAAATATTTCAATCTCTTGTCTAATTGTAGGTTTCACTATATTCCATCATTAGCCACATCTTTCTCATATCCATCAAGGGAATAATATATTGATTAGTTTTATGATTGTACTTTTTGGAATTGTAAATGTTTTTAATGAATTTGTTATGTCAATAGGGAATCTTATTTCAAACAAATTAAATAACAGACTTATGCAGAAGCTATGCTATGATCTATTAGTAGTAAAATTCTGACTGCATCCATGATATGGACATACTTTATGACAGAAAATTGTTTTAAAATTTACATGATTGACTTAGTCCAATAATGGACTTCACCATACAGGAAAAATTGATGTCACTGAAATTATGGATTTTTTTCACATACGCAAAAAACCATTAATATTTTTTAATTTAGATAAATATTCTTGATTTATCTATTTTTCTTATATATGATCTTTTTGGATATTGCACAATCACTTTGAATTCACTGTAAAACAATTTTTCACTGTTTGCCTATTGTCATCTCTTCTAACAACATATGCAAACCAGCTCTAGCTCTCCACTGATTTTTTTCAATACCTGACTCTTTTAATAATATCAATGATATCTGCGATTTTTTGTCACATACATATTTGTTCACTCTTTCTTTACTTTCAATATACATTTCTTCATCCTTAATTTTGTGAAGTGCTAACTTACCAAATTATAGATCCATAAGTAAAAAGTTAATAAAACACATATTTTCAACACCTTTTTAAATGCATATATATTTGCTTTTAATATTACCTATTCCTACCAAAATCATTCCACCCAAGTTTAATAATTTTTTTAAAAATTTTATGTTGATTTTAATGTTAAGTTATGTGAGCTTTCACTTTATGCAATGTATTTTTAAAGCTGTTTTTATTATCTATAGTAAGACAGTTTTTTTATGAGAAATTTGGTTTTTGTGACTAAGCAAATGCAAGAAAAGTATGGAGGCAAAGGATGATTTATATATTGTTTGTATTTAACTTGTCAAAGCATTTGACTAATAGTATTAATCATACAGATTTTTAGTACTGTTTGAAATTAATTGGTAGTCCACCAAAGTTAATTCATATTATATAGCTTTTACATTATGGAATAAAAGAAAGGGTTATTATCACAGGTAGAAAAAAATGGGGTATTTGAAGTAAAAACTGGTTTAAACTAAAATATGTATATGTATATTTTGATATTGGACTATTTCCATCATTTAATATGAGTACTGAATGTTATTAGAAAAATTTAACTTTATTTAAATTTTCCAAATACATTCAACTGATAGCAATATCACATCAAACAGGTTAGTATATGCACAACATTTAGAGAGATATTATTCTCCCATTTTTTCAGGTGTTGCTGGCCTAACCAGTGACAGTTCTAGCATGGGATTTGAATCTGGACACTTAGATGCTTGAGTATGGATTTTTAAGGTAATGCTCTAACCAATTGAGCCATCCTTCCAAAGGCAACAATCAGTAAAAATTTCATATAATTATCTCTAAGGTTTCTCCTGATTTCTACACTTTTTCCTGAGAGCAAAGTTGATTAATAGTTTCCATACATTATGTATAGCCATACTAGGTTGACTTATGAGATTGTTTGTCATTGTAATGTGAGCAGCTTCTTTAAATTTTCTTTTTTGTACATTTTCTTCCCTATCCAATATTTTTGCATTTTCCCAATTGAACATATATATGTTCATTGACACATAATGGTCTACTACTTTAGATACATCTGTTTTTTTTTTTGTTCTAATCATCAGTTTGTGTTATTGCAAGCACTTTTCAATGGGATAACTAGTATCACCAATATATGTTCTTCCACATTCACATAGTATTTCATAAATGCTGATTTTTTTGGCTTTGGAAAGCTGTTCTGATGTTATATTGATTGCAGATTTTCCTTAAATAAAAAGAACCATAAAAAACAATTACTGGTACTGTAGTGTACCCATACATTCCAAAAATAGACAAATTAAGGAAAATTTGTAATCAGTATAACAACAGAACAGCTGTCCAGAACCATACCACACTATGAGGAATTTTAACATATGCAAAGCCTAAACTTGAAATGCTGAAAAGAAAAAACTGCATCTATGAAATACTATATGAATGTGGAAGAACATATATTGGTGAGACCAGTCATCCTATTGAAAATTGCTTGCAAGAACACAAACTGATGATTAGAAGAAAGAAAACAGATGTGTCTAAGGTAGCAGACCATGTATGTGCCAATGAACAAATGTTCAATTGGGAAAATATAAAAATATTGGTTAGAGAAGAAAAGGTATAAAAAAGAAAATTTAAAGAAGCTGCTCGCATGACAATGGCAAGCAATCCCATAATTCAACCTAGTGTGACTATACATAATATATGGAAACTATTGATCAACTTTGCTCTTAGGAAAAAATGGAGAAATCAGAAAGAACCTCAGGAATAAGTATATGAAACTTCAACTGACTGTTGCCTTTGGCAGGATGGCTCAGTTGGTTAGAGCATTATCTTAAAATTCTATACTCAAGAATCTAAGGGTTCAGGTTTGAATCCCATGCTAAACCACCACTGGTCAAGTTAGCAACCCTTGAAGAAGAGGGGGGAATGATATCTTTCAAAACATTATACATATACTTGCTTGTTTGATGTGCTTTTACTAATGATTGAATGTACAACCACTGGTCAGATTATCAACACTTGAAGAATAGGGGAAATAATATATTTCAAAACATTGTACATATACTAAGCTGTTTGATGTGCTATTACTAATAGTTGAATGTATTTGGAATATTAAAATAAAGTTAAATTTTTCTAAAGACATTTAATACTCATATTAGATTATAGAAATAGTCCAATATAAAATGTAACTAAAATACCATCATCACAAACCTTCAGAAAAAAAAAGTACTAACTCTAAGTTCATTTGGTCTATGGAAATTTGTATAGGCATCTAATGAATCAAACATTAAGTTGTGATACAAAATTCATAATAATACTTGTAATTTGAATCAATTAAAAATAAAAACTTTATTTTCTTGGCTTCTGAATTTATAATAAGGTAATAGTTGGGCTATCCATGCCAATTCAAAAGATTACTTATGAAATGTATTTAATTTTTTGAATGCAGCATGTAAAGACTTTGGTATAATAATATTTAAAACAAACTCAAGTCTTTTACTATAATTTTCAGCAATTTTTATTTTAGATAATTCCTAACTTGAAAATGTGAGCGTAAATAGAAAGATGGTTTTAGATGTTATGGTGCAGTGCAGTTGCCAATGTGATGTTGCTTTTAACAATTTAAAAGACAGGATATTTTATTTTAATGATTCAATCCTTGTTATTAAATTAGTATTTGTAAGGCTATTATTTTATCCAATTATTTTGTAAGTATAATATTTGGATCTTCTATCAACTTAACATAAAACCTTAAAAAAATTATTTGAAAATTCTATGTCAATTTTAAAAATATGATGCCAGTATCATCAGATCAATCAATACATTCCCTTTGCATGATGGGATACAATAGGCTTCACTGTTGTAAATTCACATCTTTATTGGAATGAAAGTGTGACATCAATAAATAGTAATAAATTTTCTAAAAACATATTTTAAAATGAACTTGAATGTGAATTTTTTGAGAGAGGCGGAACTTATGTTAAAAAAAAAAAATCAGATATATTGTAAAGAAATCCAATTTTGATTATTTTGGATTGGAAAAGATATAATTAAAGATATAATACAATGGAAAACAACTGGACTGATGTGAATATTTTATGTAAATTGATCATATATTACCTGTTTCAATCCAGCATAATCCTGAACATAATGAGTTCATAAACAACTAATCAATAAAGATAAAATATGACCTGCTTCATTAACATTTAACATTACACTATTGGGTCACAGAACATGTCACATACAACGTAATTCTATTTCAGTTGTGTGGATTATTAATTTATTCTTTTGGATCTCAGCATTTATCTTTTTTTCCTGCCAGAATTTTTATGTAATTTTGCTCCAATTATCTGGATTTGGGACCTTGACTCTCTCAGACTATTCAGGAGCTTTATGTTTGATTATTTTTTGTCCAGAAAGTATTTCATATTGTTTTTCAATCCCACATTACAAATGACTCTATATTAACATTACCAAAGGATCTACTACATAGTACTATAAGAAAACAAGTAATCAAATATATGACTTCATAACTCTTTCTGTAACTCCAGATTTACTTATTTATACATCAGTATATATCATTTTTCACAAGACACATTTTATTTTTCCAATGTCTCTTTTGATAATCTCGTGCACATTATTCACAACAAAATGATAAGATAATGATCCATCTCTTCCACCATCTCATTTCTTAATAAAAATAAAAAAATTATGACATCATTATTATTTTAGCCATCTCCATATTTATATGCTTACCAAATTGAATAGCAACCTTTTTTTCATCACTACCATCATATTTTTATTGATTCACATTCAATTCCAGTTTTGTTTTTCAAGTAGCTTGTTCATTGTAAGCTGAGTAACAATGTTAAATATGGATCATATTTCCCTACTTTTTTTATGTGCATTGCTTGACCTAAAACAATCTTTTATAGGATTCTAATAGTATGCCTTATATAAAGAGTACATATAATCTAGATATCATACTTTAAGCAACTCTTTTGTGCTACAATTGGAAATAACTTATATTAAGATAAAGATCTTTTATAGTCTAGTAAAAATATATGGAGATCTATTCAAGTTTAAAATTCATTATCCAAAAACTCTTAACATATCAATAGAATCTCTAATGAACACTTTTTTTTGGAACCAAATTGCTCTATGTGATCAAATTTTTTTAGAATTATTTGTAGCAAAATTTTAGATATATGAGAGATAAGATTTGATATTCTATACTGCTTACAAATTGTCAAATTATGTTTTTAACCAATGTATTGATAAGAGATGGGTAGTCTTTTTCAAGCCATTTTCCTCAAATAATGATATGGATTAAAACAATATTCATTTCCTATGATGAAACTCATTTGGAATTATCATCAGTACGAGTAAAAAAAATTTGAAAAATTTGTCCCTCAAAATAGATAAAACCATTATTATTTTGACATTTCCAATTGCAAGTAACAGATTCTTCATGCATGTTTTTCATCATATAATTTTTTGATCTTAAACAAATGCATGATGTTCATGATTCATGATTATCATTTTTTAAAAACTGCATATATATTTTTAAATTAATTAATCTTACAATAAGATAAATTCATTCTATTATTTTAGTGTAATTGATATCTATCCTCCCATCACTATATGTTAGCAATTTTACAGTTTTTATATATCTCATTCATGAGATGTTTATCTGGATCTATCAGTTTTAGTGATATATTTTTTATCATTTTACATTCATAAAGAATCATGGTTTTTTATGCTTTTTATTATTTTTCTTAAATGAATCATCAGCTTTTACATTCATAAAGAATCATGGTTTTTTATGCTTTTTATTATTTTTCTTAAATGAATCATCAGCTTTTACATCCATAAAGAATCATGGTTTTTTATGCTTTTTATTATTTTTCTTAAATGAATCATCAGCTTTTACATTCATAAAGAATCATGGTTTTTTATGATTTTTATTATTTTTCTTAAATGAATCATCAGCTTTTACATTCATAAAGAATCATGGTTTTTTATGCTTTTTATTATTTTTCTTAAATGAATCATCAGCAATCTTTATTAAGGCTCATTTCTAATGTCTTCCATCCAAATCAATCTCTCTTGTGGATAGCTTTCTCAAACTATTGAACTATTTGAAAATTTAATACCTAATCTTTATTTTGAGATTTCCTTCTGAATAATTATCTTAAGTCTTCATTTCAATTTCTGCCATTTATATCTTAAGGATATTACAGATGTCCAAATTCTTTAGTATAAAAAAGTCAATAAGCCTTTACTTATGAATGCTTCTATTTTTTAAACCATAACTTTCTTTTTCTTAACCTGTTCCTACAGTATTCCATATTGGCTATAATGCATTAAAGCAATGTACACATTGCAAGTGGTATCTCATAGTGCTTCTAAGAAGAGTATTTATTTTATATAAATATTGTTTCAATTTGATGTTTTTATTATAAACATTGTTTTTTTTTTTTTTTTTCATATGTCATAGCATCGGCCGGGATGCGAACCCACAACCGTCTGCAACCAACTACTTGCTTGCATGGCGGCTGCGATACCTCTCGGCTAACAACGCAAGACTATTGTTTACAATGAATATTAAAATATTTGTATGAAAATATAGCTATAAAATTGAGAAATAAAATTACTTCTGTTTAACTGAATTCAGCTGATTATTTTCTTATAGTCATTACAATGAAATGGATTTGTTTTTTATTATTGTAGGAATTAGTTACAATAACTTTTATATTTTCCCTAAAAAGAAGAAAAAAACAATGATCATTTGTAAAAGACAAAGAAAATCTACAGTCATTTAGACTATACCAAGAACCACACCAAGAAAAGGGGCTCATAAAATTTATACTACACAAGCTAAATTCAAACTAATTTGATTTTTGAAAAATAGAGGCATACATGAGAAGGTCCTATGATGGACAATTGTTTAATTTAAAAAATAATATGAAATTAAGGCATTTGAAAATTTAATCCAGTTCCACATACCAGTTGCAGCAGGTTCAGTTCCAATTTCCCATTATAATAATATTTTGCTTGTCTCTCCATCTACTTTCCCAACAGGTCATAAATTATTTGAGCTATATCCTTTATTGTAAGGGTAGATAATCATGTGAAAAATAGCAGACTACCTAAAAAATATTTTATTATAAACTGAATCATGTATTATATGAGAGAGACATTTATCACTCTATTAAGTACTATATTGTTTTCATTGAAAAATACTGAATAAAGTATAATGGAAAATCACAATTACAGAAAACATTGATGCATTTCAGAAAAAACATTAGCTAGATAAAACATTAAGAACATATTTCAAGGTGTCATAAATTGGCAATCCTCATTATTTATATCTTACAAGCTTAAAAGAATTGGGTCATGTGATCTATGATTTATTTTGAATACTAATAGACAAGTTGTTGATATTTGAATGTATGTGTGATTCCCAAGTTGTAAAAATATTGCAAACCTCACCTTAAACTTTTTGTGTTTTTGTCCTCCCCCCCCCTCTCTCCTTTTCCTATTCCTCTACCTTACCTCCATTTTCTTGTCTATTTTTTTTCTCTCACTCAATTTTCAAAGTTACAATAATTACACATATTGTTAAAAAATAATAAAAAATGTAAATATATAAATAGAAATTCATTGAAAGCAGTCAACACTTAGACAATATCAATAGCAATCAACAATCTCAATCTGTTGTCAAGGCAACCTCCTCTTCAATAGCTATATCATAGGCAATTTCAGAATATCATTCTAATAAACTTTATTAATATTATTCACACACACCCCCCTGAATGGTTTGATATAATAATAGATGGTTAGATTCTGACGAACAAGTTCATCAGATTGCTTCCAATTCAGACACTTCTGATCTCAATATTTTCATTGTAATTTGTGCCCAATTTATTTCAAATAGGTCATTGTGTTATTTTTTAACGAATGAGAGTTTCTCAAGCTTACAACAGATTTTTGGGTCCTATAAATTTGATAGTTTTAGGTGATTATGCCACAAAAATTGTATATTAACCCATAATCATTTTTTATATTGTATTTTCTCATATTTAGAGACTTGTTTATGTTTAAGATTTTATTTTTCTTATTAAAGAAATTTATATTACTTAGATAATAAATAATGATTACCTATATCTCTAATGATAATAAATAATAACTATCTGTATATCTAATAAGTAAAATAAGCTAAGACTTCATACTATTTCTGAAATCATTTTCAAACTTTCATATTATCAGATATAAAAAAAAATTACATGTAAACTTTTAATAAGCATTCATTTTACATTATTTTATATTAAAAACGTAATGAATTTATAATGTGGTTTATATCATTCGATCCAAATATAGACTAAGACTAGTTTTGCTTAACATATATCTGCAATATGCATGAAATCAAGTTATTAAAAAAAAAAAGGTAATCTTTTCATTTTGATAGACATGACTGACAGTTTAATAAGTTATTAAATTTATAATCTTTTAAATAATTGCAGTTTATAGTTTAAACGTAAAAACAGGCGTATGAAAACAAAGTTGTCAGAAACTTTACAGTATTTTTTCTTTTGTTTAAAAATAAATTTAAAGTCTAATTCTTCTATCTGGTTATAATTAAAATTTAAAATTATTATATTGTGGCTTAATTCTTGAGTATTAATTTTTTTTTTTTTTAAAAAAAAAGAAAATTTGTTTGAAATTGGGTCAGTGACAAATGAGGTATTCTTTAAGAATGTTGTGAGTAGGATCGTAATAAAGCAATCTCAATACTTCCGGCGTAATACGGAGGAAATCTATTAACCCCAGGCTACTGAAGCATTTATGCAATATGAAAAACAGATAGAGATATATGGGCGGAAAATTTTTGAAATATTTTTGAATAATTGCAAGTTTCATGAAAAAACAATTAATAAAACTACCCTAAATTAAACACCTAAAGCACTTAATATTGTCAAATTCCATTACCGTACTTGAATATTCAATGGACAAATAATATACACCATAATTTAAAATATAGTACATATACAGATATTTTGTAACGAGAAATTGGCTCCAGATTTGGTTTTCGTTGTAATACTTTTATTATTGGCAGATATTTAGAAGAGGATCTGGTGAAACATATTATAGTATAAGTAAAATAATTTATATTCATCATATGGATTTTTAAACAGTTTTAATTATTAACAAATTACTATAAAGATATTTATAGAAATCCCAACCAGGAGATAGATTCATAAATGGGTTTATTAAGCCCTCAATTCTGCTTCTGGGGTCATAAATTTGACAATCAATAAGCTATATGATTTATAGTTTACTTTGTTCACATCTATAGGGATCAGCGACTGTTATATTTCATTTATGAATCAAATGAGCACAAGTTATAGGTCATCCAGCATATGATGGTAAGACTCTAATAGTATCTAGATAGATCAAATGCCAAATCATACATATATAATTCAGACCAAAGATTATGTTATAGTCCTTCCTTCTTTCAGAAGTGGACCATTCCAGATTCCCTCTTATCTGATCAGATTAAGCACTGTTTGCTACTATATAGCCAATGTTTAGTATCAATAAGCAATGATGATCACTGAACCTGAATTAGCAATATGCTATTTGTCTACACAGTTAGGCAAATCCCCAGATAGACCGGACACTGCTAAGACTACTGTTGGCTCAAGGCAAGCTGTCTTGTACAGCCAGAAGAGTCACACTCTCCCTACCCATGAGGCAAGCTATTAGGTGTAGCTGGAAGTGGTAGGAACGCAAATGCAGAGCCCTGAGTTTACTTTAATCTATAACATTCCATATTGTATATATTCTCATATATTATATTGTAACGGAATATAATATCCCATCACATTATTTTAAAATGAAAATAAAAAGATTGTAAATAAAATTGATTTATTAAAAAGAAAAAAACTTAAAAACTGAAAAGTAAAAGTTGTTTAATATATATATTGTCGCGCAGATGGAAAACTTAAACTATTTTAAGAAAAAGTATTTAAAAGTATTTTTGTTGTAAAAAAAAAAATAATAATAAAATAGAAATAATGTTGATTTCTATAATCATAGAAAATGGAAATGATTGTCTTATTAATTAAATGATTGTTCAAAAGCAAACTAGCCTTTGAGGCACTTAAAATAAATTAAATGGTCAGATAAGAGAATACAAAGAAATTAAATGACCAATGCAAGCACGAAAATGACAGCACGGACCATAACTGAAACACGAGAGGATTAGTGACATCTTGCTCATTGAATCCCAAGATCTGATGATAAGAGACCAAGAAAAATATAAAAGCAAAATGATTATTATAATTGGATCTTAGAGCTGACTATGACTATATCATTATAACTAGCTATATTGCAGATTTTCACGATATGGATCTCTGCAATAAATTTAATTTTTCAGACAACCAGCTGAGGTCTCTGGATGACAGTTCCTGACCAAATGAATGGCAAGTATTGATTTCATTTCAAAGAAGGACAAAATCTATAAAGTGGTCACGAAAATGGACTTCTAAATCTGCTAAATCGTAAAGTATAAACTTTTGTGTCTATCTAATAAGAACTTTCCTAAAATTGCAACTAATTAATAGCTGAAAATAAGAACTCTTATCTGACTTAAAAAATGCAAATTCAATTGTTAATAATTTTTTTATGCAGATGTTTAAGCAATCATTTCCATTTCATTTGTGTGTGTGTGTGTATTATGTTTTAACTAAAATGTATTAAATTTAAAGTTGGGTGTAGATAGCTGCATGGATAAAGATTAATAACTATGTTTAATTTCGTTTATGTTGAGTTTAAGGGATTTTAATTTCAGGTTATTTATTTCATAGTTAGGGCAATGCTTGTGGAGGGATATATGGGTGTTTATATTAATGTAATGTGAAGCATGTTTAGCATACAGGGCAACATGCCCAACTGAATGCATGACCCCAAAGAGGCAGTCATATGGTTGCAATGGTCACAGACATATTTTCTGTGCCATTGACCCCTTCTAGCTCTGGAGGGATTATAAGTTGGCAGAAGACCACTCTCCCCCATGTGTAGAACTCTTTAAAAAAATTATATACATGATTCCTTAGTCAGACAGATGCACATTTCTGTTTTAGACATGGATCATTTTCTTCAAATAATATCACGCTGTCAGATGCACATTCCTGTCAGTGTGGTTTTATGCTAGCATCTTCATATTGCATTGATTGTGACTATATATCTGGAAGCAGGCATTGGGTTGACTACGAACTTTTAGTCTGAGATTGAATGAATGTTTTGATAAGTTTTAAGGGGAAGAAAAATCTATGTAGCCTATTTATACTCAACATGCTAAAGTAAAATATAATTTAAATATCCATCTGTGCGGTCTATTTAAAATAGTAATTTAAATTTTAAAAAAATTAATTTTAAAATCTAAATAAATTTATTCCTCAATTTTAAATGTGCGTTAATAAAATCTATTTGTGTGTTAATTACTGGCAGTGGCTTCTTTTATTTTATTGTTTTAAATATTAATATATTTTGAGAATCTAAATCTATTAAAACTTATAAAAATGTTTAAATCTCTGCTACTCTATGAGCTAGTGACATTGGGCAAATGGTCAGAATAATATATATATATAAATTTTTTTGAATCTTAACTTACGTATCTGCCTACTATATAAATTTTTTTAGGTTCAAATGCCTAGATGGCCCCCTCGTACGGCAGATATGGTAAGACCCTTGCAGCAACCATTAAAATATAATATTTGTGAATATAATAAAGATTATGTTAATTGTAACTCAGGTGTTTGTATTATTTTTCTGTAAGTTAGGTCTGTGATCCAGACCAAATACAACACATGACAACTGACTTTATAGCTGAATCTGGAAAAGGAAACAAAAAATTCATTTTTAATACTATAATTCATTTTAATTAATTATTTTGAAAATGATTTAAGATTGTATTTTTATTGTAATCTTTTTTTACCATTACTAGATATTAGAGAAATTGGTGAAATAATATATTGTGGTATAAATAAAATAAATACATTAATTATATTTAATATATAGAATTTTTTTACGACTTAACTATTAACAACTTAACATTAAGAAAATTAGCAGAGATCCCAACCAAGAGATAGATTCAGGAAAGCTTTAGTAAATCTGTCGATTTTGTTACTATAGCTATAGATCTAACAGTTATTATGTATTTCAAGGTTATATCTATTCACAACTAAGTGTTGTTGGCTGAGTGGTCAGCGTAGCTGCCTTACAAGCAGTTGTCCCAGGTTCATGGATTTGCTTCCCGGCTGATGCTTTGACACATGAAAAAAAAACTACATAGGTCAATGCCTGTTAAATTTCATCCATAAAGAAGATAAATACAACAATTATAGGTTGGACAGAGTCTGCTGATGAAAAAATCAAATCCAATTGATTTTATTGTTGAATCTGAAAAAAGAAATTTGTTTTGAAACTCATAAAAAATATGGTTTTTTATACCACAATTCTTAATTTGTAGCTTTTTAGTCAAATCATGATTTAAAATTTTGTACAGTGGAAATACAAAATATACTGATCCAACTACATAACTTTAATTATACATTATCCAAAGAAAAACTTAAACAAAAAAAATGCCAAGTAAACAAATAAAAAAAAACATTAAAATTCTCAAAATTTTACAACATATGGCAGCCATATTTTTCTTCACTGTATGCCATGTTCGATTATATATTTTTAATAATATTTCTTCAGCTTATGTTGAAAACACATACATTTTAGTCTTCATTTATTATTCTTTTTGAATTTGATGTGCAATTAAGCTTAAAATTTTTTTAGAACATACTAAAAAATAATATGGATTTTTAAACGTCAAAATAAATACAGAGATTCTAATTTCTTGATAGCAAGACTACTAATTGCAAGGAAATCAATTCATATATCACATGACTTAATTTAATAAGCTTGTATTACAAATGTTGTATAAGGAGCATGCCAATAGCTCTTAACATGCTTTTCAGAATATCCCTATCCCAGACCAGTTTCCTTGCAATTATTATTATTGCTATTAGGACTTTGGCAATTTTATATTGCTAAAGCTATTAATATATGGTGCATTTGAACTTAGTTCAGTACCATATGGCTATTTAAGTTAGATATTTGGATTTGAAGACATATGGATGTGTAAAAATTTCAGATTTTCTACTTAATAGTTAAACATTAGATAAAGTGCTGGGCTTGACCTAGTATTTTAAATCTAATGCTTGAGTATCCTAGAATCTCACTGACAAAATCCAGATCTAGAAACTAGTCTGGGGATAGGAATATTCTGAAAAGCTTATTAAGATCTATTGGCACAGTCATTATATAACAAGACTACTAATATGTTTCTATAAGAGTAAAAAGTTATTGAAAAAAAAGAATACCACCCAGAGCATAATTAATAGCAATAAAAGTCTGACATTGTGCTAATTATTTTGTTTTGAAAATAAAAATATGGTTAGTTTTTTTTTCTTATTCTTATTGCTTCTGTAAATGCATGAGGGAACACACACTCTCTAAAATATAAATAAATGTATTTCCTTAATTTATATTAATAACTATATTTTTATTATTTTTAAAATTTTGATTATACTATAATCTTGATTTATATGGTACTATACATATAAAAATGTAACAGGGATCTCTCTTCATTACTATGAACAGCCCACATTTGGTCCCAACTACAGCTGGCTTACTAACCCAACCATGCTCTATGATGAGACTACTGAGGAACAATTTCAGCTTAAAGTCTATTGCTGATAATGTTAACTCAGCACAATAATATTTCCTACTTATCATATGAATATAAACTGTGAAACCGAAGGTGAATAGAATGTTTATTAGTTTTAACTGGCAATATTCTTATAGGTGCAGAACTAGCAATCTAGGTTTAAACTTATACCCTTTGAAGAGATTCTGTTAGCTCCAGATCATAGCTCTAAGGTTGTGAAACTTATTGGCAATGTTGCACTACTTAGTCAACTTGATGATGCATAAAGGAGAAATGAGTTGTAACAATAACAATTTTATTTCTGTAGTAACATGCAAGTGGTCTTTACATTCTCTCAAACAATTACTAGTATCGACCTCATCAAGACATTTGGATCCCCAGGTAACCATTATATTATATTTTTTTTAAAAATTAACTAAATACCCATACTAAAGAAATATATATATATTATTACCCAAATGCCATGTTGAGATTGAAATTATATATGAGGGAAAAACAATTATATAGATAATGCACACATATAAGAAAAAAATTACAAAACATAAATACACATCTCAGTCTAAAGTAAGCACATATATAATATTTAAAGTAGATGGATTAATGTAAAGAAATAAATTATCACTGGTTAATAATTAACCTCTATATCCAAATATTATACAGTAAATGTGGTTGTATAAAGAAACTCTTCTTTTATGACATATGGTTTTATCATACCATTCTGAATTTTTAATAACATTTAAAATATTATGAAAACCACTAAAAAGTATTCTCTGAAAAGCTTGTATTGATTGCATTGTAATTAGTACCTTATAACGTCTTAAAAAAAGAATTCTGACATTTATTCAATCACTTTTTTATATATTAAATTTTCTGCATAGTTTAGTGCAGCAAAAAAAGTTATACTAAAAAATCAAAAACTATTAAAACAATTTTTATGTAAAGAAGATACTAATTTTATCTATTAAATGAATCTGTCATGTTCAACCTGCAACTTAGATGCTTAAATATCAACTAACCATATTATTAACCTTCTAGCATCCTTTAATTACTTTGGCTTGCACTGGGGAGTACTACTGTATGAAGATAATTGCTACTTTTTAACAGTTTATGTAAGCATAAGAAATAGTGATCATGTGATGTTTTAGTGGTTTAACACCAATTCTGGCCAATGGATAATGGTGACCATGGTTACTAAAAAATCAAAGATATCAAAATATATAAACACTGAAGTGTGATCAGATCTGTATGACTATACAAGAAAATGAGCTTGGATTGAAAACATCATTGTGCTTTCATTTTGAATTCCTAGTTTTTTTGTTTTCATTTTGGATTCATAGCTTTATAATTAACTAAAAAGGAAAAAGGTGACTGATATAGGGTGAATTAGATCAAATGATCTAAATGCAGTGCCCTCAGATCCAAGACTCCTCATTAATGGATACCACAAGCTAGAAACTAGTCTTGGAATTATGGATAGGAATTTTGATGCACAGACCTCCTAGCATCCATTGATTACTATGGTTTGCACTGGGTGGCACTACTATATGGAAAGTGATGCTGCTGTTTTAACAGCTGATGTAAGCATAAGAAATGTTGGTCATGCATACAAACTGTTGTATTATCTAAAGACAAAAAACAAATTCTGGATTTAATTTAAAGTACTCTGTTTTACTTGCATTGAACTTAATAGCTATCATGAGCTGGGCATTTTGAATAAAAATTAATTAAATTGTCTTGTTGTATATTAAATATAGACAACACAACAGTAATAATTATAATAATAAAGGAGTTTCTATAATTAGAAATGAATAATCTTGATTTTTTTTTTTTTTTAAAGTTAAAAAAATCAAATTCATTTTCCAATTTTTGTCGAATATGGGTGTGATAAGTTGCTCTGGAGATCAGATAATGTTTAAATATTCAAATATTAAGTAGATCACAACAGTTGCATTCAATTGATCATTTTCCCTGTATGGTTTGTTTGGCACAGTGGTAGAGGCAAATCCTGGTTCTTCTCTGTCATATCTAGTATTTGATCTTCTTAATGAACTTCTGAACAATAAACTATTTAATTATTTTTGTCATGTGTGATTTAGTCAGTGATTGAGTGAGCGATTCTAGAACATGAGGTTATGACTCAGCTTTGTTACTTCTAGTGCTATTTCTTATGAACTTCTGAGAAATAAGCCATCCAATTATCTTTTAATTGCACAAGTGTGGTTTTATCATTTTACTCAGCTAAATATCAATCTAAAAACTTTTAACACTTGATGCTATCACTGTGCTAAACATTATAGATGAAAAATCTTTTCACTTTCCAGAAAACCACTGTTGTGAAATTAATGTTACTTAGATTATAATAAATAATAAAAATTCATATACAACAGCTATATAATTATATATATATATATATTAATTAATATAAAGTTGTATAATGTATGTATTATTTATTATGTATATTGTTATGTTATATAGTCAATTCTTTGAAGTTAAAATGGATTTTTATATGAAAGTTTTATTCTATTTTACTAATGTTTATTAATGTTGTTATTTTACTTCCATTATAGAACATCAGATGGTGTTCTATCTGCAATAATTAGTTAACATTAAAATAGATGTTTAACATTTGAAAAAGGTATGAAACCCTGTGTTGAAAAAGGCTTTTCATATGTAATTATTATTAATATATATAATATTCAAATATAATTATATTGTCTATACTAAATATAATGTAATTAGAAGAAACAAAAGCGCAAATTTTCAAGCTACCTACAGCTATGTACTCCATCTTATACAACTGATACATATGACCACATACACGTGAAAAAGGTAAATGATCTTCAATATGAAATGTGTATATTGGAGATCATTTACCCTTTTTACATGTATGTGATTGTATGTATCACTTTATAAAATGGAGTACATGGCTGTAGGAAGCTTGACAGTCTGAGTTCAAATCCCTTCTATATATATAGCTGTTGCATATGATTTTTATTATTAATTATAATTTATATGAGAGAACAGCAAAATGGATTTCATTAATCTCCATTTTTATTATGTTACATAGATATCTTATAATTTTAACTTAGTGAGTTCAAACTTAATATGCAATTTAGCTGTAGTTATATAAATCTATGTATATTTATAATAATAAATACATTTTTAAATAACTTTTTCTTTAATTCAATATCAAAGATTTTTTTCTCTTTTCTGTGTAATGCACATAAATGTTCTGGACGTTTATACAGAAAAGATAATCATATCTCTTTTAAAAATTAGCTTTCAATCATGCTTAGCATGTATCAAAAGCATGCTAAGCATGAATAAAAGCTAATTTTAAAAATATATATAACTATCTCTTTCTGTATATATGTCCAGAATATCTATATAAATATTAATATAACTTTTTATTGTCAAATTTTCTGCATTTTGTGAAAACTATCTGAACACCTATATATACTCTGAAAGTTGGAAATTAAGAAAAGTGCATTTATTGATAGAATATATGGTGGATTTTTATGTATATAAAGTCAATTTTAAACAATTGGCTTGCTGAGAAAATTTTAGCAGCCCATCACTAACTGTACACTGCTCTAGAAGATGGAAGCGAAAAGTTTAGTCTGCTTAATTTAGCATAATAAAAATATTTGTTTTATTCCAGCTCTAGTATACATGAATACTTAAGTGAGCTTTACCAAAAGAGAAGAAAGTTTATGAAGAATGACTAGACAAACTATAACGGCAACTATATGCGATTAATACAATCTTTATTTTTAAAGATTGTATATTTATAATTCATAATGATGATTAACTATTACATTTCTCCCCCTTTATAAAAAAAAGTTTTGCTATATTAATGAAATGGATCATAACAGGAAATAATCTTTATCAAAGAATATTATTTTACAGGACCAAAACATCCTGCTATAATACAAGGAAGCTATTTTTAACTACCAAACTTATTTACACTATGTTCTCTATTCTTTCAAATTTATTAAAAACAAAGTCTTAAACTACATCATTTTAATTCACGATGATTTAACAAACATTGAACTTTAAAATTACAATGCATTCTTAATATTTATTAAAATTATACATTTACAAGCATATTTCTTAAAAATAAAGAAGGCAATAGATATACAAGCAATACTGATAATTAATATATATATGAAATAAGGGTTTTAAAAAATGTCATTAGTCTTCTAGATACATGAGCTTCAAACTTCGTGTATTATAAATTCCTTTTAACCTGTCAGATATATCCATCATTTATGCATTTCTCCTACTTTTCTATGTATTTAATAGAGTCCTTCATAGAGATTTAAAAAAAATTTATACTTACGTTTTTGTGGATTCTAACATGGGGATACAAATTAATACTGAATTTCTAACCTTAAACTGACTTGAACATTGTGGTCTTTCTGACTTCTGTTTTTCAATCATCCTTATTGCTATTCAGCCATGATGGTTCTCTTACAGATATATTCTAAATAATCTACTCAGTTCCTTCATGATTTTCTCAGATTAAATTGGAGATTATAAATAGAGCTTAGAATAGGTTTAATATTTTGAATTTTCAACCAATCTTTCCATTCTTAAGATATAAACAACATGACCTAATATGTGAGGATAGATTTGGATTTTCCAATTAATGGGAATAGAGAATTTTGGAAGACCTTAATCACATTACAGGCATTAGAGTTTTGTATAGGATATGCAGATATATATTTTAAAAAAAGATTATAAGTAACTAATAAAAATTTGTAGTGGCAGTAAGCTGGCAGAGGCCCATAAAAATCAAATGCTAAAATTTTATTTGGCCTATTTGGCAAAATAGGCTGTAATTTACTGGTATAGGATTTATTTAAAAATTTAATTATACATATGGGATTTTTTTGCATGCGTTAATGAAGCTGTAATTATGCTATAATGTTTAATATGCCTGCTTAGCACTTTCGAGATTTAGTATTCTAATCTCATACTCATAGCTTTATGAATGAAGACTGTTGTAATTAATTGTACACATATGCAAATGAGCTTGAATTTTTAATTAGTTAGTCCATTGTTTGGAGAAAGCAAAGCATGCCTCTCTTCTATTAATGGCACTGAAATCATTTGCTATGTAAAAAGCTTTTTTGACTTTTCTTTTGGCATCACTCTTCTCTGTGCAAATTATTTGGGCAGAACTGGGTTCAAACACATGGCCTGTAGCTGCTTGGTGGTCCCAGTTCTGCCCAAATAATTTGCACAGAGAAGAATGATGCCAAAAGAAAGGTCAAAGAAGCTTTTTACATAGCAAATGATCTCAGTGCCATTAATAGAAGTGAGGCATGCTTTGCTCTTTCCATACAATTGACTAACTAATTAAATATTCAAGCTCATTTGCATATGTGAACAATAAATTACAACAGTCTTCATTCATAAAACTATGAGTATGAGATTAGAATACTAAATCTCGAAAGTGCTAAGCGAGCATATTAAACATTATAGTATAATTATAGCTTCACTAACACATGCGGTAAAATCACATATGTATAATTACAATTTTCATTGGTGAAGAGAAAAACAATTTATTAAAAATTTAATCTTCAGACATACTTCACATGATGTAATCAGTTTAACATGAATGCGTACATTCTAGGCCAATAGAACAGTCTGTGTACTACATGCTCCACTTTCCAAGATTCGTAATACCTATATAAGCAATGCACATAATAAATTAATCTTCCTTCTAAACTTCATTAACAATGTACTTATACATATGTATAATTATAATTTTTATTGGTGAAGAGAAAAACAATTTATTAACAACGTACATATTAGTAAGTTATTCAATAATTTATAGCACAAAAATTTTCTATCAACCATAGAATCGATGACTTCTACAAACTCTGATTCTTTTACTAAACATGAAATTATATATTTTAATTTAGGATCTTATAACTGAAAATTATCCACAATTTCTAAATTCTTTTCAACTGAATTGTATATTACTAATGAAATCACAGTAAGAAATAATTTTTCAATGTCTATATGATGATTTTCAAATTTAATCAGATTTTTGCTAAGAATGTCAAAGACTATATGATTTTTATCTTGACAATATTGCACACTATAATTAAAGTGATGTAAGAATAAACTCCATCTTACCACATGTTCATTGTTTAAGTAACCATGATTAAAAAAACTCCACTCTTTCATGATCTGTGATTATAATAATTTGCAATCCCAACAAAAATTGTTGCAACTTTGTGAATGTCCATATGACTGGAGTTTCTTTCTCTGTTGTGGAATAATGCAACTCTGCATCCTTTAAATGACAGCTTAAAAATATAAAACTTGTGGCTTTTCCTTGTCACTTAATTGAAACAACACAACCCTTAATCCATAATAACTACTATCCATCTGCACATAAATAGTTGGCTAAAATCTGGATAAGGCAAGATTACTTGATTTAAAAATTTAGTCATAATATAATTAAACTTGTCTGTGTAGACCTGTAAGTATTTACAGTTTTTTTTTAAACAATTGGGCCAAATGAACCATAACAAAAGCAAAATTTTGGTAAAAGCAATGGTAAAAATTATATAGGCTAAGAAAAGAGCAGAGTTGTTTTCAACTCTTAAGCACTGGGAAGTTTTGCATAGCAACAATCTCATCTGGTTAAGAGTTTATCACTTTGACTGCCATAAGATGGCTTCTTTTAAAATTAATATTCTTTAAAAATATTTATAAATGCTGCATGTGCTCCATTATATTCTCTGATGCTATGACAATGTTATCTACATACATGAAGATCATGTATTTTATTGGTCAAAATTTTATCAAGACAATAAATCAAGCTTGCCCTGCTATTAACTAATGCAAAGGGTCATCGAAAATTAAATGCAGTATATTTTTGATCATTTGGGCATAAATAAATCTGCCAACAACTGACAGTCAGATCAATCATAAAAAATCTTTCTTCCCTTTAAACATAGCCAATAGCTCTTGCATAGTAAGCAGAACAACATGCTCTGGGATTGTTTGGCAGTTCAAGAATCAGGTATCTAAGCAGATGCTAACTGATCCATTCTTTTTTATTACCACTAAACAAAGGCAAAACTCTCCATACAGTAGTGCCACCCTGTGCCAAACAGAGTAATCAATGGATGCCAGAAGGCACTACTGTATGGAGAGTTTTGCCTTTGTTTACAACAATTATGTGCTAGTATAGAGATGGTGATCATGTGATGTTTAGTGGTTTATTACCACTAATGGATTATTAAATGATGAAGCAGACTTTTTATAAGACCCCATTCCATCATCTGATTTATTTGCTTATCAACTGCATTTTTATAGTGATAAAGTGTAGGAAATGCCTTACATTGAAAATTGCTTAAATAAATTCAATAGATACAGCCTGTAGTAATCCCAGGATGGTTTAAAAATATATTTTTATATTGTCATAATTCTTCTGTCTTCACATTTAAATTACCAGATTCATCCAATTCAATTTAATATCTAACACAATAGTGGCTGCTTGTACTCAGCTTAAATCCATCAACTGGTGAAAAATGAAATGGTTAAAATTAATTTTTTGATTTTGGCAGGTAAATTGTTTACTAATATAATCAATGACACAACTATTTGTATTAATAAAATCAGACCCTAAAATCAGTTATGGATCAGATCAGTCATGATTAGAAATGTGTTCTTTAGTTAGAGAACCCAGTTGAATTTTAACTCATATCTGTTGAGAGAATAACCTGGTCTTGTGACCATTCACTAACATAATTTGAGAAAATTGCTCAAGTAGTAATGAAGGAATGGATAAATTTGCCTCATAAGTTTATGTAATACTTTGTTTGAAATAATGAACCCTTGGCTGCCAGAGTCTAGTAAGGCTTCAATTTTAATTCCTTCTAATAAAACAATAATTTCCAGACAATGAATGATCATCTAAAGTCTCGGGTTCAAAATCATCTAATTCAAACTCCAAAAAATTTAAAGCCAATATCAAATTATCCCTCCCCAAATTAGTCACAGGTTCCCACAGTGAAGAACTTTTCCAGGAGGCCTATATATTTTAATTGTTGGTGTTTAGGTTTGGCCAATTATATTTATTAACATATTAGTACTATTAAGATTATGATGGCTTCCTGTCTGAGTAGCAATATTTTGATCAAATCTATCATTCTCCATACCATCATTACAATTCATATAAGGTACATGTCTCCTCAACTGGTGATTATTTCTGATTCTCCTTTGAACATAGCTTCCATATTGATTTGAGTGCTGTTTTAATTTATATCAGCTAATGAGTAGTTTGGGCTTTCCTTCCTAGATTTAGGCATTCCATCATAGTTATCTTACTGGTCTCCAATATTCCTAATATATTTACAAATGTCTATCAGTGACTACCAATATTTGCTCAATGTGGCAAGACAAATTCTTATGTTGTATGTGCACAATCCGGGTCTCTAACAAAGGGAAAGTAGTTAAATTCTTAAACTTGGCAATTTGTTGCCTGAAAAATGGAGTATAATTTCCCTTACTATTATTGCACTTTTCATGAGACAATTGATGGCATATTCAATCTTGCTTATTCTCATTCCAGAAGTTATCTATTATGGCATATCTATAATCCCCAAATGGTTTGTAGCAATTGCCAACTTTTCCCATTCACTAAACACCCTCAAAGCACATAATTCTTTCAAAGTAGTGAGATACTTAATGGGTTTCTCATTATATTCCCCTCTGAAGACTTTCACGCTGATGAAGTATTTGAGCTAATATGGCAACTATTATTCCTATTAACTATTTTTTCTTGACTACTCTCACCAACAGTCATACCATCATCATCATGGATTTGATCCAAAATAAAATTAGGATTTTCATTACTTTCTCAGTTTATGGAAACACCACTATTTTCAGAATTTCTCTTGATCTCTCCTCTGTATTTACTTTCAATTTGATCAAGTTTAATGTCTTCCATTTACGTTTATAAAGCTATAATGTGATCCATTTTCCCAAGTACCATTGACTTTAACTCTTCCATCTGATTATACAAACTTACTAAGTCCATTTTGTCTCATTTGCATCTACCACTAACATCCTTCTCTTAAAATTCAGTTCAAGCAATTTTAACACATTTTCATCTTCTCCCTCATAAAAGAATTGCTATGTTCTCTCTTCTAAATTTTTATATTCACTAGCCTCCTCTAATTTTGATCAAAATGTTTTAATTTAGCATCCATCTCTTAAAAACAGCTAGACCCTAGACTGGTGATAGTTTGCATTTTTTCATGAATTTTCTGCACTCTTTTGTAGTCAGATTCTCAGATTATTCTTTATCAACACTCCTGGTTAATTTTTATAAAACATCTTTCTTTAGAACATCAATAATATTCTCAACTTCAGCCCTTGGAGTGTTCTCTTCAAGCAATACATATGGAAATGTCTTGATATCATTGGCCATTTGCTTCTATAAACTCTGACATTCCTCAAATTTTACAAGCATCTTCTGAGCTTCAATTCTTCATTTTTTTTCTGGAATCTTCAAATTTAGCTTTCAGAGCTTCAGTCTTAACTTTAGTCTTTTCTCTGAAGTCTACAGCTTCAGCCCAATTTTTTTTACCTCTCTAGAAATTATATCTTCAAATCTTTAAAATTAGCATCTAATCTAACTAAATCAGCCTTTAATTCCTTAGAATTAATATCTGATTTGGTTTCTAATGAGCCTTTAATGCTTGAGTTTCAATTTTAGACTCATTGAATTTAGCTTCTAATTTGGCATCGATTTTAGTTTCGAAGAGCATCAAAATTTTTTGAATTAGCATCTATTTTAGCTTCTAATTTAGCTTCTAATTCTTTAGAATTAGCATCCATCTTTTCTTTTATCTCTTTAAACAGTTTCATAATCTAAGACTTTAGAATTTAACATCCATCTTGGCATTTATCTCCTTAAATATTTTTATAATCTCACAGCAATTAATGATAGACCAACCTGACATATTGTCATTAATATCATTCATTATACTACACATTAGCATAACAATGCACACAAAAACATTTTAAAACAAATATTTCCATAGCTATGATATATAATATAGTTACCAATATATACAGTAATAGCTTGGAGCTGGTACACTTTCAATCACTGCTAAAAAAGAAAATCATCTAACAAAAGCATTAAAAAAATCTATTTCAAAGAACTCAATGTGGCATTTTAATAGTTATGAAGGTTATCACTACTTTTATATGTAAATCAAAATGCATTATCATTGAAAAATCTTAATACTAAGATAAGATTATTCAAATCACTTATCAGATCACACTTAAGAAAAATTAAAATTACAACTATACAAAATATTTATTGAGCCAACATATCTGGCCACCAAAAATTGTAATTATACATCTGGGAGAGAGAGAAACTTTGTTATATTTCATGAATTAATTAAGCCCAAAATTATATATACCTGTCACTAAGAATGAATAATAATAATAAATATCTCACTTCTAGATTAGCTAAACTTACATAAAATAATAAAAAATACAGTTTATTTTATTATTTAACTACAAGTCTTTCTACTAAATAACTGTGATTTTAAATAAATATATCTCAGAATCAAAGGCCATTTTATTGATCCCAAAATACACATAAAATAAAAAAATAATTGCAGTTTCCTTTAATATATTCATTTCTTTTTCGTCTATATATAACATAATGTGTAAAGAAGTTTTATAATGTTATAATAGATAGTGGTAATTTAATATTAAGCAAAAGAAAGTATTTCTGATTGTATGTTTAATGTTTCAGGGTAAATATACTGTATATACCTTAGCAACTCTAGCATGCAACCAGAAAATCAATGATGATAATAAGTGACAATTTTATGATTAAAAGAAAAAATTACAAAATTCCAAATTTAATAAAAATAAATATATACATTTAATAAAATATTTTCATTCCTTAATTTGAATATTAATAATAATTGTAATTGTAATAATAAAAAGTCAGATGTCACATGACTTATATATAGCTTGCATTTACCAATATGTAAACTTAAAAGCATGAATCTATTGTCCCAACTCCTCATTGAAGAGACCCATAGGTCGAAACCAGTCTGGGGTGGGGATGGGGACAATCTAAGATAAAGATGATTTGAATGCCTTCTCTTGTAGTAGCATTTATCATAATAATAATTTTAAAAAAAAAGCTTATTTAGACCGTTAGCATGCTCTTAAGTTTAAATAATTGTAATTGAAAACTATTCAGGAAAGTTCAAAATTTTAATAAAAATAATATCTAAACATTGCTTTTAACCAGGTTGGTCATACTCATAGAACTACAATAAAATATATAAATAAAAATAAATATATACATTACAATTATATATACCATTTATGTGATAATGAAATTCATGAGTTTTTTTTTGTCTATTGTCTTGATATTATTTGCTATAAACCATACCTCTTTATATTTTCTTTTTCCATCATTACTTTTAGTACAAACATCAATATTATTAGGATCAAAATTATGTCCACATTTAATTTTATGTTCCAAACATATAGATTTCACATTACAGTCTCTTTTACCATGTTTATATAATATTTATGTTGTCCTAATCTTGTAGCAATTGTGCCAATTGTGGCAAAATATTTTCCATAATAAATGGCATTACATTTTGGTGTCTTACATTTCATTTTATAAACTATTTGTAGAAATTGGTTTGGAGATAATCTACCTTTAGTATTGTTTAAAATTTGATTTAGATTATGAGGTGTTCTAAAACTGATATTATAATCATTTGATTTTTCTTTTCTTTTTTTAAAATATATTAGATATATAAGGAAGGCTGATCCAGGCATTATTATTATTAAAGTTTTTAGTATTCAAAGATGAAGAAAAAAAATTAAGACTCTTGTCTAATAAATTATAATTATATCGCAAAAAAATATATATAATTATAGTCTGATTTAATTAAATCTTTTATATAAATTTTAATGTTGTTTCTTCTTTCTGCTTCAAACTTATATAATTTAAATTTTCTATACAAAAACATTTAAATCAAGCTAATTTATGATACATTGGAGTAAAAGAATAAAGGTTAACTGCACCATGAACATTGATAGGCTTTATAACTATTTTATAACTAATTTGTGAATTTTTATGTTGAATATACATATCTAAAACCTTTATACCACCAAATTTATTTTCATCTTCCATAATCCAAACCAAAGAAAATAAAAGAGGTCATTCATCTTTTATATCAATAATTGTTTTCTCTTCAGCATTTATATAAACATTTCTAACTGTAAGATCTTTCCATTGACTCGTTGTAAATCGAAAGATTTCGCAAGTATTGATGTGTAATAAGAAATGTGGAGTTAATCAGTGAAATATTGAATAGCTTCACGCTCTCAGATCTAACCGCTTCTGCTTCACCTATTTATATAGAAAGTATGTTGAAGTAAAGAAGGGTTCCCCTCTTTTCTTCCAAAACGTAAGCTTGTGGTTATGACCTGTAGAGGTCCCTTCTATCGCATTGCATATGCTTGAGGTTACAGCCTTAGTAAATATTACTTATAAACATCATCTGTATATGATGTTGCAATAGCAAACTTTTTTGCAATAACTTCTAATGCAAATTTATTTAAAATTATATTACAAATAATTCCATTTAGAGATAGTCCACAAGCCAGTCATGTTCCATTGTATAAAATTTACCGTTAATAAGAGTCATAATATCATTGTCCACCCATTTAAGAACATCAATAATAAAATTTATTTTGAACTATTACAATTTGAAATAATTAAAATATTATTAATAGATAATTTTCTTGAAACTGAACCCTATTATTGTTACAATTATATATTTGTAAATTTAATATTTGTGCACATTCAAATGAAGATGTTATAGCAAATTTTTCAAAAGCAACTTATTTAATTAATCATTCGGCTATTAATTTAGCTGTTTTATAAAAGTAGTGCCTCCAAAATCAATTAAAAGACTAAGAGGTTGATTTTCTTCAAGAATTTTTTATTTGCAAAAATTCTAGGAGGAATAGCTGCAGTTGCATAAATCTTTTTATATTGAAATTTATCAATTGCTTTGTTTTGATAATGTTTTCATATTGAGACGATGAATTTACCTTTTTCTCGTTTAAAATTGTATTCATCACGGAATTTAAGTTGTTAACTTTTTAATTTCACCACAAACGTTATTTTTATAATCCTTGTAAGATGAAAGAACAAATCTATTATCTTTATCCTCCTTTAAACATTTAATATTATTATATTGTAAAAAAATGGTGTAAATTCATTTAAATTATTACATATGTAATATGTAGGGTATATGAGCATAGAGACTTTCACACGACCCACCACTTTCCATTCTATCTCATAACACTGATACCCTTGAACACATATATGTTGAAAAGATAAATAATCACCAATATTCGTATTTCATGCTAAACCAGTAATCATCAGTTGGTCTAGATTACCATCTCCACACATATATGCTATAAGTCCTCAGATATATATTAAGATAGCCAATCTTCATACTTTAATGGACAGGCTTCAATCTCCTCCACACTCCAACTCTTCAACCGTCCATCCAATTGAAAATCTGATGATAGAATGCTCAAAGGCCATCCTGAGGTCGAGATTCTTGTCACACCCATGTTGACCAAAGGTCAATCTGACCCCTCATGTACAGGACATAATCCATTTAATACATATACAAGGGACGGGCAGACATCTCTACTATGTAATAACTGAAACACACAGGCTTATTATATACCTGTGACTATACATGTAATATATAGGGTATATGAGCATGGACTTTCACACGACCCACCACTCTCCACTCTATCTCATAACACTGATACACTTGAACACATATATGTCGAAAAGATAAATAATTATTATACCAATTGTATATCATTTTTAATGGAGGTAGTCGTAATACTTTTGAAATTTTATCAATAACATCTCTTGAGCTTTATTTTTATAGTATGTTTCAATATCAGCAATAGTTTCTAAATATGGGTTTTTCCAATTTCCTCGCAATAAATTTTGGATCGCAATTAAAAACAAGTTTAATATTATAAGGAATAGAATATTTAGTTAAATTAACAAACTTGTTCTTTAATTTAGGTAATTCTATATCTTGTTTGAAAGCTAAAAAAATTAACTTTTTATCATTATTTATGATTTGAAAATGAAGATAATTTTGAACAAACAAAAATATTATTAAAAAAATAAAATTCTTTAACTAAACTTCGAATTTCATTTTTAACGGCCTTTTTGCAACCGGAAATAAACACAGGCTAATTTTATCTCTCTGAAATAAAGATTTATCAATCCGAATATTACATCAAATAGGAAAAATAAGAAAATTAAAACACTGTTCTAAAAGTATATTTTTTTCATTTTTAATAGTAATAGCTTTAGATGTTTTCAATAAATTCATCCATTATAGCGTAATTTAATAAAATATTTTCTTTTCTTAATTTGAATATAATAATAATAGTAATGGAAAACTTTTCAGGAAAGTTTAAACTTTTAATGAAAAGAATATCTAAGCATTGCTTTCGACCAGGTTGGTCATACTCATAGAACTATAATAAAATATATATATATATATTAAAATTAAATATGCCATTTATGTTATAATGCAATGCACGAGTCTTTTTTGTTTATTGTCTTGATATTATTTGCTATAAACCATGCCTCTTTATATATTTTTTTTCGATCATTATCCTTAGTACAAATAACATCAATATTAATAGGATCAAAATTATGTCGAGATTTAATTTCATGTTCCAAAAATATAGATGTAACATTAGAATTTCTTTTAGCTTGCTTATATAAATATTTATGTTGTCTAATTTTGTAGCACAATTGGTATGAAATTCTCCATAATAAATTACACTGCATCTTTGTTCATTTCATTTAATTTTATAAACTATTTGTAGAGATTAGTTTGGAGATTATTTATCTTTAGTATTGTTTAAAATTTGATTAAGATTAGGAGATGTTCTAAAACTGATATTATAATCATTTTTACAAGTTGTTTTTATCCTTTTAGATATATTAGGTATATAATGAAGACTGTTCCATACATTATTATTATTAAAGTTTTTAATATTCAAAGATGAATAAAATAAATTTTTATGAGTTTTGTTTAGTCAATTATAATTATAGTGTCAAGTGTTGGTGGTCGAGAGGTCAGCACGGCTGCCTTATAAGCAGTTGTCCCGGGTTAGCGGGTTCGCATCCCGGCCGATGCTAGGACACATGAAAAAAAAATTATAATTATAGTCTGGGTTAATTAAATCTTCCATATAAATTTCAATATTGTTTATTTTATCTGCTTCAAACTTATACAATATAAAGTTTCTATACAAAAAAAATTTAAATCCAGCTAATTTATGAGAAAGTGGAATAAAAGAATGAGGATCAACTACAACATGATTATTGATAGGTTTTACCATTTTGTAACCAATTTGTGAATTTGTTTGTTGATTATACATATTTAAAAACTTTATATTTAAAAAAAATGTCTTCAGGTTCCTTAGTCCAAACCAAAGAAGATAAAAGAGATAATTAATCTTTTATATCAATAATTGTTTTCTATTTCTTTTAGAATTTTTGCAAATGTAAAAATGCATAAAGAAAATCTTCTTAGACTTTTAATTGATTTTGGAAGCATGTATTTTTATAAAACAGCTAAATTAATAGCTGAATGGTTAATTAAACAAGTTGCTTTTGGAAAATTTGCAATAAAATCTTCATTTGAATATGCACAAATATTAAATTCACAAATGCATAATCCTAACAATAAACTTGCTTCATTAAATACAGCATAACATTATGGTTCAGTTTCACGAAAATTATCTATTAATAATATTTTAAATTTTAATAAGTACAAAATAAATTTTATTGATGTTCTTAAATGGTTAGATTTATGATATTACAACTCTTTTTTAATGGTGAATTTTATACAATGGAACATGGATGGCCAATGGGATTACTTTTAAATGGAATTGTTTGTAGTACAGTTTTAAATAAATTTGAATTAGAAGTTATTCCAAAAACGTTTACTATAGCAACATTACCTTTATATATAAGATATGCAGATGATGTTGTTATATATAATGAAGAGAGAACAATTATTAATATAAAAGATGGATTATCTCTTTTATCTTCTTTGGTTTGGACTATGAAAGATGAAAATAAATTTGGTGATATAAAGTTTTTAGATATGTATATTCAACATACAAATTCACAAATTAGTTATAATTTTTTATTCATTTTTGAATTCTAAAAACTTTAATAATAATAATGCATAGATCAGCCTTCCTTACATACCTAATATATCTAAAAGGTTGAAAACAATTTGTTCAAACAATTATAATATCAGTTTTTGAACACTTCTTAATCTTAATCAAATTTTAAACAATACTAAAAATAGATTATCTCCAAACCAATTTCTACAAATAGTTTATAAAATTAAATGTAAGGCATCAAAATGTAATGCAATTTATTATAAGCATCTTGTGCCAATTGTGCTACAAGATTAGCATAACATAAACATTTATATAAACATGGTAAAAGAGACTACAATGTGAAATCTATACCTTTGGAACATAAAATTAAATCTGGACATAATTTTGATCCTATTAATATTGTTGTTGTTTGTACTGAATGTAACGTTCAAAAAAGAAAGCATAAAGAGGCATCGTTTATAGCAAATAATATCAATGCAATAAACAAGAAAGACTTGTGCATTGCATTATTACATAAATGGCATATTCAATTTTAATGTATATATTATTTTTATTTACATATTTTATTGTAGTTCTATGATTATGACCAATCTGGATAAAAGCCATCATTTAATATTATTCTTATTAAAATTTTAAACTTTCTTGCATAGCTTTCCATTGCTATTGTTATTATATTCAAATTAAGGAAAGAAAATATTTTATTAAACGTGTATATATACACCTGGGTCTCGTTTTATGCGGTAGACAGTTTCCTCAGAAAACACGCACAAAAGAAATCACACAAGAATAGACTTAACTTATCTTGAAAAATGGAGGATGCACACTGTAATTTTCAAAAATTGCATAAAAGCAAAGCAACAACGTAAAATTATTTTAATATTCACATAAAAAAAAAATAAGGAAATAAAATACAACAAATAAAAAATTTCGAATTTGGAAAAAATTAATACAAAACAAACTTTTTTTACTTTTTTTATTAACTTTAGTATTTAATGTTATTCAAAACAATATATTTTTATGTGTAATTTACAGTATTTTACATTTTTTCATACATGTACAGTATTTTTTTAAATTATTATCGCTATTTGATGATATGCAGGTTCGTTTGTGAACTGGTAAGGAATCAGATTCATCACTAGAGGAATTACAACTAGTGCCAACTTCATTTTTTAAATTGCTCTTATTGTGGACTCACCTAAATTAAAATGTTTTCCAATCACTGTTGATCCTTCTCATTTTGCTAAGTGATCTAAAATTGAAATTTTTGTTCCAAAAAAAATCATTTTCTTGGATGTTTTTCCCTCTCCATTAGGGTAAACTAAAAGTTTAAAATAAAAATAAGAACTTAGACTTATGCTAATAAAAAGACACCTACTCACTACTGTTGGGCAAAATTTAATTAAAAATTAAATTCTTATTTTTGTCTTTAATTTTTTAATTTTCAATTCTATTTAAAAATCAAATTTCATTATTTCACATCACATTAATTTCAGATCACATTATGTAATTTTTAAATTGTTAATTACAATTAAAAATCAGATTTCTAATTTTTAATTGTCAAATTTAATTGTGCCCACTGCTGTTACTCATCTTTTAAAAATAAACTTGTGGTCACTAAAGGATTAATTGATTACATACTCTTTTTTAAAAAAGCAAAAATGGAATGTGATTTAAAATGCAAAAGCAACAACATGCATAGTATAGGCATCTATAACATTTGAACAGATTTACATTATAATCTTGTAAAATTTAATGTGTGTATATAAAATGGAGAAATCCTGATTTTAATTAAATTATGAACTTCTTTATTGAATAAAATCTATTACAGTACTATTATAAAGTGCTGAAAGTATTGAAATTATTAGATGGAAGTCGAACTCTGATAATGCGCTATTACTTTAAATATGATGTGTGTGTGCTCAAAATTTATAATATTTAAAGTAATAGTGCATTATCAGAGCTAGACTTCTGATCTTATAATTTTTATGGCATAAAAGAAAACTGCATACAAAGATATTAAGAAAAAACATGAATCACATAACTTCAAAATCGCATTAAAGAAATCCATATAAAATGAAACCCAGGTGTATATTTATTAAATTTGGTTTTTGTATTTTTTTCTTTTAATCATAAGATTGTCATTTATTATCATCATTGCTTTTCTGATCACATGCTAGAATTGTTAAGGTATTTACAGTATATTTATCCTGAAACATTAAACATATAATCATAACTATTTTCTTTTGCTTAATGTTAATAACATTATAGGATTTCTTTGTAATTATGAGTATATTAAAGAAAATTCTGCAATTATTTATTTATTTTATGTGTATTTTATATATACACTTATTTATGTTTAATTGACATCACGGTATTAATAAAATAATGCATATATTTCCTTTTCTTTCTTTTTATATATTAATTTTTTTGCAATTTATAAGTTTAAGGCAAATCAATCTCTTTAATATATAAGCAGTATTTTTTTATGACTGAAAAAAATTCTTAACAAGTGTTATAAAGAAACAAATTGCAATTATTTAATACTGCAAATAAAGAAAGTAATTTAAATTATAATTAATATATGTCTTTTACTAAAGGATTTTCAATGAGTAACATCTCTCAAGTATATCTGATTTACATTATACATAGAGCTCGCAAAATAAACTCTTAACAAGCTTTGAGAATATCCCCAACCCCAGAATGGTTTCTGCTAATGGCTTCCTCAGTGAGGTATTAGGATATTCAAGCATTAGATTAAAAATACCAGAATAAGTCCAGCACTTTATCTAATGTATAACTATTAAGTAGAAAATCTGAAATTTTCAGACATCAATATGTCTTCCAATCTAGCTATCTACCTTAAATAGCTTGATTTTTTTGTAATCTGACTTACATATTTCTAACAAATATAAACTTGGAGGGCATTATTTTAAACTAATATATCATGAATTATATTTTAAATTAATTAAAGGCATAACTAATGATAAGAGGCATTTATATATTATATATATATACTTGTGTATTATCATGCATTTACTCAAAATATACCATAAGAGACATTTATTATCATTTATGTGACAAAATATAAGTAAATAAATATACTTACATTTTACTATGCTAAGAAAAAAAGTCATTATCTAAGATATAAACTTCAATACTTTCGCTTCCTCTTTTCTTCTTTATTTTTACTTTTATATATATAACTTATAATAGCAACATTTCACTCTTCTTACACTTAAAAGCAAAATATATTTATATATTCACTACAGTTTCAACTGTTCCAAGCAGTCTTCATCAGATCTCATTCTCTACTTTTCTTTCTTTCCTCCACCTGTAAAGAATAAGTAACTTATTCTCTACTTTTTCTCTTAAAGAATAAATAAATATATTTTACTTTAAAGTGTAAGAAGAGTGAAATGCTGTTATTATATATTATCTACAATATAAACTTAACGCTTAAGTCTACCAATCTTCTATTTAACTCTATGTTTATAACAATGGAAAAGCATCAAAATATATTAAAATTCCTTTCACCCTTGAATCAAAGCATTTACAAAAATTAAATAAAGTTAATAATAATAAAATTAAATTTTACTGATTTATATAACCCCTACTAACTAATAAATTTGTAGGAATTCCAAATTAAATCATTCACACTAAAATATGATATGTATGTATTATAACAGTTCTGTTACATGGCACACAATAACATAATGAATGTGCACAAGTATATATAAAGTTGAAAGAAAAAGCAGAAATAAACCAAGACAAAAATTTTGTAGATATTTTTCTACATTTTCATAATTCTAGTATAAGGTTAAATAACTTTGGATTTAAAATAAAATTTTATTATAAATTAACAGTTTAAAATGATCTAAATAAATATTAATATTGCATTCTGATTTTGAAATTAAAAACAAGTATGTTTTATGATATAATAGACCTGATAATTGTAAACATTTCTATCATCAATCTTTGAAATTTTTTAATTAATGCTTGTATACATTTCTCTATCTATTTTTAAAAATCCTTGTTGCTTTCAAAATGATTAAAATTGTTTTAATCAAGATGAAAAGATAAAAAGTTTTTAATTTAGTGTTTTGTCAAACCAGCTGACCATATAAAAAGAGTTGGCTGGTAGTTTTTTATAAGAGTTGGCTAATAACTTTTTTTAGAAGAGTTGGCAGTAATTATAGCTGGACAGAAGTAGATAGCCAGATGAGTACTCCATATCAGGATAGAAAACTGCAATGATAAGTCTGCAAGAAGGTCAAGTCAAAAGACTGCTATGTAATTTATAATGGTGGGGTTTAAATTCACATGAAGAAAAGGGTCAACTTCAAGGGTTTCATAACTATAAATATGTTTTAGAAAACAGTTTGCTTGACTAAAATATATCCAATCCAAGGGAAAATGGGGATCACTGCAGTTACCTGAATTATACCTTCCTGATGATGACAATACCTGGACTATACCTTTTCTGATGAGACAATCCTGGACTTCTCTCACCAAGAGAACCTCAACTTGCTGAAAAATTCATTTTACATATGCTATGTCAGCCATAATAAGCACAGATAAACATATACATAACTGATGCTGTTATATAATGAGAACTAAACTTTTAAATAAGTTCTTTTAAGTAATTTCTTAAAATGACATTTTAAAGAACAAGTAAACAATCTTACTTAAGATAAATGTCTAAAAATAAAGATTTCATTCATAGATGCTGTTATATTTGTTTTTTTTTTCAATAGAATAAGTGAAAATATTTAAAATCTATATTTTAAAATTTAAATACATTTCCAATTATTCAATCAACAGTAATCCTGTCCAGATTGATCTTTTTTTAAAGAAAAAAGAAAACTATACTATATCTTGTGATGGGAATGAAATCATTCATTTATTATTAACACTCGTAAGAAAGCACATGCACAATAGCTTGAAATGCTGATCTTTAATGTATTACAATTTATAGACAGCACTATATAAAAATAAATGCTTATACTCAGTAAAGTAAAACGTACTATAAAAATAATGAATGAAATTTATATATTGAATTGATTGGAATATAAATTTTAATAATTTATTTTGATAAGTTAAAATATATGATATAAATGCCAGTGTGCACATACATTTCTATGTGCACAAACATGTATGTTAATTATAACATATACCATTTACACCTTCTTTGAAAAGAAGAAGTAGAAAATTATATATGTTAATTACATGTTATAAATTTAATCTCATTTATTATTTTGATAAATTCAAATATGATAGATTAATTTCATTTATATGTTAAATCAATTATTGTACATCACATATGTGTGTTGATGATATATATAAGTGAACCTAAATTGAGGTATTTATACTAGTTAAATGATAACTTTAAAAGTTTTTATTTTATGACAATTCTAGTATGTTAGAAATTATTAGCCATATGTATGTGTCCTGAATGTATTTTAAGTAAACCTATTGGAACATATATGTAAATCACAATGTAATAAATGAATTTTGTTTCTATATTAATCAACACATATCTAAAATGTAATCATTTTTTAATTTTATTAAATGTCAATCATTGTAGATTATAAAATGTGGGTCTGTGTGCATATCTAGATATGTGTTGTATGGGAAACCCATTAAGAGATATTGTAAATCAATGTAATAACTTCAATTTTGTATTAATTATATAAATCACAATGTGATAGATTTTTAAAATTTGTATATTACTCAAAATCAGAAGGCTTAATTAATGTGTGAATAGCCACATTCTAATTTGTATTCAATTGGTAAAATTATTCCAGTGCTCTAATTCTAAATGGTTTTTAGATTTTATGTATTGCATCATCTCTTGATTACAGTTGCAGTTATAGGCCTTATGTTCTCTGAGCAAGATTTGAGTATAATAGTCTGATATATTAAAGGTGATATATTTTAGTGCAGGGGCATTCCAGATGACATTGTCCTGGTTTGATGCAAAGAGAATATTCTTTAATGCCCATGTACTACATTTCATTTTAATTTAGTCTTATTAAAATTTAAGTTTATTGTTGGCCAGTGCATTAATAGTACTAAGTGGCCAAAGCATTGATGATAATCAGCATGTTTTAATATCCCAGCATTATTGTTTTTATGGTTGTATATTCATATGGATTAGCACCTACATTAGTGCTTCAAAATTAATGGTTATATTTAATTGCCCCAAATTGACAAAGGCTAAATAGTTGGCCTAGTATACAGTAGACCCATTTCAAATCCAGTCACAAAATTGACTGTTGGTTTATTTTGATTGTTCATCTTTCATGTTGATGAATAAGTACTACTTATACTTACTTTTATTTATTGATAATTCTGTTTTGATCTCAAAATATGAAAATAAAGATTGATTATGATGAGTTAAAAGTTAACAGTTACAAATACCTTGGGCAGATTATTAATAACAAATGGAAATATAATAGATGAAATTAATCATAGAATTAAACTTGGTTGGAGTGCTTTTGGTAGAAATAACTTGATACTAAAAGAAAATATCCCTATGTGTTTGAAAAGGAAGGTTTTTAATAAATGTGTTTTACCAGTTATTACTTATGGATCTGAGACTTGGACACTTAATAGAAGAGCAATACAGAGACTTCAGACTACTCAAAGAAGTATGGAGAGATGCATTTTGGGAATAATAAGGGATAAAAATGCAATATATGGGTAAGAGAACAAACAGGTGTTTCTGATCTCATTGAAAAAATTAAAAGACTGAAGTGGAGTTAGGTTGGACATATTACTAGAAGTGATGATAGACAAGTGAAATCTTAAATTGGATTTCAAGAGATTTTAAAAGACCCAGAAAATGATCACATGTGAGATGGATGGATGAAATAAGAAAGTGTGCAGGGTGATGTGGAGATGAGAAGCTAAAGATCAGAAGAAGATAGATTAGACTTGGAGAGATCTTCATCCTGCAGTGGATTGATAATGATTGATGATAATGAATTCTGTTTGATGCATGGTTAATTATACTTATAGTTGCTCTAAAAAGTTAACTGGGCTGATCTCTCAATGATATCAAAGGAATCTCATGATCTCATGCACTCTATTTAATATATAAAAATTATTGTATATTTTTGTGACATTCATCTCTTACTTTAATATCTTTCACTTTAATTAAACATTATTTTAATAAATATTAATATTTAATTTTAAATTTTGTAGAAATTGGAGTTCTTGATGATTTTACATCACCCCGGGGATGACCATCCTGAATTACCCATCCCATTATAACATAATGCTTGTAAACATGGATGTTATATTTATATAAAAGAAAAAAAAAATTAAATTTATCTCAGTTCTAAAAAAAGATTTTCTTTGGAAGTACTAAAATAAAAAATAAATTCAACAATATAATAATAATAATGTTTTATTTTCTTGACTTTCTTTTTTTTAATCATAAAGTCCTAAATTTAAAATTCATTAATTCTGTTTTTCATTTGATCCCATGTTGACATTATCAAAGAATTTAAAGGAAAATGATGAATTCAGCTAAGAAATTTCATTCAGATAAAATCTAAAAGTTTGTGAAATAAATAGTCTATTATAGCTAGGCAAAGGGAGTCAGTGATTCTTAGAAATATTTACAATGTGTAACTAAATTTAAATGCTGATATTTTTTCTTCAGATATCAGAAATTGTAGCTTTTTGACAATTTGTTTAAGAAATAGATTTCATTAAGTCCTTTTGTTGGGCTTTTTTTATCACTATCATTATAACCAGATGGAACTTTGGTAAGTAAGACAATGGAATGAAGCCTTTCTAGGTGGTGGGTCTATTTTATTTAGCCAAACATCTTGGATGTTGACTTCATCATTTTCTTATTATTTTAAAAGGTTTTAAAAAAAATTGATGTGACTATTTTGGATTGTTTCTTGAGAAGTAAGTAAGGTTTTCTTTTAAGGGTAAATCAACCTCTTTCCATGAAATCTCTCTTGATGTCTGAATTACTATGATATTCCTTAGAAACCATGTGATGCCAAAAATCCATTGTTCTATTCAGATATCTATAAGCATATCTTTTATTTAATTTAGAACTACATTGCATTCGAATAATACCAAAAATAATTTAAATAAAGTGAATAATAATAAAAAATAAATAAAGTAAATACTTTTATATATTATTATTTTAAACAAATAAATGTTCATGCACACACATTCCATGATAAATATTATAATTACAATAACTTCCAATAATAACTAAAGTTATTACTTCAATTATCTTCTTTTTTATACTTAAAGCGGCTTTACATTTAAATGGAAATAAAAGAGTTTACACATGAAAATAAAAATTTTCATATCAGTTTTATTTTTAAAAATATATCTATGATGGCAACTATATGCGATTAATACAATCTTTACTTTTAAAGATTGCATACAATATATATTTGCTTATACTGAATGTTTTTTATATATGTAAGTAGAGGAATTTGAACTTAAGATTTAAACCGAGCACTGATTGTATATATGGGAAGAGATTATGATCTGGTCCAATTGATGAGTGCTGCTTCTGCACAAAATACAAATATAGAATCATCTATCTTTTTCACATGTATATGGTCATATGTATTGTTGCTTGAGATGGAGTGGAGAATGAATATAAATCCTAAGTTCGAATCCTTCTTACATATAATAAATACAGCAACAAACTATGTGTAATCGATTTATTCCTGGTATCTCAGAGTTATCTGAGAATATTTCTTTAAAAAACTGAAGCCTGCAGCTTATAGCCAACAAACTATATTATGATTGTCATTTACAAACAACCCACCTCAAATTATGACTAATTAGATGTATCAATCAGTTCTAAAATATAAATACCAGGTTGTCAATTGAGATTATTTTGTAAATAATATTCCATGCATAGAAATATGAAAAAATAATGTATGTATATTAAAATATTTATCCAAGAAAGGTTGGGTTAACCAGGCAAAGAGTGTTATGTCTCTGTGATTATGCTTGATGATCATCATTGAAAGTTGGACAATGCTCGCCATTCTAATAAGAATCTATTTTAGCAGCTCAATTTTAGATCTACGTCTGGAATTTTAATGAGCTCCAATAGCGAAATAAAGTTTTAAATTTAAAAAAAAAATACAATTGTTTTTTAAAGAATAGAAATGCTACTTAGTGATATTCTTATGACCTCTTTTCTTTTTCTATAAAGTATTTTAAGCCTAATAATGTCACAAACTAATCTAAAATTTATGTTCTTTTTATGATATGACATCATTCAAAAACACCAGCATCAATCATTTTTTAATTGCTGGAGGTAATAGTTAGACTCTATGCACTATGTAATAAGTTTAGTGAAGATTTTTTTAGGCGCGAAATTATCGTCTGTGTTTAAAGCAATTATTTTTTTAAAAAATCTGTAGCAATGTACATTGTACTAAAGATATGCTTTTCATTGTCTTTCAACATGAATTTTTTTTTATTGATATAAATGTTAGACTTAATACCTTTGTATTCTGAGTTATAAAAATATAATAATTAACAATAAATTTAAGCAATAGTTTTTCTGCACACTTTAGCTCATAAGTAAAATAACGGAGTTGTGAGTTAAAGCTTTCTGGCTCAAACTCATCTCGACCTCAGATGACTTTTAAGCAATTAACCATTCGGTCATTTATTTTATCTTTAGAAGTATATATTACAAAACATTATCAAGCAATAGATGAACCGTTCTTTATCTATTTATTGAACAAAATGATTTGTATAATTAACACATATTCCTGAGAAAAAATTTATAAATGCCTATCTTTTTTTTTTTTCTATATTTAATTATTGTTTTGAGAATGTGTTTCTTGTTTGTTTGTTTTTTCAATAGGAAACAAAAAAAATCTTTGTTATCCAGAAATAGTATAAATTATACTATTTCCGAAACTTGATATCTATTTTGGTTATTTCCTCTGGCAAAAAAAAATGAAATTAGTATATAGTTCATGGCCCAAAATTAATAAAAGCAGATCAGAATAATAATCCTGTTCAGCAGGTAAATTATCAATATTTTATTTTGTCAAAAAAATTAAAAATACTGTTAAGTTTATTCAAAAAAATTTTTTCTAAAAACTGTTAAACTTTTATATACAATAGAATTTAAAAAATGCATCCGTATAAATTCATTAAAAGAAATGTTTAAACAACATTTAGATTTAAATGCTTTTTTTTAAAAAAAAAATTAAAACTTATAAAAACAAAAAATATGATTGCTTGAGTTAAGAAGTGAAATTTCATCGAAGTCCTTCTCAATTATAATGCTTATTTTACACCAATAATTGAAAACTTTTTGTCTGATGATATTTTTAATAGATTGAATGTATTCTTGGCAAAATACTGTGGTACATGGCTATGTGTTAGACCTTCTTATAATCTCTTAATCAATTAACTATTTTATCATTTTTTTATTAATTGTATGTCATAGTAAAAGTTTTATTTTTATTCATTACTTATATCAGTTATAGTTGTTGTATTAATGGTTTCATGAATGCAATTTTAAATTCAAATCAGACAAGTGAATTTCTCATTATTTGAACAATCAAGTTGTTACAAGTCTTTATAAGATCTTTACAAATATATTTTTTATAGCTGTGACTAGATAGATAGATAGATAGATAGATAGCTAGATAGATAGATAGATAGATAGATAGATAGATAGATAGATAGATAGATAGATAGATAGATAGATAGATAGATAGATAGATAGATAGATAGATAGATAGATAGATAGATGGATGGATGGATGGATGGATGGATGGATGGATGGATGGATGGATGGATGGATTTACTAAGACAAGACTTTAATAGGTTTATAAATGTAGATGATAATAATCAATCCTTAAGCTATCAACAATCTCAACCTGTACTACTTTTATTGTTAAAGGAGGTTGCCTTGACTACAAGTTGAGATTGTAGATAGCTTTAGGGTTGATTATTATCATATATATGTATATATAATAAATCAATAATTCTAGAAATAATAAAAATAAGGCTGATGCGATGTCAGCTCCAATCACAATGTGTAAAATAATAATCTGAATGTCATTTGACATAAAAAAAATTAACCAATATCCTTGCAGGATGTACATTTAGAAAACAACATTTCATGTATAATGGTATTGGAATGTCATCAGCATTTCATATAAACATAGCAACTATTCATCTTACATCAATAAAATAATCAGATCGATTTGATATATATATATGTGAATATATGGAATTAAGTAGATGTCTTAAATGATAGATATTAAAAATCTTTAAAAGAATCCAATTTCTCTAGAAAACTATATCATTATCACTACAAAGATAAAAGAATAATAAAATTACAAAATTCCCTTCAAAAAAGGATAAATGTTTACATCAAATTGCCTTTGCTGTATTATCAATTTTAGACCAAGTCTTGAGTTGGTGGACAATGCCAATATTTTGAGCAATATCACTGTTGACATTTCACTTATGGGTAAACTACAGAGCACTCAGTCAATTAATTAAATTGAAATTAAAAAGTAAAAGAACTAATAACCATGAAGATTAATAATAGAAATCATTCTAATATAGGAAGTTTTTTTTCTTCATTCGTCAATTAAAATTATGTTTTTTCCTGACCTTTATTTTTTGGTAATTAATACAAAATTTTGTAAAATGTGGTTTACACCCAGACTTGGAATAAATAAAATAATTCAAATATTATCCATCATACCAATTCCATTGGAAATAATAAGTCAGATAAAATAGAGAAAGATAAAATTGACTACTTTATCTCATTCTATCAACATCTAAATATGATTGTATTCATTAGTAATAACTATATCCTTTTTCTTTTTTTTCATATGTCAAATGTGTTGACTGGGAAGCGAACCCGGGCCAGCTGCTTGAAAGGCAGCTATGCTAACCACTAGGCCACCAACACTTCCATACAAGGAATAGGCTAACAGGAAGTTGTTAGTGATGAACTGGATAACATTCCTCATTATGGGATTAAAATTGGCAAGCCAATTAAGAGACTATAATCTTTGACAAGTGTGATAAGATACAGAATTGACATACCTGTAAAAATGATTACATAAGTTTATATATATAGAAGCTATGTAAAAAAGATGAAAGAACATCGCTTTATATAATAATTCATTTTTACGAAATTGCTAAATAGGTATGTAATGCAGATGGAAAATTGCTCTAACGCCTCTTTATTTATACATTAAAGTAATTATTGTTCTCTTTATTATAAACAAGAAAGTTATTTCAAGTTTCAAAAGAAAAATAATTATGTTAAAATTTTTTGTTGATAATTAACCTAATTATAAATTTATCATTATCAAATGCGCACCAACTCGAAGTGCAAGTGATGAAGATGCGGGGGAGGGATTAATATGTAAAGGGGGATAAACAAGACTAATAATAAAATATAGCTTATATATTTTTATGTTTGGGTATATCAGACTTTTTATCATTTATATTTTTTCACATACACTCAAAAACTTCTTTCTAAATTTAAAAACAATACAAAAAAATGAATTCTTAACTAGATTTTAAAAAAAAAAAACTGCTCCAATCTTTTTAAATATATATAAAAAAAGCTTTCAACGTTTTTTTAACCCAATTATAAGTTCATTACTAAAATCAATATCTAGTCTATGAGAACTTTGAACCCATAATGATCAAATGACTAAAGTGGCATTAAAAAATAATATTTCTGTAGCATAATTTTTACTACACCATTCTCACGCAAGGTAGGGACAGGTTTCTATCTACTTTTAACAATAGTATTTTAATTGGGTTATGAGTAAAGGGCAGGCAACAAAATGGGTGAGAAAGATGGTGTAGCATGCAGAAGATTTGGATAAAGAATTTATGTCGGTATACTTATACAAAAGGTGGGATGATTGTTTTAGGAGAATTGTTGATTGTAATAGTTGCAAGGAATGGGATAGAAGAATAGATGCATTAGTAAAGAATAGGGAGTTGGACAGATGGAGAACTAGTATGGAGAATAAAAGGAATTTAAATATATATAGAAGTAAACAGAATATTGAGTGTGAGTTAATTTATGAATTATTGAGTGTGAGTTAAATTATAATAATAGCAAGAAAAATAGATTTGAACAGTATCTTTAGCTACAAGGAAATATACACATAAATGGAAAAATGTGGGTGATTTAATCTGCAAGTTGTGTAAGGAAGGCATAGAAAATATTAGGCATCAGTTAATTGAATGTAAATGTTTTCAAGTAGAAAGGGCACAAATAATGAAGTTGAGGAAAATAAATATTAACAAAGTGATTAAATAGAAGGTGGGTTCTTGATTTTTATGCTGAGTTTGGAAAAAGATAAGGGGGATTTAGATTAAAAGGCCATGGAGTTGACAAAGATTATGTTGTGGAAATGTGATGGAGCGGGATAGAAAAAAATGTGGGGAAAACTTAGGGCAGGGAATGGAAAGGGAAAGTAAAGAGGCTAACAGATTTCTCTGGACATAGTAACAGGGATTCCTGACTCTGAAAAAGGAGAAGTCACAGTACATCTCATCTCATCATCTCAACATCTTGTGGAGGGATGTAATTATAAACATATGACCAAAGACATGTGAAAAAAATCTACAATTCCCAAGTTGCACATTTTGTGCTGAAACAGCATTCATAAATTGGCCCAGACTACAATCTCATACACATATCTTTATTATTTCACACTATATATAGATATGGAATTACTACAGTTTAATTGACAAATGCCAAAAGTGCTGACATCACAATTTTGTCACCAAACCATTCAATGAAAGTATATTACATAATTTTTAATAGTCATTCAATAGACTAGAGATTATCTAATAATGAATGATGTTTCTCTAATGTAATTTTCATTACATTATTTTCAAGCATGGTAGGGATTGGTTTCTATCCACTTTTTGCTTTTAACATCCGGTGGAGAGATGTAATATTATTCATTTCTGGGTAATTTCTAGTCTAACGAATGACTAAAAAAAAATCATATCTATATTATGAATTTACAGGAAAAAAATCAATGAGTTACTATTTTGCACTGGATTGTATATTATCTAAAAACATTTGACTCTGAAAGCATTTTTCAGTGATTAAAATTTTGGAATATTTAAATAAAGTTTCACAATGTTGTCCAGAACCAGTCAGAGAAAAAGTGGAACTCCGGTGCAAAGTTGTTATGTAAAATTGGGGGGGGGGGGTTAGTAGTGTAAAAACAGATACAGTGTATTTAAACATATATCTTCTTTGTATATATAGATATATTACTTTATAATTAGTAGAAATCAAGTCAACAACAATTGTCTTCATTAAAAAGTTAATTTATATTGAATTAGAATTTGCAAAAAAAAAATACATTAAAAAAATCATGAAGGTCTGGGATTCACACCCCCTCTGGCCAAATCTGATATTGTCAAATTCTGAAAAATATTTATCAAAATGCAACAACAGTAATTGTATTAAATGGTTCCACTGAGAATTTTATGGAAAAAAATTTAATGACTTAAAATGTGAAGTTTCTGTCAAGCACTGGTGGTCGAGAGTTCAGCGACAGCTGCTTTACAAGCAGTTGTCCCGGGTTAGCAGGTTCGCTTCCTGGCTGATGCTATGACATATGTGAAATGTGAAGTTTTTAAAAATACATGGAGATATTTAAGTCATCTACATTTTACAGATGATATGATTGTTTGTGCAAATCATTCATAATTCTTTATAAAATGTTACAAGCATTATCAAATGAAATAAAAAAGTGTCTAAAAGCAATAAAATGCTAGTCAATGGTCTTTTAAAAAATTAATAAAGATTGATAGTAATGAATAAGAACAACAATGAATATCTTAATAAGATTATTAATTCAGATGAAATTAATAATAAAATTTTAATTTGGAGGGAGTTTTTATATGAAAATACAAACTTAATATCATGCTTGAAAAGAAAATGTTTAAATATTACCAGTGTGCATATGGATGCCTGGACATTTAATGAAAAAAAAAAAACAATACAAATATTTCAGACTTGACAGTGAAGTATAGAGATATGTCTGCTGGGAATAAATAGGAAAGATAGTGAAATGAATGAGAGATATTGTTGACGTCAAAGAAATAATCAGTAGACTAAAATAGAGCTACTGTACATGTTGATAGAATAATAGATAGATAGTTGATGTTTTATAAATCCCCAAAAAGATATTACAGTCTTAGTTTGAGACTACATGTTAAATGGATGATTGAGGTAAGAAAGTTTGCTTGAATGATATTGAAAAAAATAGCTATGAATGTGGAAAATGGAATTAAACTTTAAAGCTCATTCTACAATAAAGTAATAATGTTTAAAAGTAATGATGATGATCAAGTGAAGTAGCAAGTTAAATATAATTCAATGTAGTAGTGACAAGTAATATTGACCTAATTTTTTGAATGAAACCTTTTTTTTTTTTGTAAACATATTGTAACGGTCTGGGTTTTCCAACAAAAGAGGGGAACGCATCTAACTATGGCCAGACCTAGGGTCTTTGGGTAGGATGTTGTAAATGACATGATGAAGTAACTAACCAATGATCATGTCTACCCCCAATAGGCTAGCTATAGGTTTACACATTAAATTCAGACACAATTTATGTCAGTTCATCTATCTGTCACCCCTCTTTTGGATTCTATTATGCCTCAGAATGCAAACGCTGGTAGAATGTTGCCCTTGGCTCCCTTCAGGATTGAATTTATTCTAGACAGCAACCACTGTATCACTGTTTAGATTTCAATTGAGTGAAAGATTCATCTAATCATACTTTTGTGTTATGATGTAAAAGAAAGTGTGGAGGGGGGTGCATATATATTCGGTTATGAATTGATGTATTGATCGATAAAAGTTTAATAAATTATTTGTATAATCATATTTTTTGTATAATTTCTGGTTAAAAGTATTTTTGTCAGTAAGTAAAATGATTAATTTTGATCAAATAAAAAAATAAAAGTTGTTTGTTTACTTTTTTTTTCATTAAACAATTCTGATTTTTTTTAAAAAAAAAATTTTTAGAAATTAGTTTTAAAAATTATTAAAAGCAAGTTTCATATCTACATTGAGAACATTTATTGATTTCTAAACATAATTTGCTAATTACAGACACTAGTTAATTTGTGTAAATATATATATCTTTGCAATTTCAGCTAATCAAGTTTCTCACTAAAACAAATGAGATGAGAAAATATAACGCGACATTGAACTTCCGACCAGAATAATCTTTTTTATCAAGAGAGCTTGCAAGAGTAAGAGAATATAAAGATGCACTAAAATTTAGATTGTAACATTTCTTTTTAATTTTGTTAAGAGAAGCAACGAAGAGATTTTTGTCCTCAACTTTTTGCACAATTTTGGTAGCCAGAATCAAACAATAGAGATTGACAAGAAAGTAAATTTTAAAAATCATAGAAGCCACTATAATACACTGCATGCCCTCTATGATATTATTGCAGTTATTGAAAATAATTAAACAATTTATATTTTAAATCGACTTTCAAAAATTTACTCAAATAAATGCATTCCTAAGATATTATAAAAAACCTAAAAACGAGATCACAATTGAGATTGATGGATGAAATAAGGAATTTGGTGATGTGAAAAAGAGAGTCTATGAATTGGAACATCTGAATTAAACTTGGAAAGATTTTCATACTGCAATGAACGGATGATGGTTGAGAATAATAATGACGAAATTGATGAAAATGTTTTTCTTTAGAAGTGTGTGATTAAGTTTTATTTTAAAAATATTAATTTTATATTGGTTTAAATAGCAAAACAAAATAATATAAAATTGAATAATTTAAGCCCTCGGGACAAGTATGTGATTTACTGTTACAAATATATATAATATTTTAACTGTAGAATTCTGCATTTACATTTCATAAAACTTTATAAAAAGAATGTGTCCTTTGCATAAAACTATTATAGATCCTTTTATTATGTCATTTAAAGAAATTATAACAGTTTTCAAGGAAATGGTCAGATTTCTTAGTGAATAAAATAAAGCAATTTAATAGGTATTCCACATGTCTTCACTTTATTTTATGTAATTATACTGAATGTGATAAAAAAGTAAATTCTTTCACTGAGGATGATTTTCAATATATAAAAAAGATGCATAAATTAAATTAACATAAAATGTTAAATACACTGTTGACAACATAATTTTTTTTTTTAAATCATTGGATGTTTTCATTTAATTATCTGAAGACATATTGTGTCATTTAAATAATTTGTTTTAGTATCATCATGACAATACACATAGGGTGGGCCAAGTTTCATAGTATATGCGAGACTAATCTAAGGCATTATGATTAAAATATTTTGTTTGATACAATAATATTAAGTTTATTATACTTTATAGCTACTAAAATATTCTGGCTTTAATGCGGTGCATTTAGATCTTAACATGTAGATACCTGAAAACTATTGCATTTCTTAGAAAAAAAGGTTTGAAGCTTTATAATGTATATTTTTTACAATCTTATTGCTTTTAGCTAATATAATGAGAATGAGACATTTTTATGGTATATAACTCAGAAATATAGTTCCAAAATGGCACTGACTATTCTAGTTTCAATAACAGTTACAAGTACTTCAATGATAAAGTTAAATTTTTGAAAAGTAGTTTTTGATTTTAATAATAAATTTGATTGTAGTAATATTTACTGAAATGTTAAAAAATAAAATAAATAACTTTGCTACCTGTGTCACACGGTCTTTTATATTGTTTACTTATTTTAATTTAAATCGTTGTTTTTGAAAATTATAATTTATGGACTATTCAAAAAAATGTCGAAATTTATTAAATATTATCACTACTATAAAATACTGAAAAAGTTTTCATTTCTAAATGGAAGATAAAAAGGATATAATGTGAAGGTGAGTTAAAAGCTATCCACACTCTGACTACAAAATTTCTTTTAATCAACTTTCATAAAAGACAACCATATTTTCCAGCATAATCTTCCTGCTGTTCAATACACTTTGTCCATCTGTCAACAAGCTTTCATATTCTCTCATTAAAATGTTATAAGCTGATCTGTGAGCCATGAATATACAGTTATCTTTATTTCTTCATCAGATGTGAATCTTGAACCATATTGGGGTTCATTCAAGGGACAAAACAGATGACAGTAAAATGAGGCAAGATCAAAACTACATTTTTGAAGAATGTTGACAATGTGAGAATCAGTATGCAGACATGCATTGTTGTGCAACAACACAATGCCCTTGGATAGTAGTCTTTTATATTTTATCCAAATTTTAGGTTTTGGCTCTTTAGTGACATCTCCGTATAAATGCTGAACCTTTTCCATGACAATATTCCAATATGGACCCTTGAGAAACTATTAGTACCAATTTTCCAATTGATGGTTGACTTTTGAACTTTTTCCAACCCATACTTTATTGTTTACACACTTCTTTACAGCAAAACATTTTCTTTATCCTGTGCATAAAATCTTTGATGAATATCAGCAGCAAACATACCCTCAGACCACAAAAAATTAATATACAGCATGCTACTCTTTTTTGTGAAAATCACAATGGGATAGCCATTGTTTTTCATACTACAGTTACATTTGAACTGATATAAAATATTCAAAACTGCACAGCAGTACTGGGATGACAGCCATCTCATATAGAAAATGCTGATAAAATAGTGAGATGGGCGCAATTTAAAAGAAAAAAGTTGGAGACTTGAAAGAAATGAATTCATAGATAAATTAAAAAAGTTGAAAAGATTAGATTAATAATAATGTAAAAGTTTTGAAACAGATATATAAAAAATACTATTTAGTGCAAAACAAAAAAAAAGAAGCAAAAGAAATATAAATCTATGTATAAAAGAATTATTAAGAGCAAACAAATGAATGGTGGGAAAAAAGATTAACAATAAAAATGAAATGGTTTATAATTCAAGAATTCTTAAGAAATTGGAGCATTAAAAGTGATAAAGCTAATCCATAAATTCCTGATCTGCTTTTTTACCACTGCATCAAACCATACAGCATAAAAGTAAATAATCAAATGGTTTATTGATCAGGAATTTGCAAGGGTTTTACTTCTGGAAGTAGCAGAATTAAGTGCAATTTATAAATCTTAAGTTGCAGAGTAGCAAACAATGCAAAATAGATCAAAAATCAGATATATTAATCTTCAACAAGATTTAAAATTTATATCTGGGCTAGAGATAATCTCTAGTTTAATAAATGATTAGTGATAATCATTGCTGTATTTATCTAAGATGGATGGTGTTAAAGTTTTGGATGGAGAAAGTTTAATAGTTGTAAATCAAAATGTAGCAATCAATATTTAAGAAATAGAGAGGAGAATGGAAAGGCTTAAGTCGATTGTATTCAATGTCATACTTGAGAGTTGCCTTAGGAGGCTAAATAATGAGAAAAATTGATAATAATTCCATTCCATTAAAAGAGAAAAATAATAAATAAGTCAAGCTACCATTTAAAACAAGCTTAGATTTTAAAAGAATAATAAAATTTTAAAAATACCTACAGCGAACCAATTTAGCATTTTCTGATATGAGTTTATAAAGGTATATATTTAAAATAAAAAAAGATAGTGCTTTTACAAAGTAAAAGCTAATAAAAAAGAATTGATTTAAAGTGTAGGGAAAAAAACGTTTGTCACTCTATATTCATTAATAATATTATTAAAATTAATATGCAAATTTGTAGTGAGGATATTTAAATAAATTATTATAAAATGAGCTTGTCTTGTGATATTAGCTAGTATAAGTCTTTTATATCAGGTAAAACATTGCTCTCCTTCAGGGATGGCATCCTTTTTTGACAAATAGATCAAAATTTAAATTATTTTTTTAAAAAAACTAATCACGGATTGAATATTATATGAATATAATCATAAATGATACTTCTAAGTCTACATTTATTTAGATTAAAAATCCAATAAATACACACAGTTTATAATAAATTAAATAAATAAACATTAATGTAAATGAAAAAAATAATAACATTTTATATTATATATATTTGATGCAAAAGTTATTGTTTATTTTAAGATCAAAAAAAAAGCTAATGATTTTATTGCTCGAGATTTCATAAAAAGTCTGAGCACAAAAACTTCGGATGTTCTACCAACTGTACCAAACTTTGCAAGGCATTTTCAGATAATTCTTGTATATTCGGTTTATATTTGCTAAGTCTGTTTCTTTCACATGATTTTAATATAATTCATTGAGGAAAATAATTATTCACAAGCATATATTGAATCAAACATCGTTAAAAGAATGCCGCGACAAGTTTTTTTATTGCATTAAATCTACCACACAAGAAGTCCCATGCTTCAATATAATATTTTCAATTCTATTGTCCTTGTAGTGTTATTTTTGTTGTCACTAATATTTTTAGAAATTTATTTTTTTAACTCTATTACTGAATTTTCAAATTTGCTTTTCCATGTAAAATTGTTTTGGAATATTATCAACATTTAATTATATGAAGTTGATTCCATGATCTTAAATTCGATATTATATGGATACAAAATAAACTGCAGTGTAGTTTAAATGTTAATTTCTCTTCAGAAAAGTCTGTTTTTTTAAATCTATAATTGTAATAATTTTAGTAGATTACTGCATTGCACATGCGCTTTACAGATCAGATGCTTTTTAAAGAATACTCTCCTTTCCAAACACAAGATAAAGTCTTTTTAAAAGATAGAATGAATCAGTATTTGCCTGAAGATTTGTAATGATGGTATATTATAAGATGTGATATGTTGGACTATTTCCATCATTTATGGGTGAATGTTGAATGTATAGAAAATTTGAAACTTTATTTAAACTTTCCAAATACAAACAACTTTTAGTAATAACACACAAATAGACAATACAGATTAGTAATTACACAACGGTTTGAGTAGTATTATTCTCCACTCTTCTCCAGGTGTTGCTGGCCTATATGCACAGTGACAATATTTGCTTAGAAGTTGAACTCACACTTTTAGATTCTTGAATATCTAATTTAAGGCAAATGCTCTACCAACTGAGCTATTCTGTCAAAGGCTCAGTTGGTAGAATGTTTGCCTTAAATTCAATATTCAAGAATCTAAAGGGGTGAGTTCAACTTCTAAGTGAATATTGTCACTGTGCATATAGGCCAGCAACATCTGAAGAAGAGTGGAGAATAATACTATTCAAAACGTATAATTACTAACATGTGTTGTCTATTTGTGTGTTATTACTAACAAGTTGTTTATATTTGGAAAGTTTAAATATAGTTTAAAATTGTCTATACATTCAACATTCACCCATAAATGATTAAAATTGTCCAACATATCACATCTTATAGAATAAATCACTCTATATTTTTTACCCAAACTATATGTATAGGCAAATCTGAAGCATTTGGAACTGAGAGCGTGAAGATTTAACTAATCACTTTAAATTACTTATAATATTTGTTAATCTATAATTGTTTAGTTTTTTTTAATTAATGAAATTTTTTGAGTATTGATAATATTTTTAATTTTTTCTAATATTGAAAATGTTTATGTAAGTATGAAAAATCATTCATTGCTGTATGTTAAATAATTGAATAATGCATCAATAATAACTATAAATGCTCCTTAAAGTTAGAATTAGTTATGTGCATGGAGAAATAGTATTTAATATTCCCATTTGTTTTTTAGAATAAGGGGTAATTATTTAAATGTTTTTTAACACACAATAATATGAGAATTTTTAGATAAGTTAAACAAGTTTAATATTTAAAATGTGTTCTAAAGTTATAAAGGATTGTAAAAGAGACAGAAAAGTATAAAGTAAACAATTTTTTTAATTCTCTCTCTTCTTTAATTTACCTATTAATTTTTTTTTAAATTTTAATGTTAAAAAAATACCAAGTGAAAAATGTTTTTTTTAAGTATTCATAAATTTTAAGTTAACTTATAAGAGAAAAGAAAAAAAATAAGATTTTAATTTTTTTTTTAATTTTGTTTTAATTGATTAGAATTGTTTTTTTCTTTCCTTTTTATCTCTCTTCAATACAACAAACAGTGTTTATTACATAAGTGATATTAAGTGATTATCTTGTTTTTCATTTGGCAGGAAAAAATATTTTAATTAAAAAGGAATGTCAAAAACTATGTTTCTAATTTGGGTTTTTGACTTGTGTTTTCCAATGTGTGTTGAAGAAGGAAAATAGCTGAACAATTGTTTTTGTCAAAATTGATCTAATTAGTTATTATTAAATTTTATCATGTGGGTAACAGGATTGTAGTTGATTGAAAACAGGGTTGTGGACTTCCGCTTTTGGCAGCCATCTTCGTAACTAGTCTTAAAAAGCGTCCCTTAGTGTTTTACACTTTTAGGAAGACGGGACGACTGTCCCTTTACCTTTACGTCTGTTATTCAAGGTAAGTCAACTTTTTAATCATTTTATATGATGGAAAGTGATAATATAACTGATAAAACTAAAAATAAAGTAAGCCCCGATCCCAGCATTCAACCCAACAATGCGGTCATCGGCCGTAAATTGTATAGCCTTAGATCTAATCTAAATGCATCTAAACCACCCGTTACAACAAATAAAAACCCACAAATGAGTAAATCAAAAGAAAATTCCATTGCAAATATCAACAAAAGTTTAGAAAATATTCAACTTACCCCTAATACAAACAATAGAATAAATATCTCGTCAAGCGAAACTATTGATACAAGCGAAAACCAATCATTACCTCTCCAAAGCCTTTACTCAACCACAGAAGATTATAATGAGCAATTTCCTTTGCCCAACAATTCAATTAAAACTATATCTGGAAATAAACAAAATTACCAACAAAATGATACCGACGAAATTTTTAAAGTAAAACATTTTCCACCAGAGGTCGACAAAACCAGTACTGTGTCAGTACCATTTGTCAACAGTAAATTTAAAAATAAAAAAGAAGAAATAAATTATAAAACTGGTAAATTTCATTCTAAAACAATCAAAGATTTTAGCTCAGAACAATCCATTGCTACATCAGCTAACGTGCAAGCTAAACCAATTACCTCAATATCAATATTGGAAAATCCCACTACGTACGCAAATATCGTAAGGTCAAAAAATTCTGAGAGCATCTCTGAAAATATTAAGGCCGATAATCTCAACGAATTATATTTGAATCTCACAGAATTAGATATAGAAAAAGAATCAAACACGCAGGAAAATGTCTCTTTTAATATAAACAATATTAACGATGATATGTTCCTAGAAATAAACAATGAGTTCAATAAAACGATACCCAACTCTCTATATAAATCGTTTGCAAACTATTACAGCGATAAGTCTTTAATCTTAGCCATAACAAATCATCAATGTGCTTTATATAAATTCCTGTAGAACAACTCTACAGTCTAATCAATCAAAAGCAATTAGGCAGAGGCATTCACATGATCCTTAATCATCCCAATGACCGCTATGTGATCTAGAGTTTAAAACGTGGGCAGACCGAATGAATTTTAAAAATAACTACAAATCTTTAGAAATTATATACTATGCTCCATAGATATGAACCGTCCAGTTACACTATCTGGCAGAATTCAAAACTGCCTTGCCCATTTAAATGAACAAGAAATACAAGACATCCTTATTAATTATGGTTCAGTTAGCAAATTTAAACACCTATTAAATCCTCACTTCCGATCAGATCCTGTCCAATACAGTTACCTTCACACTTACATTAAAGAAAAACATTATACCCACTGACATACCCACTATTATTACAGCAAGAGGCTCTCCTATGGTTTTGACATTCAGAGGAGTACAACCACAATGTTTCTTCTGCCTTCAAAGAACACACCTCATTAAAGACTGTGCAGCAAGAATATGCACACACTGTGGTATTAAAATGAATAAATTTCACAAATGTCCTGGTAGACCTATTAACAAGTCCTTAAATAGACAATTATCACATAGGACTAATTCAAACAGCAACCTCACAAACCCAGATATTCAGATTCAAATAAATCCTCCAACAAAACCTTCCACATCCAAAACTATATTTCAAAATGAAAATATTCAAGAAAGAACAAATGTCAACCTTTACACTAATAGTAGTAAATCAGAGAACCAAACAACAACAAATACTGCTCCTAAACCAATCACACAAACTAATAATACTCAAGATCAAACATTCGAAACAACTTATACTAATCCCCAAGAAATAATATTAGGTCAAACTCTTTCTACAAAAGAAGATAATATGACCAAACCATCTAAAGAGAACAAGATAAACCCAGGCGATGAAGAAAATACACTCAAAAAATGTCAAAACAATTCTTCCAATATAACTCCTAACCAGCTTAAAACAACTGATAACAACCCTAAACAGAGTGAACCACAAACTATCTGCAATTCTTCAACTCCTGCAAGAATTAACCTACCAGACGAAAAGATCCATCAAACACCCAACCCGAAAGTCAGCATGATCGAAGATTCACAACTGTTACAGCAAACAGAGAATGTCTCAAGTCTAAAATTCGAACAAAAATCTTATGACAATAAAATAACACTACTATCAAAAGAACAGGAAAAGGAAAACAACACTAATCAACTTCAAAATCCTCAAAAAATTGACACAACAAATACCCAAAATACAATTAAGAAAATTAAAAGAAAATCAATTCGCTCAGATAAATCAAGCTCTGATGATGACAGCTCCCACCCGGTACTTTACTCACCACCCCCTCTAACAAACAAATCTCCGATAAATCCAACTCAAAGCTTCACAAATCCATAGAAAAAAAGAGGAAAACCATGGATCTTACAACCTTAGATACCATTGATTCTCCCGATGAATCTCAGACAGATTACTCTACTCCATCAGACACCGAAGACTTCATGGATGCGATTCCTCAACCAACAAATATATCACCAAGCCATCTACAAGTTCAATCACAAGTCTCTGACTACCTAACAACATCAGACCTCATTAATATAGAGATGTCCCACATTCACTTGGATCACTTTGCTGAGGACGGTTTGGATTAATCTATCATGTTCTGCAAAATAGCTGGCATAAACATTCGCGGCATCAACTCAATCGATAGAGTTCTTGCTATTAAAAACTGGCTCTCACTCTGCTCCCCACATATACTTCTTATGGGCAAAACCAAACATCACTATAAGACTGACCATAAAATAATATCTCTTCTCTCCTCTCTCGGATTTACTAGATTTTCCATCGGCCATTCAGCTTCAGGTGGAGTCGGTATTCTTCTTAGCAAATCAGCACCACCAAAAAGTTTCAACATTCTATTCCTAGATGCCAATATTATTATTATAGAAATAGATTATTGGGGTTATCCGATCATCATAGCTTATATTTATACAGCCAAAGACACCTCTCAATATCTAAAAATAGTTCATATCCTAAATGCCATCAACGCTAGCAGAGCCTCCCCTACCATTCTTCTCGGAGACTTTAACACCACCTACAATGACTTCAACAAGAGATTTTTGCATCTAATAAATCGCAGATTAATGTGTGGAGAGGGCTTCTTCCCACCGAAGCCTACTCTTTCTATACTAAAACTAAAAGTCCCTAATTGATCTGGTTTACTACACCCCAGACCTCCATTTCAACCTTGATGCAGCCTTAACCCCTGTTGCTTTCTCCGATCATATGGCTCTGATCTTACAACTCACGCCTATCTCAATCCCTACACCTATAGATGGACCTGGAAAAACCATGCGCATGATCACCCAATCAAACATGACCGAAGCGATAGTGTCTGAGTCATACATCTATTTCCAGAAAATAAACATCCTTTCCCTCCCTGCTGAGGAGGGCTGGTTTTCCTTCATCGGAATTCTTCAGTCCATATTAAATCACCACACCAGGAAAATCAAAGGACCAAATGGTCTTCTAAATGACCTAACAGACATTAATATACAACTTCAAGCATCACAGCAAATTTCACAAATACAGAAAAAATTATCTTCCTTAAAAACCTCTACAAAATCAAGCAAAAATCCCTTGCAGAATATATTTCCATCAGAAGAGCCAAATGCTTCTTAGCACAACAACACTGCTGGACGAGAGACTACCTCAGATGGGCACTGGGTTACAATAAAAAACAAATCACTCCCACATCCATTTATACTAATGGTACCAATCTCATTGGCTATCCAATGATGCAGCACATCAGCAAACAATTCTGCCAATTAATGCAAAAAGATGGAACCCCTCCAGTAAACAGCTGGTTGGATGCTGGAGACCCCAGCAAACATGGCATCACAGAAATCCAAATTAAAAAGAAGATATCATCACTCCCTGACAGCATTCATCCTGGCCTTCACGGCATCCCAAATTTCCTTCTCAAACACCTCAGTCAATTCACTGTTCCAATTATTAAAAAAATGATAGATCACCTAGCTTCCGGCTACAGAAACATAGCAGATCTTTACCCTGTGGCACTTGTGCCTTTTATTAAAAAAGCAAAACCACTAAACGACATTAACAGTATCTGACCAATATCCATGACCCCACTGCTTATCAAGATTATAGAGTCAGTCATTAAGGACCAAATCCAACCTCAAATTCTTAGCAATATCTCGCCAAACCAATACGGAAAAAAGGGATCATCAACCTCGCATGCTATGTCCAATATAACTGCACTGTTCAATCATATCAGAGTACATCGTAAATCCAAACCTATTGCCGTCCAACTGGATGTTGCAGCAGCATTCGATTCAGTACAGATCAACACCCTTCCAGATATTCTGATGGAATACGACATTCCAGCTGCAATTGTTCAGATTATCAGCAATCTGCTCAACAACAGAAAGATTTTTCTCTCTCTTGAGGGCAAGATCACTCCAGGTTTCAAGCCATACAAGTCGATCCCTCAAGGATCTCCGCTCAGTGCCCTTTTCTTCACAGCATACATCAACCCTCTTCTGGTGGATATAGAAAAAAACCTCCCTGGAATATTCCTTCCTTCTCTCAATAAAGATTTCAATGTATTCGCATACATAGATGACATCATGGTTGTGCTTCCCACCATTAAATACCTTCCCCATCTCATGAACATCTTAAACAGACGTACAGTCTTCCGATGGCCTACAAATAAATTTTAACAAATCTTCCATCTGGAAGATAATGTCTGGTAAACAAATCAACTCTTCCTTTTCTGCTAAACCACAAAGATACCTTGGCTTCCCAATCTTCAAACCTCCAACTGCAATGGCAAGAATGATTCAAGATGCAATCCTCCAATCAACTGAAGCCATCACCACTTCACTCTCTAGAGTATACCTTTCATTATATGGAAAGGTTAGCCTCCTCAACATGATCATAATGACAAAAATCTCATATTATCTTCCATTCATTAAAATCACTAAACAGTTTCAAAATAAAATTAACCGATTATGCACCAAACTTCTCTGGAGAGGAAGGACTGCCATTAGCTTGCGAGGTATCCAACGACCACGCAGGTTCAATGGACTGTCATTCCACTCAATACAGGCAATCATTTTACAAAAAACTCACAATATTCTACATAATCTGATCCTCTCCTATGGATACTCCAACATTATGAAAAAAATTACACCAACTGATCGTCCCCCGCCCTTTTCCAGTTCATGGATATCATTGCTAATAGATCATCTACAACTTTATAACCCGACGATGTCCTCTAACCTTAACCAAAAAATCACATTGTGGGAAGCATACAATCTAATCAACTATAATCAACAACCCATTAAAACCAGCCTAAAAATAACCAACCAAAGACTCATTACACACTTCAAAAGATGGAGCCTTGAACCCAAATTCCTGGACTTCATCATTAAAATTAATCTTGATGCGCTTCCCACAAATTGGTTTCTTTATCACCGAAGAGGTTTTACTAGCATTGACCCTATATGTGGTTTATGTGCTTGTGAAGATGAAACCACAGACCATATTATACACCGCTGTCCAAGACTTAAAATACTGAAAGATATAATCATAATCAATTCTTACATAAGATCTGAAATGATTTTCTCACTTGAAAATGCCATTAATAGTGGAACTTTTTCAATAATAAGGCTCTCTATCTTTGTCCTTTATTCCATATGGATAGTGAGATGCAAAACTCTCATGGAATTACCCCCGCCACAAATCATACCATTGTTTTACCAGACTCTCAAAAAAATCAAGAAACGTGATCAGCTCCTTGCCTCCAGTAAAGTCTTTGACGACACCTGGTCTCTAACCACTCTATCCTTTTCCTGATTGTCAACTCCCACCTACCCAGAATTCTAGAATAGACAATATTAAAAAGAAAATAGTCGTGTTATTAAAAAAAAAAAAAAGCTAATAACATTCATCAAGTTCTCAGTTTCTCATATTCTACACAAACCCTTCATTATACCTAACCACATAAGTGTATAACAACTACTAACTAACATATTCTAGCCATATGTTAATCAGAACTTTTTATAATATTATTGTACAATTTATTCATTAACTTATCCATTATCAAAATGTAATCACTATTTATTACTAATAAAATTTTTTGTTGAAATGAAAGCAGGGTTGTTCCAAAATTAGTTGTGTGGGTTAAAAAGATCTAGGTATCTCGTAAGAAGCAATTATTCCTGACCAAGCTGTTGAAGTGGATAATCAGCTCTAAGCCAGCTGCTGAAGAAGTCAGTAGGAGAAAAACATTCTAATCAAGCTGCTGATGAAAGCAGTAATAGAAATTCTAATGAAGCTGTTGAGAAGAGCTCTCATTCTTGATTCATCTACTAAAAAAGAAAGCAGATGCAGAAACTCAACTGTTTAAAAATGTTTTCTACAATGAAAACCATGTGCTAAGTTTAACTAAAAGCTGAGCATCATCTACCTTTATGTAACTTGCTTCACTGGAATAATATGTAAAGGAGAATAAAATGCCCCTGAAGTAATCTGAAAGAAAACCTTGCCTCCAACCAAAGTATGACTGTCTCTGTGTATCAGCATGATCTGAAAATTTTATTAGAAAGAAAATTTATAATTTGTTAGCCTGAAATATCCTATAGAAAAATGAAGAAAAAGAATTACTATGTACAATTAACCTGAAATTAAGAAGCATCCAAGAGAAACATCTACCTAGAAACCTTATATATAACAAATGCACTGATCTCCCAAAAGAATTTTTTTTTAAAGTGCACATTATATTTAAATTTATAAAGTTTTAAAATTAATTAACAATTTATAATAATTAATAGTTTTATTAGTATTTTTCTTCAATTGAAACATGTTTTTTTTTTTCATTTTCTGAACAAAACTTAACAACGGGTTAATTAAGCTAATGTAAAGATTTTTATCTATGATTTTAAAAAAAGTTGATTTCCATTTTGTTTTATTTAATAGGACAAAACTTAATGAATAAAAAGTTAATTAATTTAATGAATAAAAAGTAACTGGATGATTATATTTTTTATGAAATTATATATTTTTGATAGAATGTATAAATTTAAATTTTCATATTACCATGTCTTTTTAAAAAAAATATATTTATTGATATTCAGTTAGTTTATTAAATAATTGTTTTAAAATATTCTAGTGTTAATGTCTTTATTCCTCTAACTATTTGCTCCATGGATTGGCAGTGTGTACAACTTGATTTTAATACAGATGAGTTTGAAGCATTGTTTTCCAATTATCCCAGTAAAGTTGTTTTAAAATAAATTAGAGTAAGTTGTTATATTTATTTATCTCTTGCTCCCTGTAGCAGTTCATAGATTTCTTGCTTCCTGAGTTAGATTAGAGATTAATAGTTAGTTATATGGATATAAGAGTCTATGTTTGTGTTTTGACATCCAAATGTTAACCCTGGATGGCACAAAGGTATTACTATTAAAGTCCATGCACTGCATTATATATTTTTTATTAGAAGTTTAGTTGGCCTGTTTAATAATCATATTATAAGGTAGGGCATTGAAGATGATCAGCATGTTTTAGTATCTCATCATTATTTGATTTTTTATATTCTGGTAGATTATAAATTATGTATGTGCATCCAAATAATTGTGTTGTATTTCTTCTATAAGTGTGGGAGTGGCTAGATATGTATCCTATCTAAAGTGGACCACTTTCAAATCCAATCAAAAGGTTGACTGTTGAATTCATGATTAATGTTGATGCTAATTAGTTATTGATTTAATTATTCTTCTATAATGCTGTAGATGCACTTTATGGTTTTGTTCATCACTGAACTCTATACTTTTTCAATATCCTTTTTATATTTATCAACATGATGATGGTGGTTTCCCCTCTCCTCATTTAAACTCATTTTCCATACTATTACAATATATATATATTGAAACAGTAAGATTTGCCTTACCAATCTTAGTTTCGCCTTGCCTGCCTGTTTCCTACCCTCATGCCTTATTTAAAACCCTAATTTCATCGTATTGTGTGTGTACTGTGTATATTTACTGAAATCCCGCCTAAATTTATATGTATAATAGGGTGCCCGGGGTTTAATAATAATTAAAATTGTTTTTAAACGGTTTTATTTTCAAACCGTCGAGTATATATTACGTATATATGCTTGTACAATAAAGTAGGTCACATATTCTCATCTACACACATACTGCGATAATATTTAAAAAAAATATCAAAATATTTTATTTAAAAGTTGTTTTTGAATTGATTTATTTGTGATGTTATTTCGTTATAATTATTTGTCTTTAAGAAATAATATCACTGAGAAATGTTTCTGGAAATTAAATTCAGAAATAGTGTTTGATAAATGTAAAGCGTTGTAAAATATTATTCAAAAACATGTCATCATTTTTAAATCAGTGAGGGTAGAGAAAGAACAATAGTAGCTAATTTTAATCATATTGGCGCCAGTAGATTTGATGAGATAAAACAGTGTTTACGAACAGATTTTAATTAGAAAATGTAATCCGTGTTTTTCAAAGGTGTAATAATTAAAGAATGGATTTCATCACCGCAGGGTTAGATGGTAATCAGGGAGAGCATATAAATGGGGCTGATTGATTGTAATTATGATTAGACAGAGTTATTAATTAAGCTACCTGATCGTGACAGTAAATCCAGTTGTAAAATAGTTTAACCTCAGAATGTCGGGGTAACGGGGCAATCGCTGTTTTTCCTCGGGATCCTGTGCCTCGGCCGTCCGTCAGTCAAAATCTGATGTCCTGTCACCGTATCATGAAATCCAACTGAACCAGCCCAGTGATATGCTGCTCCTAAAATCTTCTAACTGCTGCTGCGGAACCATGAATCGAAGAAAACTCATAATTTTACTTGAGAACTTTGCTACAAGTTTGGAAATTCCCACGGACACAGTTAAAAGAACAAGGTAATTAAAATCAACCCGAGATCTCGGAAAACTTCGAGCTAAAGCTAACAATTTTGTATATTCTATAACTGTATTTATTTAAATGTTTTTCTAATGCATGCTGAATTTGTGCTTGGGTTGATCTTCTATTATATTTATAAATGTTTAATTTCAATGTGTTATTATGAAATGTATAATTAATTTCTTTAGACTAATGCGAGTTACGTAGGGAAGTTAAATGATGCGTGGTTGCCATCTTAGTTTATAAACCGCAAACACGCATTTCCCCCCCTTCCCATCATTTCTATTTAAAAGTATCTCATATATATGTTTCAAAGTATATTTTGCGTATAAAATTTTGTTAAATGAATAGTTATTTATCTTAAGTTTTGTTGAGAGTCTGCTGGCTATTCAAATATGGAAGTCGAGATCGAGCTATTTCTGTTCCTTAATTAACGAATTGCTCTTTATTTTATTAATTCTTATGAAAATTAAGCTGTGTTGCTAGTAAATATGCATGGGTGCTGGAATCCTCCTGTTGGCAAAGGTCATCATCGTTCGAATCTGTTTCCCCATATTTTACTCCACGGTTCCCAGTCATGTGCTAAAATGGCACATGGGAATTATTTCGCGTATGTCCACACAGTTACGAAGCTCCTGGGTGCGGGCCAGGCTTGAGCTGTGAGTGGGCTAGAGACGTCCCAAATAAAAGGCAGAATGCCTATCCAATGCCAAGACCTTTTGCCATCCTTGAAAGTTGCATACTCATAAACTGCACCCCTCCTCAGCATATACTCGCTAGCACCACCGTATATTTCCCTTTACTTATTAAAAGAATTCTACTCAAATTTCAAATCCGTTCAGTGTAGCTTGATCTTATAATCTATTCGCGAGCGACTCTTGATCTCCCTTTAAATCTCCAGTTATAAATGTTTTAGAATATTTCAAACTCTATTAGACTTTACGTGACTCGCATATGCCTACCGTGTCAATATATCATAGACACTTTATCGAAACGAACCCAAGTACGAGGTATCAGCCATTTTGTTTGTTTATTATATAACTATCCAATTTGTATCGCTAAATTATTTTATTACCAAATTATTAAAATCTTATTTATAAATTTATTTCCTTTTCTCTATTTATTCGGGGTGCAATATAAATTACATAGTCCATTAAACTTATCTTTGGCACATCTATCAGTTATTGTTAAATTAACCTAGGGCTATTTTAGATTTAGAGTCTTTTGTTTTCTCCCTGATCACCGGCACCGGCATGGAATTATATTATTAGTAGCATCAAATGTGTTATCACGTAGAGGGCGTTGTGGAGTTTGGACTTTGGATTCGAACTTGAGATTTCTGGGAGGTAACTCTCCTAGTGTTGAGTTCTATGTCCCGGGTTTAAATTCTACAGTGTGTTAGCGAGATAGACATGTTTTTACTGTTACAATATATATATATCAATTTTTGTCATAAACATTGTAATATTTTAAACATGCCTACATCCTTGAAGTTTTTTTATGCAATCCATAAAAAGATAAGTGATATCACATAAAAATATTAAGCCATTTCATTATTCTATATTTGATGATTCTTCATTAATATTATTTTTTGTGCAAAAAGAATTTCATTTTTTTTAAATAAATTTTCAAACTATTTCAAACTTGACCATGACTAATCTGTGACCATTGTTGTACAGTAAAACTCTACAGTGTTGAGATCCAATTTTTAGTAATAATTTGGCAAATCATCACTTATGGACAGATCTTGCATTTCTAAAATTGACATTTTTATTATAAATGGCATTATATTTGGAAGTATTTTCAATGCGTTTTCAATGCTTACTTGCCCACAGTATCTCTTGATGAATGAGACAATGAACTTTAATTAAAAATGGCCAGTATTTTAAGTTGTTGAATAATTCCAATATTTTTTCTAACCACACCCAAGCATGGATAAATAGTTACCGAAAGATTTTGTTTTGAGTCAATGCCCATTTGATGTAAATGTGTCACTGAACTTCTTAAAAATATCCAGATTAATAGTTTTTTTTATTTAAGTTATTAATTTTATCAATTCTTCCCTCATTAAACTTTCAGATTTATATCTGGCAAAAACAGTAAGTTTTGTGTGATTACTTATGACTGTACTCTCATCTAAAGTGAGTGAATACATTTTGACATATATTGAATTACAATTAATTTGGAAAGAAGTATTTTCTCCTAATGTTAATATTCTATCTTTTCCTTCATTATGTCTTATTGATGATTCAATAATGCATTTATTATCAGGACTTTTTCTTTAAAATCAGCAAATAATTTAGTACTCCATGCTAAAAATGTTTCTTTTAAAAACTCTTATTTTGAAAGAAGTTCTCCATTTTGAGTAATACGGTGTGCTATATAAAAATTGACAGCCATAATGTTGTTTTAAGAACAAGAAATGTTTTAAATACATTGGCTTGAGATATAATTTTAATTTTTGAGAAAAATATTTCTTTCTCTCTTCTATTTAAAAACAAAATTTTTATGCATTTTTTCAGAGAATGGCATTTTACATTATAACTACGAGGTTTGTTACAAATTATACTAAGAGTTTTCTTCTCCACATTAATAACTCCAAGTTTGTCAAACCATTCTAAATAACAAGACGTTGAACTTATTTTTATTTGGCTTTTGTTTCTTAGCCATGAAGCAAACAGAAAAAAATTACTTGCCAATGGTTAAAAACTTTATAAATATTATACTTAAACTAAAACTTATTTAAAAAATTGTTTCTGACAATAAACTAATCTAAAATAAATATATTTCTCTTGAAAGCGCTAAGCTCTATAATTTAATAGTTTTATATTTTAGTAAAATTTCGCTTTTAAACCTATATTTTCTAGCTTCATTATCTGTGCATACAGCACATATATATTAGTTAATTTATTATGTACATGCATAAATTCTTAAGTACATGCATAGTACTCCTCTATTGCTAACTAACCACCTTAATATTAAGTTTGTCTCTACTAATTATGCTTAATATTTTCTCTCAAATGAATATCAATTTTTGCTGTCTTTATTTTGTGTTGGCAAATTGTTTTTCTATTATGTAATTGATTTTTATCATACTTTACAAATAAGATATGGGTAACATAAAATAGTTGTGTGGATAAGTCTGTGACCTGCAAGTCATAGGTTCACCATAACTGGTCTAATTCTTTTAATATGGGGCAAGTGATTCAAAACCTTCTCAACAACTGACAGGAAAAGCCTGAATGATTGCCTTAATCTTTTAATCATAAGTTATCTTCATGCTTTAATATTGAAAAAAAATCATTTCTAAAAAAAAAAATCTATAAAATACTATGATTAAATTAATGATCTACATCATTTTTAAAAGTGATGAATTCAAATTAAAAAGGAAGTGAAAAGGATTTCAGCTTGAGCTGATTACATTGTAACATTATTGAACAATAAAAACTTTTCTGGTAGTATGAATTTATCAAAAACAAATGTCAATTGACTGAAACAATGGAGGAATCATTTGTGAAAAAATTTAAACAATTTTTGTTGTCTTCTATTATAAGTAATGGTCTAATTTATTACTAGAAACCTAAGACTCACTGAATATAGAAAAAAATAGGTCTTTATAATAATATAAGGCATAGTATACATAGTGAGGTTCTAACACAGGTAAAATAATTGCTGAAGATTGTTTTCCCAGAATACTAATATTCTAAAATCAGAAATGTGTATTTTTTTCTTAAGATATGCATATCTATGTTGTAATTTTTTTTTAAGAAGATAAGTTTTAGTTTTCTTTTAAATATAACTATTCAGTATATACAATATTTAATTTCACATATATTTTTACATTTACATTTTTATAACTAGAAGGGATTTGAACTCAGACTTTCAAGCTCCCTACAGCTATCCATTTAATTTTATAAAATTGATACACATGACCATGTGCATTTGAAAAAAGATAAATGCTCTTCAATATACATATTTCATGCTAAACCAGCACTCATTAGTTGGTCCAGATTATTATCTCCCATATATATATACAATCAGTGCTCAGTTTATATTAAAATAGCAAATCTTCAAACTTTAATGGATAGATTTCAATATTCTTCATTCTCCAACTTTTTAGCCACCCATATCATTGAAAATCTGATGATGGAATGCTCAAAGTCCTTGTTGATGCCAATATTATTGTCATACCCATGTTGACACAAATCCCTTCTAACTGCATTAAGTTCAGTATAGACAATATACTTGTATTTAAATATTATGTATTCAGCCTGTATTCTGCTCATTTCTCTTCAGTATATTTATATGAACATATTAAGGTCCTATACTTAGGGGGGGGGGGGTAGAGTGACTTAAAGTCAACATGGGTATGACAATAATATTGGCATCAACAATGGTTTTGAGCATTCCATCATCAGATTTTCAATAATATGGATGGGTGAAGAGTTGGAGGATGGAGAATATTGAAACCTGTCCATTAAAGTTTGAAGATTTGCTATTTTAATATAAACTAAGCACTGATTAGATATATGTGGGGGAGATAGTGATCTGGATTAACTGATGAGTGCTGGTTCAGCACAAAATATGTATGTTGAGGATTATTTATCTTTTTCATATGTATGTGTTCATGGGGTCGATAAATGTAGGGAGCTTGAAAGTCTGAATTCAAATCCCTTCTAATTATATTAAGTTCAATATAGAGAATATATTTGAATTGAAATAATATTTACATTTTTGATTTTTTTTTCTGCTTAAATTGTTGTTTTGGATAGTAACTTTGGTCTTGGCCATGGGCAAAGAACAGATTACTCCTAAATATATTTATTTTACTGTAAGCATATAAGCTGCAATGATGTCAGAAATGACATTCTAAAACAAGTTAATTTGTTTTGGCAGACTCCATTACATATTCTTACACTTAAAAAAAATTTTTTAACAGTATAGCTTGCCTGTTTTGACATATGGTTGTAAAAAATGAAGTCTCTATTTTTTTTCTCATGTCCATAGCATCAGCCGGAAGCGAACCCGCTAACCCGGGACAACTGCTTGTAAAGCTGCTGTCTCTGACCTCTCGACCACTAATGCTTGACAAATCTCGAATTTTATATTAAAGAAAAAGCTGTATTAAAAATGATAAGGAAAGTTAAAGAAAAAAGTAAAAATAATCAAAACCAGTTTAATGTTATTGATGTCATTATAAAAATTATTTTAAAAAAAATTATAAGAAAGTCATGTGATATTGTGTTGGTATTAAACTTTAAAAAGATGACAGATTGTATACCTAGTAAAAAAAAATTTATGTTAACAAAGACATTTCTCAACTGAATACTGAAAGATAAAAATAATCCTTAGAACAAACTTAATTTCAGGTAAAATGATAAACAAGAAAGTTCACAGACCCATTATTGAAGATGAAAGTTGTGATAGACGTTTGTAGAAAGTATTGGCAAACATTTGACCTGCGGTGAACTAGAAAGATTGATATTTGTTTTATTTATTTTTTCTCACGTGTCATAGCATCAGCCGGGAAGCGAACCGCTAACCCGGGACAACTACTTGTAAAGCGGCTGTCGCTGATATATCACATGCATAAAAACACTGTACTTATAAAATACATTATCAATATACATATATAAACTTGTATTGTAGAAGTATTTAAAATTATCTTGATTCTTATTTATACAACAAGTTTTGTGGGCTTTTGTTGTAAGATAAATTCCTTTTCAGTTAAAATGTTTTTTTTTTAAATTGTAATTATTTCAATAACATGATAAAATAATCGATTTTAGATGAATGTCGTTATGTGAAGCAAAAAATTTATGGAATTTGGAAATAGGTAAATAACCTTAACCTTTTTATATTTATATATATAGCTCTTATTATAAGTTATCCACACCTAATTTTTCACAGGTGATAATTAAATATTAAGATGTATGTCAAAATACATGTAATTTATTAATTTAATAAACAAGTTTAATGTTAGGAAGTTATAAATATTATAGATACTATACACTCTGAAAAAAAATCTTTTGTGCAAGTTTGTACATAATAAATGAGGCCATTTACAATATTTAAATATAATTGCGTATTCCTTTTATTGATAATAAAGACGAGTCATATATATACATCACAATTTATAATTTCAAAGTTTGCTAAAATTATAATTCAAACTGTTTTATTCTATTGAAAGTTTATATATATTGTGATTATTACTATCATGAGTAATGATTTAGGAATTTTTTCAATAATTTTATTAATTTAAACAACTTTATATGTTTTCTGGATTTGTACAACTATCTCCGTATGATTATCTTTAGTACAACTACATCAAAATAACGTTGCAGATTTTTTTTTTTTTTTTTTAGCAATATTATATTTTTAATTATTAGATCTCTAGATATTTGACGAATCGATTAATCAGACCTGAAGTCTTACATTAATAACAATTGACCAAGTTAAAATTAATCTATTTTATCATGACATGAAATTATTTAATTCATTAGAAAAGTGTGACAGCTTGAAAGGTAACTGATAGAAGAAGAAAAGAATGATCTATAATGAAAGCGAATGAATTCTATCACCACAACAATAAATGTTGTTAGCCTATAATAATAACAATAATAATAATATTTATTTATTATAATAATTTATAAACAATGCAAAATTAATATAACTCCAAACAAGGAAAGATTTGTGTGAGGAGTCATATATATACACACATACAAAATAATAATAATTAAAACAGGCAAATCTCTCTATACGTATTGCCACTCAGTGCAAGCCAGAGTAATCAATGGATGCCAGAAGGCTTGTGCATAAAATCCCCATCTAGTGCCTACTCATCCAATATCCCCAGACTTGTTTCTGGTTTGTGGCCTTCATCAGTGAAGAGCCTTGGATCTGAGAGCACTGCACCTAGATCTTAGAATCTAATGCAACCCTCCAGAAGCCAACTTTTATCTCTACTTAACTACAAAACTATGAGTCTTAAATTGAAAATACCGTAATATTTTCAATCCAAGCTCATTAGCCTATATAGTCATCCTCACTGATGAAGACCACAAGCGAGATACTAGTCTGGGGATATTGGATGAATAGGCACTAGATGAAAATTTTATACATAAGCCTTCTGGAATCCATTGATTACTCTGGCTTGCAGTGAGTGGTAATATGTATAGAGAGTTTTGCTTCTTTTAATAACAGTTATAAGCAACCATAAGAAATGGTGATCATGTAATAATAATAATAATAATAATAATAATAATAATAATAATAATAATAATAATAATAATAATAATAATAATAATAATAATAATAATAGTAATTATTATTATTATTATTATTATTCATTTTATTTACCATACAACTGCATTAAGCCAATTACAGAATTGCTCCATAATTGATATCATCATCATCATCATCAATCATTATTAATCCATAGTGAAGCAGTCAATCTTAGCTTAAGATTGTGCTTCATGTTTCCATCTACTAACCTATGTTTAAATCCCTATTTCCCATCCTGCTCCTTATGTCATGTATATATATTTCGTGTATATATTTGAGATGCACGCCTAAATTATAAAATTTAATGTTTCAATAACATGTTTTAAAATTATTATTAATTCTTTTTATTAATTATTAGTTCTTTTTTATTAAAGTATTATAGATGCAGCTCAAATATATACATAGGAGCAAAACTTACTAACAAAATATTGATGTTTTAAATATTTCTTATATGTCATTTTTAGCTTTTTCTTTTTAAATTGCTTGTTTTTTTATTAAGCTATATATTTTTTATAAAATCCAATATGGAAGATGTGACTGTTGTAATTGTCCAAAAATAATTAAAGGGAGGTATTTTTTAATTAAAGTTTTACTTAAAAAAAATGGGATTAAGTAGATTAAAGATTTACTTGTGTTAAAAACATGTTGTCAAATCTATTTCTAATCTGGAAATAGATTTGAATTTATTTTTGGACGTTATCTTACAATTGCATCTTCAAAAACAACTGATAAAAGAAAAGGTATAAAATGACTGAATTTTGAATCAAATGGATTAACTACTATTGAGAAGAGATTAGCTACTTTTAGAGAGAGGTATTATAAACATATTTCGTTTTGCTGGAAACTTAAAATGATGTAGCAGTAAATCCTTCACTCTTCAGCGGCCTCTGCCGCTACTGAAATATTCTGCTGCCCTGAAATGAAAAAAGATCTAAAAAGAACTTTAGAATGCTAATAAAAGTTTGCTGTCACCAAGAAGAATTCATTTTGGATCCTCAATTTGCCATACATGAGCCGTACTTGGAAAATAGACTTATTAAATGTGTGCAAGGTAACTTTTATGTTACTATTTGAAAATGAATCTAGCCTCACTAATCTCAAATCCTGCTATCAAGATTCTAACGTATTGTACAATTTTCTATCTTTTAAATTAATATATATATATAAATAACATGTAATTTGCTCTTCAATAATTTCTATAAATTTAATCCTATCTCATATGCTTTAACTTCTTTTTTATTTTGGTGCAGTCATTTATTTATATATTATTTGATTTATATATCTGTTTGCTTATTAATATGTCAATCTAAAACAATCTGACGAATTGAATTTTCTAAAAATCCTTTCTTCTTTTTAAGTAAACCTTCATGAATCAAGTTTATTAACGTTCCCTTAAAATATAACGTATTGTTAATTAATACGTTCGCCAGATTGTTTTATGAATCAACATTTTAGGTTCGTTTTTAATATAAAAATTGATTTGTTTAACTCTGAAAATCCAGAACTTAAGCTAATTAACGCTTTGAAATCTTATAAAATATTATTTATTTAATTCTAAAATAAGGTGACTTAATTGTTTTACATATATATATAACTGCTAGTTTTTTTTTATTTATATACTCTTAAAATGTATGCTTAAAATATCAAATAAAGTACTTATATATTTCATTTATTATAAAATCGCAAAAATGGGATTGATTTATTTCAAATATCAGAAAAGGGATGGGGGTAAATCTTAATGTTTCTTTTACTAGGTAAAATCTTAACGTATATTGTATTAAATGAAATATTCTCTATATATATATATATATATTATAATTGCATGGCGCATTATAGTATTCAAACAAGGGTCATTTATTTTTAAAGCAGTAAAACTTTTCAAGGTCGTTAGTGACATTTATCATATCGTACTGTGTTCCTGACATATAGCCGATCTTCGTGATTATATATCTGTGCTTCTTAATCTGGGGGTTACGACAAGATCGAACCCATAGATTTCTTCTCATTCCATAGATAGTTGATCTATCTGGAACCACATTTATTCCGTATAAAATGCCTCTGGCAGTGATCCTGTAAGTTTGGCACATGCTATGCATATTCACTTCATAGATAAAAGGGCCTCTCACGTTGGTTATACCCGCAAAAGTCTGGGCCATGCCATGCCTATCTACTTTTCTCTAAGCACTACCCAAGAAGGGGGTGTGAGATTTCATTTTTCATCCAGAAGCACGACCTTTTCCTCTTAGTTATTTTAGTTATTTTAGGCTATTATGTCAGCACCGCAAACTTCTTTGTATTATTATTTCTTTTGCTTCATGACCCAGTTTTAATGCTCTAATATTAAAATTGTGCTCTGCTTAATATATATATATTAACTACTTCTAGTTTTTTTAATTAAGTTTATTTCAATCATATACAATCTCACCGTCGTAATTTATATATCTATATTTAAGAGTATCTATATGCCTTGGGGAAAATAAAGCATTCGTCTTTCTATTGTTAAAATAATTTCATTAAATATTTTGTCATAGTTTCAAATATAATTTTTCAACTGTCTTTTGTTTATTTTCATGACCTCAGTGGCATGAAAATAGTTTATATCATATGTATAATGAATCTCAGAATGCTCCCCTAAATATATGTTAGTCACCATGTTTCTGAACCGTAAATCAAAGCGTTAATGGCAATATTATGTAATTCTTTCTAATATTCGATTGGCATTTTAATATTGAACCCACCAAAGATGCATGTTTCTTTGTAATATATTATTTAGCTAATAAAGAGCATATGAGAAATAATAGGTGAATGACACTATGCTATTGCTTGCTCATTCACGCACACACTAATGTCTATAATTTATTTATAAATGTATAATAATTTGTCAGTATATTAAACTATATTTTATTGTCTAACTTATTTGAGTAGTTCAAATTCCTTTTCCTCCACTTCCACATATTACAGCCATGCTTATTTATATTTTAATATAGTCATAGTCAATAGATGTCTCATTGTCTTCTCCGCTCTCCTAGTCAGCCGGATTTAAAATTAATTCGCATGTGCCATCACTATTATGTTATTCATTAGGTGTTAGATCTGGGGCTTAGAGAGTGGGTTTGAATTCAGGTTGGTCCCTGACCTAAATCTTGGGCTTGACTGGGTTTGAAGTACATTTTGTGAGTTCCAGCTCATGTTAGATGGATAAACATGTTTTGACTGGTACAATAGCAGGATGAAGGTATCTCCAAGTTCAGTCTATCTTCTCCAATCTTTAGCTTCTCTTCTCCACATCATCCCTGCACACTTTTTTATTTCATCCATCCATCTCACATGTGGTCTTTTTTGGGTCTTTTACAATCTCTTGGAATCCCATTTAAGATTTCAATTGTCCATCTATTATCATCTCTTCTAGCAATATGTCCAGCCCAATCCCACTTCAGTCTTTTAATTTTTTCAATGAGGTCAGTTACACCTATTTGTTCTCTTATCCATATATTGCATTTTTCGATCTCTTCTTGTTACTCCCAACATGCATCTTTTCATACTACTTTGAGTGGCCTGAAATCTCTGTATTGCTCCACTATTAAGTGTCCAAGTCTCAGATTCATAAGTAAAAACTGGTAAAACACAATTATTAAAAACCTTCCTTTTCAAACACATAGGCATATTTCCTTTTAGTATCAAGTTATTTCTACCAAAAGCACTCCAACCAAGTTTAATTCTATGATTAAGTTCATCCATTATGTTTCCATCTGTATTAATAATCTGACTAAGGTATTTGTAACTGTTTACTTCTTTTAACTCATCATAATCAATCTTTATTTTTATATTTTGAAAAAAATCCATTAAACATTTCTTTAGTCTTTTTAACATTTATCTTTAGTTCTACTTTCTTACTTTCATCTGATAACTCCTGCAACATTTCCTGCAGATCTAAAGCATTATTTGCAAAAACAACTACATCATCTGCAAAATCTAAATGACTCAAATAATCTCCATTTACTTTCACTCCTTTAGCTTCCTATTTTAATCCACAAAATGCTGTAAAACGTTTTGGAGATATGGGATCACCTTGTCTTACACCCTTTTCAATGTTGACTTTCCTAGTATCCTTATGTAATAAAATTGTTGCTGTTGCATTTTTATAAATATTCTTTAAAATATGACAATATCCTGGATCCAATGCTTTAATCACTGAAGAAATGTTTATAGAATCAAATGCCTTTTCATAATCTACAAATCCAAAGCATAATGGCAACTCGTATTCATTTGTCTTTTCTATAACTTCTCTCAATACCTGGATATGATCTACTGTACTAAAACCACTTTAAATCCAGCTTGTTCTCTTGGTTGGTGAAAATCCAATGTTCTCTGTAGACGAGTTGTAACTATCTTGGTAAAAAAATTTAATTAAAAAGAATTGAATATCTCAAATTTTGTAAAATAGTGCAGAAAAGAGTTGAATATGATATAAGAAAGTACACATGTGACTAGCAAGGAAAGCTGTAGAAGAAAATAAAAGTCTCAAGAATGTTAACAACATTTTGGTATTGGTAGGAAATTTATATCTGCAATAAGAAAAAAAGATGGAATTATTACTAAAAAGAGAGATGACATCATGAAATGGATAGAAGACTTTTATCAAGAATTATATAGTAATAAAGAACAAGTATCTCCTATACCTATTACATCTTCTGAATTGCCCAGAATTTTAAATGAAGAAGTGAGACATGCCATTAAATATATGAAAAAAGGAAAGGCTCCAGGTAATGATGGAATTATAATTGATATATTAAAAGAAGCAGGTGAAGAAATATAATTTTTTTAGCAAAGTTATATATTAAATGTCTAAATGATAAAGATGTACCAGATGATTGGAAGAATGCAGTATTAATATTTAAAAAAAGTGATAAAGAAGATATTAGAAATTACGGACCTATCAGCCTTTTATCAGTTTTATACAAAATTTTTACCAAGATAATTACATAATTAATATACAATAATATAAATAAGCAAGTATAAATATCAAATTATGAATATGTTAAAATGTCATATTTTCTTAAAAGATTAGTAACAAATTTTTTAAAATCTAATACAAAAATATTTTCGTTAAAAAAATCTTGATTGATAAGTGTTAGGCAAATGAAACAAAGGTAAAGATTTTAATGTGTTAGAGTAACAAACCTTAATATAAAATAAATTAGATGTGTATGATTTATGTAAACAATTATTAATTATAATATGTAAGATTTTGTTTGTTAAAATAATTTTCTGAGTGATAAGATTATATAAGCATTTAAAAACTCTAACCTTTTTTTAACAGAGAGGGGTATATTGTATTTTCCTGAAGGTCTGTGATGATGGTATTCTAGTTGTATTTTTATATTGGACTATTTCCATCATCGAATATGCGTATTGAATGTCTTTATAAAAATGTAACTTTATTTAAATATTCCAAATACATTCAACTCTTAGACATTCAATATGCATATTAGATAATGAAAATATTCCAATATAAAAATACAGATAAGGATATATAATTGTTATTTAACTTAATATATTAGAACATTTATTATAGACTAATTGAATTCTGATAATATCTCATTTGGAACTTGAGTTCCAAACAACAGATCTATATTCCAAAATTGGCAGAACCATAGTGAGAAACAATTTATGCATTGCAGTGTTAATTATTGTCTACCATGCCTTAAAATCATGCCCGTAATTTTAAAAGCTTTATTTATCATAATTTCAATGTGGTAGTGAAATGATTCATTCCTAGAAAAAAACCCAATGCCAAAATCTTTTTATACATCAACCAAATTTATTTTATGACCTTCAATATAATAAGGACAATGAAAGATTTCCGATTTTCTGGAATAAGAAACAATTGAACATTTATCAATATTAATACCCATCTTATTATTTTTACACCATTTCACAAAATTGTTAATATCTTTTTGTAAAAGTATACCATCAGTAATTGTGTTAATATTTTTAAATATTTTACAATCATCTGCATAACATTAAAGTTGTGAAAATTCCAAATTTATTCCTAAATTGTCTAAATAAATGTTAAATAATAGCAGTTTAAGGATACTGCCTTGATGTACTCCTAGATTTCAAAAGTATGGATTAGAAAACTTGTTAAAATTGACATAAGCCATTCTTTTTCCAATAAAAGATTCAAACCATAGCATTAAATTATAAGAAAAATCTAAGTTGTACATTTTATGAAGCAATATAGAATGGTCAACTTTATCAAATGCTTTGGAGAGATCAAAATAGACAACATCAAAGCAGCTCTGATACTTAAAAACATTAGAAATATGATCAGTTATTATTAAAAAATTAGTTTCAGTTGATCTATTAGGTAAAAAAACCATGTTACACGGGAGCTAAAATCTTATTTATGTCATTAATATTTTTTTATAAACACATTTTTCAAATATGCATGCAATTATATGAAGCACTGAAATAGGTCTGTAATTAATTACATTATATCTTGAACCATTTTTAAAAATGAGTATAACTTTGGTAAGAATTAAGAATGTAACATAGGGGAATAGCAATAAATTCTGCATATCCTTTAAAATAAAAGAAAGTATATTATCATAACTTAAATTGGAATGTAATTTCAGTTCTTTGATAGCAGATATAATATCACTATTGTTGAAACAATCAATAGAAATACTACTATTAAAACACTTATTAGATAATCTATAATCTGGAACTTTTCCTTTCTTCATACATTTAATTGCATGTCTCACTTCTTCATTTAAAATTCTGGGCAATTCGGAAAATGTAATAGTTATAGTAGGTACTTGTTTTTTATTACTATATAATTCTTGATTAAAAATCTTCTACCAATTTCATGATGTCATCTCTCTTTTTAGTAATAATTCCATCTTTTTTTTTATTGCAGATATAAATTTACTACCAATACCAAAATGTTGTTTTACATTCTTGAGACTTTTATTTTCTTCTACAGCTTTCCTTGCTAGTTTCTAAGCTATTATCTTGCATTAAGTTTATTTCAGAGTACTAATCAAAGTTAATATGGAGTATGTAAAATATCAGTTGTCTTTTTAAAAAGCACTGCAAAATTAGAGATATTCATCTAAATGTATAAATATTCAGCTACAACTTTTTAACATCTTAGACAAGTCTCACATATACCACAGAATTAGTCATTGTCTATGCACATTTATATGATGACATCAACATTTTAGTCATCAACTATTTTACATAGCTAAGTAAAAAATATTCACTGCTGTTTACTAATCAAATTTTCTTAATCATTTGTATACAAATTAAAAAAGCGTATGCAACACTTGAAAGAGAAGCTATACCGATTCCAAAAATTGTTATGCGTTAAGCGCTTTTGAGGCCATTTGCCTCATATTCATAGTGGTAATGTGAGATGCAGAATGAGGAAATAGGGCAAGAAAACAAAGTGGTATGCAAAACGTATGCAAATGAGCTAGATAGTCCAACGTTTGGAGATGTCAAAGCAGGTATCACGTCTATTGATAGCATTATTATTACTATTAATGAAGTATGCTTCTCTGATTTTCTGCTTGATGTCATTTTTCTCAATGCTGACTATTTTGGGATTGGAGGGTTCAAACCCATGTCCGACAGGACAATAGTCAGCATTGAGAAAAATGACATCAAGCAGAAAATCAGAGAAGCATACTTCATTAATAGTAATAATAATGCTATCAATAGACGTGATATCTGCTTTGACATCTCCAAACGTTGGACTATCTAGCTCATTTGCATACATTTTGCATACCACTTTGTTTTTTTTGCCCTATTTCCTCATTCTGCATCTCACATTACCACTATGAATATGAGGCAAATGGCCTCGAAAGCGCTTAGCACATAACAATTTTTGGAATCGGTATAGCTTCTCTTTCAAGTGTTGCATACGCTTTTTTAATTTGTATATTAAATTATCGAGGGAGAAGTTTAAAATCTGTATTATTTTAATCATTTGTAATAAAACAATTGTCTAAAAATTAATCTTTGCATAAGCCTCCATTAACTACTCACTATAAAAATCTGCTTAAATATAATAATTCTTTTGTTATTTAATGTATTATGTATAATAAATAATGAGAGTTCATTTAAAATTAATTCAGTTTCAATAACTTACCAAAGAAACAATGAATTTTTCTTCACTAAGAAAAATATATAATTCTATTAATAGGTACTTTCCGCCTCCTGCTTACCAAAGTTTTAATAATGGCTTTAAAAATGATTTAGTATTTACATTGCAAATATATGTTCAAGTATTAAAAAATACATACCACAATGAAGAAATTATGGTTGCTTTCAGACTAGTTAAATAATTTCATCTATCAGGGTGTTATAAAAAACTTACTTAACAGTAATAAATTTAAATTCAAGTAGAGCTCTTATAAATAAATAAGTAAGGTTTTAAGTAAATTGTTATTGTTTTTAAATGCTTTTTTGAAGTTGAAAAAATCAGTTTGTTTGTTGGCGTGTTTGTTTGTAAACTTTTGATTTTTTTAAGTTATAATGAAATTTTAAAATTAAGGTTTAATACATTGAAATTCAGTATACAACTAATTAATACCAATTGTGAAACTAATCTTTTCAATAGGTCACCTAGTTTTTTAGATATGGAACAGAGTACATGAAAATAATGAATATTTTGAAAGAGCTTTCATTAATTTTAAGTAAGGCTCACAGGAGGGTGATATAGAATTTTTTTTTCAATTTCATAACTTTTTAAAATTGAAATTTAATAAAGTTATGTTCAATATACTTTGTTAAAATATTGTATATTTTTTTAAAATTTTTATGAAAGTGATAGGACATATTAATATTTTAAATAGGTGACTTGGGTTCTTAGATATGGATAAGGGAAGCTTTAATGTTTAAGTAATGTTCATGATTTTCTTGGTTGAAATTGTAAGCTTCATTTAAATAATAAGAAAATTTGTTTATAATATAGTTTTATTAAGCTTTTTTTTAAAATATATTTTTTAATAAAATGAAAAAATGTCAACCAATTTTAAATAAAAAATGTTAGAGGCTGATTTATTATACATATATAATTAAATACACATTCTAAATTTGATATTTACATAAAAAGTATGCATATTAATATATTGCAAAACTATCTAATGGTATATATACTATAAATGTGAAATTGATTTAAAGTAAAATTATATGTATTAAGAATAGAGTTTTGATAAGTATTTTTAAATATATATATATACATTTCCAATCAAAAGTAAAAATGTCAAACACTGTTCACTTAAAAGAATAATGTCATATTCTTAATCACTTATATACATATATATTATCATGTACACATACTAAATATAATATTTATATAAGGAGTATACATTTTAACTTATAACATAAATATCTAGGGATACATATATATCAACTATAAATGTCAAATCAATTTATACTATAATACAGTTTTATATTTTTTATTTACTGCCCAATACCAAAATGTTAAAAATAATACAGATATTTTTTATATTAAATGCTTTTATTTACCATGCACTAAAAATAAAAAAGATATTCTTTAAGTTAAATCTGATTAAATGACTCAGTTTAATTTTGATATAAGTTCTGATACCAATCAATATTACATATAATAATGTTGTATGCATGTTATTAAAAAATATAATTTTGATCAAGTATATACAAAAGATAGTTGGTACATTCTTACTTTAAAAAGATTTATACCAAGAAAACTTCCTTTGCCCCCCTCCCTATAATTTTTAAAAAGCATTTCATCATTATTTGATCAACTTCTGAAATAGGGATAGTATTAATTTGTCTAGCATTTTCTTCTAATTTTGATATATATATATGCTTCTATTTATTACTTTTTAAAATAAATATATCACTTAAAATATTTTGGGACCCATGAATATTTTGTTAAAGATAATTTATTTTAATGGGTTGCTAAAGACTAAAACATTTGGCTAAATTTAATGAGTTTGTATTAAATGGAATCACTTTGCTGACAAAATATTATTTGATCTATCACATAACTTTAGCTTATATATTGTTGTTTAGCAGCATATATTTTCACCAACTCAACGATATTTATTGTAAATTTTAACAAATGATAATAGATGGCAATGGGAGTGCTTAATAAATCCCTATCTTTCACTATCCTATCCAAAATCCCCAGATTAATTTGACCTTATTGCTTTTATCAATGAGGAGCTTTGGATCTTAGAACAGTGTATCTGGATTTTTAAGATTGAATGCATCTTTCTTTCAGCTACTATCATTTACTTTTATGTTAAACTATTATGCTTTCAGGCCAAACTGAATGTGCTTTCAATCTAAGCCAATTCCAGTTTCTATACATAAGGTATCTTTAGATTTTAATAACTGTATCTTATGGCCAGATTTAGTATAAATCAATAAAATATCACATGATTATCACATTATCTCCAGCTTACATATTTTTGCTTTAGAAGCATACTTTCTTACCATATCTATGCCAGTTACTGTAACTTTAATGTTTCACATCTACTATTACATAATAAAACCTATATTAAATGTCATAGAAATAATACAAAAGTTTTGCTGCTAAAACAACAATATGTAAGCTGAAGTCATGTGGTAAGTCACATGATATTTTATTGGCTTATACCAAATCCTGGCCACATGATAGATATGCCTATAGTTATTAAAAAACAAAGAACATCTTAATATATAGAAACTGAACTGGTTTCAAATCTATATAATTATATAAGGAAGATGGCTTAGATTGAAAGCATTTTCACTTTGGGATGATAGCTTGATAGTATAACATAGAAGAAAATGATAATATCTGGAAGGAAAGTGCATTATGTCTTACATGTTTAGGTGTACTGTTTGAAAATCCAAAGCTCCTTACCATTGAAAATTATAAGCTTGAAACTAATTTGGAGATTTTGGGTAGATCATCTATAATAGAGATTTATTAAACACTGAGAATTACTACATTCTTTAGTATATGATAATATGTGCCAGATGAAAGAGATAGCGAAAAATATGCTGGTAAATATTATTCAGATATATAGTTGTATAATCTACTTATAAAAACTATTATTAACCAATTCCAGAGCTTAAATTAAAATATTGAAACTAGCATGAATAATGGCATTTTAATGACTTATCTATCAGCTTAAAATTGCTGGCAACCACTTTGATCTATACTCTGTAGTTTAATAAAAGCAGCAAAATCGTACTATTAAATTCCGGCTGCCCAACAATATCAATATGGCAGTGGACACTGCTTAATTGATAGCAATATAATAATCAAAGCTGCCATAATTTGTTTGCAAGATAATAATAGAAACCATTAATATGGTTTAAAAACAATAAAATCTCACAATACATCATATAAGCTTTTCTGATACAGTTTCAAATAAAATTGGCTATAATAAGTTAATCTCCAGCCCAACTTGGTTCCATTTTGATAACAAAGCACCTCTGTTAAAACTAAAAGTGAGTTGTATATATATGATTAACTTCCATTTTTTATTAGAAATAAGCTTGTGTTGTTGTACTAATACTTCGATAAATAAAGATTTATACATTTAATTATATTGCTTATATATTATCTTCAACATAAAAAAAACCGAACAACCAAGATAGAATATAAATTTGTCAATAAACTTTTTCAATTTTGACTTGCCATATAGAATTGAAAGTAAAAATAAAAGTATTTTATTTTGGAATCATTTTATTTCATTAATTTAAAAAAAAAAAATGCAAATATTATACAAAACAGGCAAAACTCACTATACGTATTGCCTCACCCAGCAAGCTAGAGTAATCAATGGATGCCAGAAGGCTTGTGCATAAAATCCCCATCTAGTGCCTACTCATCCAATATCCCCAGACTAGTTTCTGGCTTGTGGCCTTCGTCAGTGAGGAGCCTTGGATCTGAGAACACTGCACCTAGATCTTAGGATCTAATGCAACCTTCTAGCAACCACCTTTTATCTCTACTTAACTACAAAACTATGAGTCTTAAACTGAAAACACCATAATGTTTTCAATCCAAGCCCATTAGCTTATATAGTCACCTGGGTCTGAACTCAGTTCAGTATCCATACATTTTGGTCTCTTTGGTTCTTTAATAACCATAGCCACCACTATCCTATTAGGCATTGATTACTCTAGCTTACTGTGTGTGGCAATACGTATTGTGAGTTTTTCCTGTTTTAAAACAGATATACACAAGCATAAGAAGTGGTGGTCATGTGATGTTTATTGGCTTAAATATTATACAGTGATTAAAATATGTATTTTAAAAGAATTTTAAATTGTCAGAAAATGAGCTTGCATACTTAGAGAGATTAAAATCTTTTTAAAATGCAAATCAAATAAATAAATCGGATTGAAGATTATATGTTTTATAAATGCATATGAATCACGAATTTATACAGTTTAGTAATTACAAGCAGCTTCCGTGCATTTATTACATCTGACATCTGTTCCAGACTCTATAAATATTGGAAATATATCTTAACACGTGCAGGGAGGGGGCACATATGGCTTTAGTCCTCGGGAGTTCGTAAAAAATTCAAACGCCAGAACTGCGAATACCAGAATCGATCCGATTCCAAATCGGACTCTCTACTAATTGCACCAAACTGCGCAGGGTAAGAGAAAAATAAAGATTGATGTAGGTTGAAAAATTTGATATGGAAATCGATTTAAGAATGCTTCATAAAATGTGGGAGAATTGAAAGCCAAAGTAATAATTTTGGAAGATAAATTTAAAAAATTGAAAATGCTTTTTTTAAATAGTCAACGAAAAAAAATTTTTAACGATACATTAAAAAGAGTTTTAAATAAAAATAAAATAGTAATAAAAAATGTAATTAATTGAAAAAAAAAAAAAAAACAGTTATGAATTTAAAAAGAAAGAGAAGGAGAGAACGAGATTGTTCTGAGATTTCGATGAAGCTGTTTTTCTTCGATAATGTTTTCCTGGAAGTTTGTGATGATGATGTTTTAGTTGTATATATATATTGGACTATTTTCATCATCTAATTTGAGTATTGAATGTCTTTTAAAAAAATTAACTTTAAATATTCCAAATACATTCAACTGTTAGTAATAGCACATTAAACAGGTTTGGCAGGATGACTCAGTTGGTTAGAGCCTTACCTTAAAATTCAGGAATCTAAGGGTCCAGGTTCAATTCCCTTACTAGTATTGTCTCTGGTCAGGCCGACAACAACTGAAGAAGATGAGAAAAATAATATCTCTCGCAAACGTTGTGCATATGCTAACATGTTTGATGTGCTATAATTAACATTTGAATGTATTCGGAATATTTAAATAAAATTATTTTTTTTTCAAGACATTCAATACTCATATGATGATGGAAGTAGTCCAATATATAAATATTAATAACTATAAGATTTGAAGTTAAAGTAATTTTAATTTTCTTTCGTCTCAAAAACTTATCGTATAAATATTTTATTAATTTTTATCTCCAAAATTAGATAGTAATCCAGAAATATTTTTATTTAGGTCTGATTTTTCTTTGACTTTTTTATCTTCTATAATTAGCATTTTAGATTTTATAAGTTTATTTTTAAGAAAATAAAACATATTTTAATAATTGAACCTAATAATTTTTAATACCAATCATATATATAATTAAACCAACCCTATTCTTTATTGGGAAAATTAATTTTTTTAATGCTTATAAATTTATTAATTAATTGCGGAGGTGTTCCGCATATTCCTATTACACATCCTGTCTACGAAAATTAATTAAATATTCTATTTATATTATCGGACTCCGGTTTTCTTCATAATTCATTGAACTATAGTTCTATCTTTCTAAATTAGATCAAGTGTGGGTTAAGTTAATAATCATTTAATTTAATTATTTAAATCTGTTAAGAAATCCTTTACGGGATGTCACATTTTCAATTAATTTGTCATTTATAATTTATAAGTGTGCGTTATACGTGTATGTATGTGTGTGTGTGTGTGTTGTAGGGTAAGATGATATTAAAATTTTAGGGCAGGTAAATACTGATCACAATCATCGCTAATTCCTTGCTTAAATGTAATATATTTTTTAAAATATAATTATTCTAAGGCAATATGTGATTTGCCTATACTGAATGCATTTTATATATGTAAATAGAGGGATTTGAACTCAGGAGTTTTCAGTTTATTCATCCTTCATTTTATCTCAAGCAACCAATACGCATGACCACACACGTGTGAAAAAGATACATGAATCCCCAATATATGTATTTCATGTAGAACCAGCACTCATCAGTTGGACCAGATCATAATTTTCCACACATATATACAATCAATGCTCAGTTTATATTAAGATAGAAAATCATCAAACTTTAATGGACAGGTTTTAATCTTCTCACCCTTCCAACTATTTAACTACTCATTTCATTGAAAAACCAATGATGGAGCGCTCAAAGCCCTTATTGAATTTGATATTATAGTACCCATGTAGACATTACATCACAATAAACTGAGAGTTTAAAATGGTAATTCTTTTTCTTGGTATCATATGTAGTTTAAGGTAGTAGAAGAATGGCACATTGAAAATTATAGATTCTTGGATTAGAGCTTAGGATCTTTAGGTGCAGTGCTCTCAGATCCAGGGTTCCTCACTGATGAAGGTCACAAGCCAGAAACTAGTTTGGGTATATTGGATGAGTAGACACTAGATGGGGATTTTATGCACACCCCTTCTGGCATCCATTGATTATTCTAGCATGCTGTGTGTGGCAATACGTATAGTGAGTTTTGCCTGTTTTAACAACAGTTATACACAAGCATAAGAGGTGGTGGTCATGTGATGTTTATTATTTTTTTCTCTGAGATTTATGATGATTTTTTAAATCTATTTAAATTTAATGAAATAAAATGTTTAAAACCAAAACATTTCAATGTAAGCCTGTATGTTTGTTTATTAATGCAAATTTATAACCAGTAATAGCCCTATTTTATATGTTATAAAGCAGAATAAGAAAAAAAATCCTATATTGATGCAATACTTAAAATCAATTGTGAAATTCTGTATATTAATATCTGGATGACCGTTGACTCAGTCAATCATCAAATAAATGCAGAGTTGGTGTTGTTTTTGCAATTAAAAATGAGCACAAAAAAACATGATGCAATTCAGTTTATGACAAGTTTTAAAATATGTTTTTAATTAAATAACCTCATCAAGTATGTCAATTATTTTTTCACAAATTGTTTTAACTATACTTACTTTATAAAATAAAATAAAAAATTAGAAATTTAATAAGTATATAAAATTAAAAGTATGTTGTATTAAAACAGTATGTAATGTGATGCACTGTGGCTTCTCCTTTTTCAGATTCAGGAATTTCTGTCACCATACCCAGAAAAATCTGTTAGCCACCTTACCTTTCCTGTCCTGCTCCATACAAACTTCACACAGCAATGCCACCTAGTGCAAGCCTTAGTAACCAATGGATGCAAGAACACTTGTGTAATCATAGGAAATGATTATCATGTAATGCTTTAATAGTATGTTTGAGTAAATTAGGTTTTGTAGTCTTAAACTTTTTTTTAAACATCCAAATTATTATATCTTATTTTTTATATATGAGTATAGGTATAGCAAAAATGTGAAATTAAAACTGTTTTAGTTTTAACAATATATTGGTGAATATGCATGATCCTATTTCCCAAATAAAACATCACATGACTCTTCCAGCTTACTCTCAACATCTAAAATAATTTGCAGCCATCTGTGTATACGCTTGAATTGTTAATGGACATTAAACAATAGTTCCAAATAAAAATACCTAACTAAATTCTATCCATTGGTCTTCATTAATGAGAATCATTAGATCTGCAGAAACACATCTAGAAGGCCTAAATATGCACAAATTCAATGTCCTTCTTTAATTTGGTTATTATAATTATTAAATAACCATTGATTGCTTAACTCACTCACAATTATTGGCTGTAAAATAAAATTATACAGCTGATTTTATATGTATTTATTATTATATATTATTTGTTTGCTATATATATTATTTCATAATACATATTAAATATATATTTTAAAGTATACTTAAAATTTCCTTTCTCACATATATTCTTGAAACATATAAATAATGGCATCTCAAAAAAAAACAAATAATCTCCAAAATGAGCATGTCACTCTGAGTGAGTTTTCATCAATTGGCCTAGATCTCATTCTCTTACATACGTGTTCATCATTTAGTCAGCATTTATCAATATCAAATTTTTATAGTTTGACTTCCAAATGTAAAACTTTGTGCATTCATAACTTTGATATCAACGATTTCATATAAATACACTAATAATTATTAATAATCATTTAGTTAGCTAAAAATTATTAATATATGATAAAAATTCAAACCTCCGTTAAAGATTTATATATATAAATAATTATAACCATTAAATGTCTGTATTTTCTAAGTTTGAATTAAGTTCTGTTATATATATATTGGTATGTGGTTATGGAATGAAATATATTGGGGAATCAAAATGTACATTACAAAAACGATATAACGATCATAAGACATTATATAAACGTGTACAGAAAGAAAATGTATCTTCAGTAAATATGAATACTCCAATTATTTTTGATCATAATAAAGCTTTTTGATCATAATAAAGCATGTAATTATGGTTTTAAGTTTAATAATAGAGATGCTAAAATTATTCAAATTGAAAGATGTAATGAAAAACGAAAAATTAAGGAGGCAATGATGATATCTAGGAATAGAGAGGGTTTAATGAATAGACAATCAGCTAATATAAAAACAACAGAATTGTGGGAAATTTGAATGGATTGAATGATGGGTAATGCAAGTTTTTATTTTCTGTACATTTGTATTAATGGTTGATAAAGATTATCAGTGAAACAATCTAATTTACTTCTGGTAAAGAATATATTATTTAATTTTGAATACTGTGTTAAATAAATTTGATTGGGATTATTAATATATATATATATTGTACCCTTGTCAAAAACTAACTCCCCAGCACACAAGCTAATCATTTACTTTAAACTGTAACAATAACTAGTTCATCCGAATATAATAATTATTCATTAAACCTATTACACTACTACTACTATTAAGTTAGATAATCTATCAATTAACTAATCAATTTAACTACTGACCATGAATCATAAAAAATATACAGGCCTATGTTAACTGTATCATACTTAATATTCACAAGATTATACTCAATATTCAAAAGATCCCTTGCACTACAGGATTTCCTAATACTATCCCAAACCACTAACTGTCTATCATATACACTTGGTATATCTCCTAATAATATTGCAAAGAAATTCTAAATCATCTCCTCAGAAAATAATTTCTGAACTTCAATTTGTAGCAGTCATTAAAATATAAAGAAGATTAAATATAGCACAAGCAAATGACTTAGATACTTAATTTATAATAAGTACATTCCCTTAAATTCTTTATAAAAACAATTTAGAGATCAGTTATGTAATAGTATCTACATGAATGCTGATTATAACATTTTATTAATACTTGCATATTGTATTTAAACATATCCAGCATATAACATGTACATTCATACTTCTAAAACCAATTATTCTAACATAAATAAACAGAATAAATATAATGTTTGGTTTATCTGATTTATCACTCTCATAAATAAGTACCCATATTAAAATTTAAATACATTTTAGCAAAATTTTACCTTAATCATATCACTATGATTATTCCAGTGTGATCCTCTCTCATTGTTTTAAATCCATTGAAGTTATAGATTTTTTATTATTAAAGAAAAATGTTAATTTTTCTTTACCTTTTTTAATACCAAAAAAAATTAAAGATAAAATTCACATATTATATAAACATTAATGACATCTTAAATCTAAGAATATATATAATTATTGAATTATCCAAATAGATTTCTTAACTAAGAAAAAATAAAAATGTACTTTAAATTTGCTTGAAGTTGAAATTCAAGAGTGATGCACTTATTACTATGACAACATTCAGTTAACTAAAGAGATTTTTTCCTTCTCTCTCCCACTGTGCTCCTAACTCCATGCAATGTAAATGCAAAAAATATTAAAGAAAAATCAAATGGAATTATTGTTCACCAACACAGGATAAAATGTATTTATAATAAAGTTGTTCATTTTAATTTATTGATGAAACAAATTTCACACAAAAGTTAATAGCAAGCATGGGTTATTTAATAAAATAATTATCATATTTAAAGGTTTCATTCTTCAGTTCACATTTTATTAACTTACTGTAACATTATCTCTTTTTTTCTCCTGTGTCATAGCATCAGCTCGGAAGCAAACCTGCTAACCTGGGACTGTCGCTGACCTCTCGACCACCAATGCTTGGCAGCATTATCTCATTTTTAAATAAAATCTTCAACTTTCACATAAAAGCATTATGAATAATTTTAATTGTATCACTAGTAAGTTCTTTCCATTTTAGAATTCTTTCATGTATATGCAATTATACACCAAAAATTGCAATCATATATTTCTTTCTTAAACCACATTACACATTTAGAATATTCTCCTCCAGGTTAGTATACATTTTAACAATATTTATAGTTGACTTATAACTTATAAAGTCCTTTTTATACTAATTTGTGTGTATTCTTATAATAATTTGTGCAATGCTTAATAAATATTATTTAATCATAAAATTCTTCATAAAGTTAGTATAAATTTTATATATTAAAAACATTTTCGAATCACACATAATGGACTAGTAGATAATAAATTCATTTTCAATAATTAATTAATTAGTATTTATTCTTGTTCTTAAACTGAATATAAATTCTGGAAAAGTTTTTAATAAATTTCCAAGAGCAAAAATTAATATCTTTATCACATAAAAATCTATGCTCTTTATGGTTAATTATTAAAATTAATTAAGACTATTCTTTAATATCAAACATACAAATATGATTAAAAAGAAATTTCTTCTGAATCCTTTGTATTTCTTTTTGATCTAATCAACACACTCTCTAACATAGTCCTCTGACTAGCAGCATATCTGTTGGATAACTCATATTTTTACCACTCATTATCATAGTTTCCAATTGGTGTTTGTTCAGCCACTCACAAGAAATATGTTTTGTTTTACTGCATATTAAAACAATTTGAATAAACTTCTTAAATGATTATTCATAATTTTATAAATTACTTTTAATACTTTACTAACCAAAGTAATAAAAATTTAAAGAAATTTATAACTTTAAAATTTAGACTATAAGGAATAAAGTTTATTCCTTAATTTTACTTAATTGATTTTAAAAATTTAATAGGCCAACACTACAATTACACAACTCTTGTATTTATAGCCATAATTACCATTACTTGATTGGTCAATTAAATCTCAGACAATAAAAATTTACATACAAATTAATTTTTGTCAGATTTTATTGTTTTAAAACTAATTTATTTAATAAATTTTATTAAATTATACATTTGAAACTTTATTTAAATACTATTTTTAAAATACACTTTTACTAAACTACATTTTATTAAACTTAACTTTGGAAATATAAAACTATTGTTTATGTAATTGTAATACTAATTTTGATACACTTTTAAAAATAAATTGATACAGAAATAAATTGCCACATAAAACTAATACTAATAATAAATTAACTTTAGCAACAAGGAAATAAAGTTAATTATTTTAGCAAGAATGTGTGTGCACACAAATTAACACACATTGCATACTAGAATAATTAAACTACTATTTAATATAATTTAAAATAACTAAATAAGAATTTTTTTAAATTAAATTGTTAATATTTATACAATACTGATTTTTACTACTAGGATTATTGTTTTAACATTATATAATTATTTATATTTATTAAACTATAAATATTATTCTATAATTTAACTTTATTAGTAAATTTAAATAAAATTACTTTAAAAATAACTTTGCTTAGCTTTATAGTCAAATAAACATTATATTTAAGCTACTTTAAATACAAAAATACTATATTATAAAAACTGTCGTATAAAATGTACAATTTTTTATAAAATTGACTATATCACACATTTATAAAATCATGTAGCAAAATGGAAAGCTATAATATATATATGTAATATTATTATTCGATGTCTGTATTTTTAAAGCAATATACGTAATTATATAACTGAATATTTTTAAATACAGTAAATAAATAATTAAAAATATTCCGTTATATAATTACATATATATATATAAACACATGGAATACAACTTGTGAGTGTAGAAAAATTGATACTTATAAATCAAATTGTATACTAAGGTCATTTAGTAAAATAAAATTATAAGTATCCATTTTTATTAAATCAAATTTAATGAGCATCATTAATTATAATACTTATTGCAATGTGTTAGATCCAGTGCCAGGGACAAATTATTTTGCACCCCAACAAAAAACAATTATTTGCATCCTCCCTCTGAAATTGCCAACTTAGATTTTTAAGAAGAAATACTTGCTAGTGTGAGTATGTATTAGATATAAATATGTAGCATGTAATTATATCGGTTTAAGAAATAAAAAGAAAATTCGTTTATAGATTTAAGAAAGCCATGACATATTTTGTAAAAAAAAAAAAAAGAAAAGAAATTATGTAAAACTATAAATAGTAAAATTATAATTCATATAATGAAGGAAAGTAAAGAGAAAATAGTTAATTTATTTAAATTTTTATATCAAAACTAGTTTTTTTTTTTTCACAATATATATATACCTATTTTAAGATTATGCAGATTTGCCTTCCGAAATAGGTTTACTAAAATAATTTATCTTTTTTTTGTGGTAAATTTGAGCAAATATTTTATTAAAAATTATATTAAATTAACTAAACTAGAGAAAGAATTTCAAAGTTTAGTCATATTTTTTCTCTCTCTTTTTTCATTGTGACCATAAATGAAAACTATTTTATAATTTTTAAAAGATAACTAACTGAATGGGGGGGGGGATGTTTTGTATAATTAAATCTGGTATTCTAATTTGAAATAAAGACGTTTAGTGTAAAACATCCAATATAAAATGAATACAGAGTGAATTGGTTTGTCCAGTATTATAAATATATTTATCAAGGTAACAAAAATATATATACCATTAAAGACTTAAGATGATGGAATAGAGTTTTTTTCTATGAGGCAAAAGTGTAAATATGTCTGAAAACAATAATATTTTTTAGTCTTGAATAAAAGAAGATAGTAATGCAGATAGATTCTGAAAAGAAATGAGAAAATGCTGACAGAGTAGTAGAGCAGTTGATATCCAGCAAAAAAGCAGAAAATGCAAAGAGTTCTTACCAATGAAAAAATAAGTCTGATGAAGTAGCTATTGCATCTTTATCTCTAATAGAAAAGGAAAATCACTAGTTAAAATACTTTTTCTTCAGATTCTTGTGGTTGAATAACTTTATATTGCTAACTGTTTAAAGGTTTTTTTCAATACATTTAACTCAGCAACCATGATATTATTTGATATCTGAAGAATATTTACTATATTCAGGTAAAAACCAAAATCACATCAATCAAAGACCTTATCCAAAAAATGAACATTGATCACCCATAGAATACAACGTCATCTGCTTATAAGAAGAAAAATCATGCCATAAGAAAAGAAGACATAAGAACTATCCATAACCTATTTCCATTGTCTACAATCATTTATGCCCAAGAAGGTTAATTAAAATTAAGATTGAATTTATAAAAACTATTATCAAAGGGGTGTGAAATGTAAACTTAAAACTATAATAAAAACATTTTATTATGTAGGTAAGATTTTTTTATGTTTGAATAAAAGGTCTTAGGATTAATGCTGATAAAAATGTCTGTATATTCATAATTACATTTAAATTTAATGTTGTTACTTTTAATATTTTGTATTTTATTTATGATTTTATTGTAATTGTTAATATATAAACAACAATTTTTTTAAATTTATTTATTTTATAATTAGTTTAAAAAAATATTATGTTATTATTTTGCTATTTGAACTCACTCCACACATATACTATTAATATATCACTTTGGGGTGGCATGCAATTTCATGGGAACATACTTGGGTAATAAAAGTACACTGAGATGATGATGATCAGAGATTATTTATTCAGAAATATTCTTTTATAAAGAAAGTGATGTCAAAGCTAATTTAAATTGGATCTAAAAAAAGAAATTTAAAAAAAAAAATGCTTTTGGAGTAATTAAGCTGAATTTATACTTTAGAATGCTAACATCATTTTGATCATCATAGCCAACTTATTTTTTATAATCAGGTTAACTATTATCTTTTAATATTGAAATATTATGAATAGATATAGGAACAGGGAGATGCTAATAATAACTATAAAATTAATCCCGTTTCAAAAATGCCATGATCATTGATAATCATTATTAATGTTCTAGGTTATTAGTTACCATGAGTATACTGGTTATAAATAAACTTATAATCATCATCATAAAATCTATAAAGTATCTGTATTATAAAAGTGACTTTTAGTGCCATCAAAATTATTCTAGAGAGAATCATATAGATATCCATGTACACACATCATTAATTCAGTTCTAGCTTTTTGGTTCACAATGAGGCTGTAATGATATGTGAACAAAACCAGATATATTTATATACTATATATAAAGCAAACAACTTCATTAGAATAATTTAAAATAATAATTAATAAATTCATTGATCTATTGAAAATAAAAAATGAAACATTTGATAAACACTCTAAATTTGGCTTAAATATTAAATATTAATTATTTCCATCATTGACAAACAAAACTATGTAAGTAATATTATTTAAATTGTAGTTTAAAAATATATAAATTTATAGAGATATTAAATAATTTAATCAGAAGAGGATTACACCTTATACAGATACTCTGTAATGTTGTTTTTATACCTCGGATGCTCTTATCTTTTCAAAATCTCTACCTTGTGCTTTGGTTTGAAAGTATTTTTCATACTCAGAAAAATATTGCTGAGATATTAAAATATTACAGCGTATATATATAGGGTGTAATTCCCTTTCAATTAATATTACATTCAAATATTGGTAAATTAAATAGAGAGTTACATAGATATTAAATAAACATATATATAAACATTAAAAACATAAAACTAAATTAGTCAATAAATAATCAAAATTATCCCAAATTCACAACTCAACCAGACTAGCCAAGAAAATAAAGTCTAAAATATTACCAATGGTTTTACTGCTACAAGCAGATTTCTCAAGTGTAAAGAACTACAAAATAACAGCATATTTAAACTAAACATTACCCACAATTCCACTTACTTTCCATATGCCCTTAATATTAAAAAAACTTTTAAATAAGTGAATTGTTTTAGAATCATAAATGTTTAGTAATAAAGCTTCTTTAATTCTTTTCTTTTTTTCATTTCTCTCAAAGAAGATAACTTGAGCTTCATCAAAAATTAGCAATGTGACCTGTATCTTTTTCATGGATATGTAAAGAACCAATATATTTATTTCTAACCCTACTTTTATGTATCTTTATTCTTTATTCTTTTCGAGTAATGAAATAAAGTGAAAAATTAATTATTATTAAAAATTTATGATTCTGAAGCAATTCACTTATTTAAAAGTTATTTTAATATTAAGGGTGTATTGGAAATAAGTGGAATTGTGGGTAATGTTTAGTTTAAATATGTTGTTATTTTGTAGTTAAGAAGTTTGCTTGTAGCAGTGAAACCATTGGTAGTGTTTTAAATTTATTTTCTTGGCTAGTCTGGTTGTGTTGTGGATTTGAGGTAATTTTGATTATATATATGTATATAGGTGTATACAAACTATTGCAGTTATTATTTTCATTAATATATGTTTCACTTATTTTTTCTCATAGCTCCATCTGTGCTAGTTTTGACCATTCTGAGTGCATGAAATTGTTAGTTGTTATTGATATTGGGATTGTTTAAGTGATGACGGGTTTTAAATCATTACTTACAAACCCATTTAGGCCTGAGCACATTATTACACTTATTATTTAAGTAATACTTTGGGCACAGTTTGAAATTTATACTTGCAGTTTGTAATGTTATAATTGACTATTTATTAGTCTGCATTCAGAATAGGTTATATTTACTTATTTAAAGAAGTTTATTTAAACTTCTTTGTATCAATAATTTCAATCTCTGTGATCAAGTTGTAATCTTTAGTGTCTATATAAATATATTAGATAATTAGTAAAGGTGGGATTCTACCTTTATTGTTAAAAGGAGGTTGCCTTGACAACAGTTTGAAATTGTTGATTGTTATTGATATTGGGATTGTCCAAGTATTGACTGTTTTTAATGATTACTTACAAACACATTTAGCCTTGAGCATTATTAAACTTATTATTTAAGTAACACTTTGGGTGCAATTTGGAATTTATAATTGCAGTTTGTAATGTTATAATTGACTATTTATTAGTCTGCATTCAGAATAGGGGTTATTTACCTGTTTAAAGAGGTTTATTTAAACTTCTTTGTATCAATAATTTCAATCTCCGTGATCAAGTTGTAATCTTCAGTGTCTATATAAGTATATTAGGTCATTAATAAAGGGGGTAGTCAATATAATAAAGCAAGCATGCCAATTTAAGATTAAATTATTACTAGTTAAAATTAGATTTAAAAAATTTAATACCAATGATTTGTCTGCTAAGACAGACTTCTCAAATGCAAAATAACACAAAGCAAAACAAATATATACTTTATTACCATCCCAATTTACAATATTATAAGAAGTTCTAAATTAATAGCTTCAAAATTACAAGTCTTTATTAAAAGAGATTTTTCAATTTTTTTAATTCTTTAAAAAGAATGAAAAATTAAAAAAAATTATGCATTTTTTCAAATAAAAGTTTATGATTTTGAAGCTACTAATTTAGTAAAATATTTTTAATACTAAAAATAACTTTAATATGAGCTGAAATTATAGATTGCAAGTAGAATATATATATTTGTTTTGTGATATTTGACTTGGAAGAGAATTATTGGCAGTGGATTTTTTAAAAATTTCCTTTTAGCTAGTAATTTAATTTACACTTGGTGTACTTGATTTACTTATATATCAGTAAATAACTAATTAAACTTAGCAGCACATACTTATATAATAATATTAACTCACAGAAAGTTTATGATTTTTTAACCATCTATCTTTAATGAAAAAGCCAGATATTAATTTCTGTTATAATTAATATTATTACCAACTTAGAGATTCAGTTAACATCCCTTTAAACAAAGCTATCCAGATTTTATTCAATTGTCCTTGCAAGATTAAATTTGATTATAAAGTTTGAATGTAACTTAATGGTCAGTTAAATAGTCTCCTTTGTATCAGCTTAATATTCTTACACAATCTTGGAGCTATTAAACCATCTCATTTTTTTAATTAAAAAAACAATCATTTTGTAAATCAGCATTTTAATATGTAATAACTAATTAAGCATCAAATATAATACTGAATAAAGTGAATCTATCCTATACCATCTATAGAAATTTTACTATCTTTTAAGCATCTATCTTTGATTTTAAAAAAAAATCAACCAATCTCTTTTGAGTACATATTTCTGTCAGAACGAATAGCATTAATAACTTAAGAGGGCAATTGATAAAGAAAAAAAAGATGATGATAAATGATAAAGATGAAGTTCATTGGAAGTTTTCTTCTTTAAATTATTTTTGAATGTTAAATTTATCAAATTATGCACAAGATTTACATTGCTTAGCAGTAATGAAAAGCATTCTCCAAATATTAAATTTTTGTAAATTAACTCAAATCAAAACTTAAAATCTAATACAAAACACTAACTTATATATGTGTGTGTGTATATATATGTAAAATTTTCAAGAGAACTTGTTATAACAAAATTATAATTTGATTTAATTTAAAGTATCTTAATTTTAATTTATACTTGTTACATAATAATAATGATGATGATGGTGATCATAAATTGTTCAAGTCATATTAATTGTTAATTAATATATTAAGATTAAGAAAGTAGATTATATTTTTCTTTTTTAATTTTTTATACATAACATTTTAAAACTAAAACAGTTTTAATTCATATTAAGTTTATTTTTTAAAGATAATAGAATATACTTTTACCCCAATTATCAATAAGCCTTTATGTGAGAATTTTCCATCATCTAATATGTGTATTGAATGTCTTTAGAAAATTTAACTTTATTTAAATATTCCCACATACATTCAACTCTTAGTAATAGCACATTAAACAGGTTAGTATATGCACAATGTTTCGAGAAGTATTATTCCCCTCTCTTCTTCAGGTGTTGTTGGCCTGACTAGGGACAGTACTAGCATAGAATTTGAACCTGGACCCTTAGATTCTTTAGTATTGAATTTTAAGGTAATGCTCTAACCAACTAAGCCATTGATATTCTTTACATTATTTATTACAAATATAAGTTTACAAACAAAAGACATTCTAAAAGTTAATATAAAGTGAATACATAACACTAACAGTGGATCTTTTCTTATTGCCTTGTAACATTGTCTATTCACAAAAAAATTACTGAAAAAAATATTTCTGATTTGTATTCCATTTTTAAAATGAAAATGAATTTTAGTTGAGATGTTATAAAAGAAATAAAATATATTTTAAAAGTAAAAATTTCAATTACTATTATTAAAATTTCACAAAAGATTATTTAGTTTATAAGAGCAATTCTTTGTTACTCAGTAAAAATATTTTTTTCTTTATTGTAAGTATGTTTTATACCTTGTCTTCTTAAAAACAAACATTTAAAAATAAAATGCAATCATTTTTTTGGTTTAAAATAAATATTTTGAAAATATGTTGCATAAATAAATTTAAATATGTAAATAAATTGCTAAAAATTACAATTTTTTAAAATACATTCAGACTTTCCTTAAGACCAAATAATCTACCAATCAGTAATTCTACAAGTTTTTTTGAATTATAATACAACCAATGGGATATTAGCAAACTTGATTTTATGTGAAAAATTTTCATACATCTATATGATACTAATATCTTCAGTTTCTTTAAACTAAAAATTTTAATTAATGATTTCCATACACAAAAATGTGTAGCAGCACCATCAAAATAAGTGCTTTTGTAGCAACTGCCATAAATTATGTTAAAAATAAATTTGGACATCAGCACCTGCAAAAATAAAATTTAGGTACTTTAGTATTAGACCTGCTGTGAAATACCACAGTCATACTGGGTTAGGGTTAAATTCAAGGTTGTGTTTCATCACAGCAGTAATATTAAAGTACCAAAATGAATTAAGTTACAAATATATGCAACTATAATATAAATTTGGCATTACTTTAATTCCCCAAAGCAGACCCACTATGTACTCATTTTTAATAATCTTAAAAAAAAGCCAAGTTTATATTATATTGTATATATTTGCAACTTAAATTTTTTTCTCACAACCTTGATGATGACTGAATTTGTTCTTATATGTAAGTTCTAATTGCTAGCAGAAGAGATCTCTTTTTATTGGTATAAAGTAATGATTTGGGTGTTAATACATGCAAGTACAAATACCTGTAATTGATATAAATACGAAACCAATAAAATTTCACATTTTACAGAGTATCTACCCCTCAAATGATCTCTGTTGTATTGTTAGTTATCTACCAGTATTAAAATTTCCAGACTAACCTCTCTCATTTCAAGAATAATCTTCTGTAGCCAAGTAAATTAGACATTTGAAATAATTAAATCTTCACATCAGAATTGGTAATCTGATTTATATAGCAATATTATGATTGAGACTTCCTTGATTTTAAATCTTGTTTATTCATACATACATATACATGGTGTTTAATCTATTGATTTGATACCATTGATACATCCCACAAGAAGAGCATAATTTACATACCTATAACACAATTGGATCAGTAAATATGACATTATAAAAAATACCAATGTAATAATTGACTATTGTGTCTAAAAATAATAGGCATAATCAATAAATTTTAGATTTTACAATAAACGCTCTAAACTAAACCTATCGCTAAATATCTTCCCATTTAAAATCTGAAAATTGATTGGTTACATATGGTACAACAGGAATCTTTAATATACTTATATCAACTAGTGTGATATTTATTTTAATTGGACTTTGAAATATAGATATAAATTAACTCCCCCTATAGTATCACATTTATAGATTAGACACTATAAATAAATACATTTTATTGATAATAAATCCAAGTTTTAAAATTAAATAAGTCACAGTCGTGGTATATAAATCAGATGATCAATTTTGGTTTGAAGGTTCAATTGTTTCAAGTCTTTAGTTCATCTGGCAATAGAGCATTGTTTTTAAAATGAGAGTGTAGTGAGCGATACTAAAATCTGAAAAATTTATGCCGAAAAATCTGAAATATCATTATTAATGCTTTGATATATGGGGTGAAAAAAAATCTGAAATATATATATTTATTTAATATGGTGTGGATATAAATTATTTTCATCCTGCATAAAGTGTATATACACACGTCTTTTATTGTGAATAAATTTAAATTTTAAAATCTAACAAATCACATTTATTATATAAATATCAGATTATCAATTCCGATGTATTTGAAAAGTAATTTGAAATTTAATTCATTACATATATTTTTTAGGAATAATAATCATAAGTATAGGGGATTTGAACTCAGATTTTTAATCACCCTTCATCTATCCACACCATCCCATACAACTGGTACACATGACCAATAAACGTATTTCGTGCTAGTCCAGCACTCATTAATTGGTCCATAATCATCATATATATACGAAGTATTAGACCACATCGTAATACAGTTAAATAAATAAATCATATATAATAGTTTTTGAAAAGAAAAAGGAGAAGAATTTTTTATTTGTTGATATTAAATAAATAAACAAAAAAATCTAATTTTAAAAATGTATTCAGTCCATATTAGTACAATAATATGGCAATTAGAAAGTTTCTTTATTTTCTATTAATGCTTAGAAAGATGACTTTTTGTTCGCGTTTTATTTAAACTATTGAAAAGTTTTTTTTATTGCGCAGGCCAATTTTGCTTCCAACTTTTCACAGATGGGCTAATCAAGAATTAGTCTTTCTTTCAATCTATTTTTTTTTTCAATAGCCGTCTCAATTATGAATCAATGATTTATGAACACAAAAATAATTAATAAAATTAATAGACATATATTCACCTTTTTAAACAAACGTTTTAAAAGAGAAAAATATTATGGATGTTTATTCTTGCCAAGTAGAACAAAAGAATTCTTAAACAAAACATCTTTTTATATTTAACAATGACGCTAGATGTTTAAAATATTTCTATTTTCATTGTCCGAATAGATTTCAATTAGCCTCCCAGCTATTATTGAATTCATTTCAAAAATAATTACTTACTGCTTTTTTAAAAAGAAAATTAAACTAAAAAAAAACATTTTGTGATAGTTAAATGACTTATATATACTGCGTATATATTTTTTACTCAAATCTAAAATTAACATTTTAATATGACATTAGTTACAAATATGTATATGTGCTTAAATAAGGGGGGGGGGGGGGGTAATCCAACTTTCAAATAAATTAATAAAATATATATTTGTTTGTTTATTAGTATATTAAGTAATCTCAATATTACCACATATTCTTTCAAATTCATATAAATAAAGATACAATAAAGTGAATGGTAGCAAAGATGTGGCATCACCCAGTGTTCTAATGCTATTGTTCTTATATACCTAAACAAACCGATTAACAATAATAATTAATAAACAACCACTCAAAAATGAGTATGGCTATTCCAACTCCCCCCACCCCACCCCTAGGATGAGAAGAAAAATGACTACACAAACCAATTTGTTAAACACACCTATTTTTATCTCTAGAACATACTGTTTCACTTTTCTGTTTACTTGATATGTTACCATGTTCTGCTTTATCTACTCATCAGAAAACTTTTTTTTCCTGAAATACTTTAACATCAAGTCTAATTGTAGTTCTCCAATGTATTCTATTCTCCCCCTTATTTTCCCAATGGAAGCAATCGACATTGCACTTGTGCAGAATGTCCTTGAGATAAACCTTACAATGTAGACAGAGTCTACATCTTTTAGGAAACCCATTAACATAAATCAGGGGTGGGCAATTGTTTTGGCTCAAGGGCCACAGAGGTTGGTGGAGGGCTGCATTGGGGGCCACTTTGTGGAAGTGAAGGTTAGTGGATGGCTGCACCTTTTTTTCATGACACAATAAACATACTGCTTTATTTCCTGTATTACCAAAAAGTATTTGTTTGTCCATTCTTCATTAAACACACAACATTCATCACCGATTTTACATTTTTTTGGAGGGTTCGTGGTTTCACTAAAGTTGGAAATGTATACATTTGCTAATGCAAATACAAAATTGAAATTAACCAGATCAATTAGAAAAGCACTTTGGTCATGCATGGGAAGGAAATCTCAGTTCAAGTCAGATTTTTCTGATTGTCTTGGCGGGCTGCATAAAAACTCTTAGTGGGCCGCTATTTGACCACCTCTGCCATAAAGCATTCTTTTAGGAAGTCTTTCAACATTCATTTGTTTTTACATCCCCAATTCAATAAAAAGTGTAATTTTACAATAATGAACTCATATATTTAAATGTACTGAAGTGGCTTAGCACTTTCGAGGAGTTTCTTTATCCTCATAATCATAGTTAAAGGATTATTTGGGAAACTATGGTATATATATATAAGCAAAATGAACACTTTAATTCATAATTACATATTTTTAAATATCTGTTGCCTATATATATATTCCTTCTTTTCTCAGATAATCCTTTAGCTATGATTATGAGGTAATAAAAACTCCTTGAACGCACTAAGCCACTTTAGTATTACAATTAGCATTTAGCTTTACCTTTAATTGCATTTCAGTACATTTAAATAAATTACTGTTCATTTAAGAGAAGTTTCCATTTCCGTTATTAAATAATGGCCTCAGTTGTATCACATCCAGAAAGCTGAAGAACATGTTGATTGATTTTACACTCTTGCAGTTGTATTTTTAAAAGTTTACAGAGCATCCTTAAATGGAACTTTTCTAATATCTTTATATTACATCAATAGGATATCCAAGTTTTACATCCATACAATAAATTATGTCAAATAACAGCTGTATGCACAGCTAACTTCATTGTAGTAGTTATTTCCCTATGATAGAAGTTATCTTTTAGCTTGTTTAAAATAGCAACAGCAAATTGGAGTCTGTGTTCAATCTCAACATCTGAGTTCACCCTTGTACTTATAAAACTTCCAAGGTATTTAAACTGGTTTACTTTCTCAAATTGATAATTATACTGAGAATTTATCTTCCATTACCTGGCTAATAAAGAATTTGAGTTTTTGATTATTAACTAATAAGTCAAAATCTTTCAAAGTTGCATTCAAAACATTAAGAAGAGTCTGTAAATCATCTTTTAAATTGATAAAAAAAATAGCACAATCATCAGCATATTGTAAATCCAGAATCCAAGACATAAAGTTCTTGTTTTTAATTTTAACCACTTTGAATTAAAATATTCACCTTGATCCTTTTCTGATTAAACTACCTATAGACAATTCCAAAGACGACTGTCATACAAATTAAAAACAACATTGGAACAAGTACACACCCTTGTTTAACACTTGTTTTCATTTTAAATTCCTAGGATTTTTCATCTGTAGTATTAATACTTTCTCTCATTTCATGATGTGGAAGCTGTATAATATAATTTTGGCAAGGAATCAACTAATTTCAAACAATTCCATAGACCTATACTATTAACTAAGTCAAATGCCTTGATCAAATCAATAAAAGCAACATATAAATAATTTTATTCCTGACCCTTTTTTGTATTTTCTGGCAACACAAATAATATCTGTAATGCTTCTTGATTCTCTAAACCTACACTGCATCTCTGGTTACCATTCATTTGTAACTGGAAGTAATCTATTCAACAAAATTCTTGAGAGTACTTTTGATGTAGTGGATAATAAAGATATTCCATGATAATTACTGCAATCTTATCAATTTGTTTTTAAAAATTGAAACAATAAAAGTAAACTTAAAATCAGATGTCAAAACTTCATGGGTTCAGATATTTTAAAAAAATTCCAATATTTTGTCAAGCTAGCATATAATCATTATATTTTAAAACTTCTCTATGTATTTCATTAGTCTTTGCATCCTTTCTGTTTTTAAGAGTACAAAGAGCTCTTTTGACTTCATTAAACTGGATATATCTATCTAAATGAGAAGGTAAAATGGATATAAATTACAAATCATCATATCAATTCTTGTATTGTTATTCAAAAGATGATCAAAATACTCTTCCCATCTATTCAAAATATCATTGCCATTATATAAAAGAGTGTCATTGATTGTGATACTGTTTTTCATGTTCATATGTTGCTTTCAATTCATCAAAAAAAAATCTAGAATGATCATGGTCAGAGAATATTGCAGTGTTAATCCATTTGCCTTTTGTTGAATTTCTGCTTTCAGATCTCCATATTTATTATGAAGTTTCACATTTAATCTAGTATTTTGCCAAGCAGAAAATGCCAATTGTTACTTTTTATTTAACTCCCTAATAATAAGTTCATTGTCAAAAAACCAGTCAATATTTTTTTTAATGAACCCAAAATAGATTTACTTGTATCCATAACACACTCCTTAAGAGAAATCCATGCTTCAGTAATAGGACAGTTTTGAAGATCCAAATTAGCAATTTTAATGTTTAATAGCTGTTGAAATGTAGTACATATAGTAGATTTTTCTAAAGAATGAACATCAATTTTCTTGTAAATACGATTGAATTAATATCTAATTTTAATGCAACTATCATTTAAATCACTTATCTATGAGCTGTCCAACAATCAAGCTTATAAGTGCTCATATATTATGAACTTGTCTTGTATTCTGATTTCTAACAATAATGTCATTGTTGTCTATGTTAATCACCAACTTCTTTTTCAAAGCACTCAAATGCTCAGGTATTAAGATAATATTCTATGGATGTACTAAAGAACTTCTACACTACCACACATTTTTTTGAAAACATGAATAAAAACATTATAGAAGATAATTAATTCCCAAGATGCATTTTGTGCTGAATCTGCTCTCATCAGTTAGCCCAGGTCATGATCTCTCCTGTATATCTTTATCATATGTTGACTATTTATCAATAGCAAATTGTTACATTTTTACTTTATAAGTGTCAAACTTATTTCACCCGTGACTCTGACACAATGCACTCTAGATAAATACATTAGTGATTATGATTAATCATTTATTAAACCAGTAATTAGCTCTATCTTAATTGTACATATTAAACTAGTTAAAAATTATTACATCCGTTTGTTAATTCAACTTCATTTCTTTTTTTCAAGTCTACTATCTTTTATAAACGTAATAAATAACTTCCACACCACACATACTATTGAAAACAATATGAATAAAGACATTACAAAAGACAAATGATCCCCAAGATGCATTTCATGCATCAAAATGTAACAATTTATCATTAATAAATACTCAACATATGATAAAGATATATGAGATGTGGTAACCTGGGCCAACTGATGAGTGCTGCTTTAGTGTGAATGCATTTGGGGTTATTTATCTTTTACGATATCTTTATTCATATGTTTTCAAAAAAATGCATGGTAGTGTGTGGGTTATTTAGTACATCTATAAAAGATTACATATGGTAAAAGAGAAATGAAGTTGAATTATTCCATGTGTATGTGTTTAATTTTTAAAAAATCAGATATATTAATCTTTAACTGAGATTTGATGTTTATATCTGGGCTAGATATAATCCCTAGTTTAATAAATGATTAATGATAATCATTACTGCATTTATCTAGAGTGGATCTTATCAAAGTTGTAAGTGGAATAAATTTCACAATTGTAAATCAAAATGTAACATTTTTTTAAGACAATTGTATTATTATCCATAAATATTAAGCAATTACTTTTTATATATGAAATTATTACTTTTCATCTATGATCATATTTTAATTTAATTAAAAGACTAAATGCATCACATGACCACAATTTGCTTTATGAATGCATTATATTTTCATTTTCTTTTTACCATTCACTCTTTGCAAACATGAATTTTTTAAATTACAAATTTACAAACTTTTCTTCCAAAGCATAAGCTTGTGGTTAAGACCTGTAGAGGTCTCCACCTTCGCATTTTCAAATGCACATTGCTTGAGGTTTATTGCCTTAGTAAGTATTACTTACGTAAGCAATGTGCATTAAATAAATTTATAATTACAACTTTAAATTATTATAATAGATTTCTAACTATAAGATCTTTCCATTGACTCATTGTAAATTGAAAGATTTCGCGAGTAATAATGTGTATTAGGAATTGTAGACTTAATCAGTGAAATATTGAATAGCTTCATGCTCTTAGATCTAACCGCTTCAGCTTCACCTATTTATATAGAAAGTAGGTTGAAATAGGGAAGGGTTCCCCTCTTTTCTTCCAAAGCATAAGCTTATGGTTAAGACCTGTAGAGGTCCCCACCATCGCATTTTCAAGTGCACATTGCTTGAAGTTTATTGCCATAGTAAATATTACTAATCGGAGTAATTGTTTGTCTGTAAGTTCGTCATGATGGCATTTTACTTGTAATTCTATGTTAGAGTATTTCTATAATCTAATATTCATTGTTAAATGTCTTTAGAAAAATTTAAACTTATTTAAATTTTTCAAATATATTCAATGGTTAGTGATAAATCAAGTTAGTATAATATTTTAAGTCTATTTTTTCTTTTATTCTTCAGATATTGCTTGTCTGATCAGTCAGTGATAGTTCTACCATGGACATTGATTTAGGGACTTTTAGATTCACAAATTCTGATTTTAAGATAAAACTGTAATCAATTAGGCTAGGGGTCGGCAAACTGTGGCTCTTTGATCCCAATCTTGAAGCTCTTTTTATCATGATAAACATGAAAACATTTTTTATTTCCTATTGTAATTTGTAAATAAGTATTTTGATGACTCTAAGAAAGGAATGTCTGCTCGAGCTCTATATTAACAAAATGGAAAAAATTCGGAAAAGGGACCAGAATTTGACCCCTTTTACATCTACAATTCTACATGGAGATTATTGACCTGGCCCCCAAAAGCTGATCCCTTTCATTCCTGAATAGAAAGCTCCAACCCTGGAGAGTGATTTGAGGCTGAATGGCCTGCATCCCTTTGTGATGACTTGCCTTGCTCTGCGTGATTATTGCCCAGACCCTGAGTTTTATGGAAGTAACCTCCAATATGAAGGGTCAATGTGATCATGCAGAGCATGGACAAAGGATCAGATTTATCGTTGAAGTGTATAGGACATGCAAGTGTGGTAACCTATCAACAGGATACTATTCCGGACCCGTTCCTTGCTGATATACTTCATATTAGTCCTTTTATCTGGTGTCGAGCAAGATATCAATATTGAACTTTTATCCCCCTGATTATCATGTAATATATTCTATGTTTAATTGTTATCATATGTTGTAAACAAATTTCTGAATAAAAATTCTATATTTTATAAAAATAAAATAAAAAGACAAGAAAGTAAAAATGTCCATTACAATATTACTATATATGATGAATATTTAAATATTAAAAAATTGAAAATAAATCCAAATGTCAAAGTAATTTTTTGTTTTTATTTATTTAATTTTTAAGAGAATTTTTATTTTTGGTAGGATTTATACAGATTCTATTCCAGTACTAAAATAAATGTGCAAATATATTCATATTCAGAAATTAGTATTTTTCATGGTCACATTTATCTTTTTCCTTGTGGTTCTTTAATGGGGGGAGGGGGTAGATTTAAACAAAATGGCTCTTCATGTTAAAAAGTTTACTGATCTCTGGACTAGACTATTCTACCTAAGGCAAAAGTTAGTAGTAATTTTATGCATGTATAGATGAAGATTTCCTGATGTCCCTATTTTTCTTAAGGATAGGGCTGATGAATGATTAACATTATAGATTATCATACTAGATTAACTTGTGGAGATATTTGATATTGTCATACAAACAATTTTTTTAAAAAAGCATAAGACAAAGAGAAGATTTATCCAAAATAGAAAATTATGCATATACCAATGAACACATTGGGCAAAGAAAAAAAAAGAAAAAGAATATTATTAAAAAAACTGTTCACATAACAATAGTAAATAATGACATAAGTTAGACTGGTAATTAATAATGTTTAGAAACTAATCATTAATTTTGCCCATAAGAAAATTGGAAATCATGATGACCTTCAAAGATAAATATGTATAATTTCAACTACTTTCTTTGATTGAATATTCTAGTTGGTTAGAATGTCACCTAAATTCAGTATTGATGAATTTTAAAATTCACCTAAATTCAGTATTGATGAATTTTAAAATTCAAAGTTCAAAGTTCAATTCCCATTCTCATAAATCAACAGCAGCTGAAGAAAAACAGAGTATATACTACTTGAAATGTTATATACCAGAGGTGGGCATGCATGAGGTTAATAAAAGCTGCATGCAGGTTTTTCATATATTGTAAAGAGCCGCACCATATTATTCAAGTATACAAAAATTAATTAATGCATATTGTCAAATTTTACTTAACTTAATTAATATAATGACATATTTTATACAAGTTTTAAGTGTTGAAAGAAGTATATAAGATTGGGTAGTCTTTTCTTAGCATGTTGAATCCAACTGAGGGCATACTTTCTATGCAAACACACAAAAATATGCCATTTATGTGGCCCAATATTTCTGTGCTTTTGCATAGAAAGTTACAGCCTATAGAACAGTTCTGTTTATATTAGCCATTGCAGGGGAAGATGGCATTGCACACCAATATTATGGCCTGCTGATGTGCTTTGTAACCCTATGCAAATGTGCACAGTTAGCAGATCACTACCATATATCATGAAGGTGTTTGAAATTCAACTGGCTATAATTGTTGTAATATGCCTTCATAATAGTGATCTTATATCATAACTTATGTACTAGTACTTATTAATAATTGTAAGCCTGTCCCTGCCCTTCCCTACACATCACAGAATATGAAAATAATTGCCAAAGGGTTGGGCCAAGCACCATTTCACACAAGTCACAGAAAAGATACATTTGCAGAAGAACAGCTATGAGTCAAATGAAATGGCTGAGGTTGCACGTTATTTGGGAAATTGTAAGCTTGGTTTGATCAGAGTACTGCATCTTTTGGTCAGATTAAGAACAGATATGAGACAAATAAAATGTCTGAGGTTGCATATTGTTTTGCAAATCATAATCTTGGTTTGATTCATAGTACTGCATTTTTGGGCGATCCTTCAGACCAGCAAAATCATCATCCCCTTCTGCACATTCCAGTGTAATGGGCTGACATGTTTAACATAATTTAAAAATGTAATTATTGTATTTTAGAAAAAAATGTTGGTTTGCAAATTGAGTACTGCATCTTTTGGCCAATCCTTTGGACTAGCAAAACCATCGACATCCCCACCCCCCAATGAACATTCCAGCACTATGTGCTGACTTGTGGGATATAATTTAAAATATTGTAATTCTTGTATTTTCAAAAATAATGTTTTTTACAAAATAATGTCGTTCGTAAATTGTTTAAAAATAGTTTGCAAAATATCACAAGACGCTAATTAAAATTGTAATTATTCCATTTTAGAAAATAATGTTAAAGTTGAAAAAAAAAAAAAAAGGCCCAGTAATGTTATATTTGTGTTTGTTTACATAAAAAGTTCACCTTCTCACGCGGTTTGTTTGTTTACAAAAAAGTACACCTTCTCGCGCGCGGTTTCAACATGCTAAGAGAAAACTACCAGAAAATGTAATTAAGAGAAAGAAATAAAATATAAAATAATTATTTTAAAATTTTCATAATAGAAATTAAATATAACAATAGAAATTCATTAATGAGAAGTATAACATTTGATGAAGACTTGGTCAAATCTTTGAAATTTGGCTTATAATTTGTTAAAGCTATTCTCAGCAATTCTGTGAGAAGCTGATTGGTTAACTGTGAATGATATTTTGACTTCATGAATTTTATTGGGGAGTACCAAAAATTGAAATTAGACAGCAAGTAGCTTTAAGTGTGAATATTTTGTTTCTGGTACAATTTTCCAAAATTCAATTAGAGAACTAGATTTGTGATGCATTTTCAATGCATGATTCTTTTTTGCCTCTAATAACTCCAATTTCCCAGTGACTATTTTAACAAGTATTATTTCAGAAATTGGAAATCCTTCTTCAATAATATCCAAATAAATGGACTCACACAATAAGCAAATGTAGATTTAAAATTTTTCAAATCTTCAATCCTATATTTATAATCCATTTGCAATCCTTTCAATTTTTCTTTATATTCATCTATTTTTTCTTCTTTGATATTAATTATATTTGCTTTTACTTATGGAAAATGATTAAATATTCTGGACTTAAAATCATGCATAAAAAGCTGAAGTTTAGTTCAAAACTAAATACAGTTTGTGACAAATCACTAATCATTTTTCCCTTTCCTTGAGCCAAATAAATGTTTGCACATGATCCATAATGTCTATAAGGAACATTAAGTCAGAAAGTCAAGTTCCACTTTCTAATTCTGTGTATTTTTTTTCTTTTTTAAAAAAAAAATATTATGATAGGATTTAGGAGATTCACAAAACAGCTCAAAACATTTCAAGTTGTCAGCCATATTATAACAGACCGTAAATGGAAATCATAGGACAATTCATCTTTTTCATCATTTAAGTCTTCTAAAAGTTATTTAATTGACCATGAGCATTTTAAGAACTTCACTATGAAATGCTCATGGTCAATTAAACAATACAAAATATGGAATTTTAGGTCAGTGTTTAAAAAACCAATAAGTCCTAGGTTCCCCCCATCATTGCAGATATTCTGTCAGTCATAACATTTACAAGTTTATCATGGGGCAATTCAAACCTGTTTATTACCTCATCAAATGCATTTCTGACATCGATATTGTGAGTTGTTTTGATAAGAGTTAGTAGATATAACATTTCTTCCTTTACATTTACATCTACAGATACATAGTGGACAAAAACAGCCAATTGTCGAATATCCTGAATGTCTATAAACTCATTGAGAGCTAAACCGAATGTTGCATAATTTTTCAAATGGCAAATTAAACTATTTTCAACATTTTTACTAATTTTACTAATACAATCTTAGTTATATTGCAGCATGACATAGGAACTTGTGTGATCAATTTATGCAGTTTTGAATTATTCTGGATCCAAAACTTTAACCACTTCTTTCAATTTTCTTTTAATAAATTTTCCTTCTCCAACTGGATCTTTGGCATGAGCAATATTTCAAGCTACCAAAAAATTAGCTTTATTGTCTCTATCATCTCTGTGACTAAAAGAAGAGTCCTTATTGTTTATAAAGATCTTATTGCAATGACTAAATTTCTCTGTTTGCACTTTTGAATTGTGTGGATATTGAGTTGAAAAGTAGAGAAGACTTACTTCGTTATATAGATGTAAATTGCTTACTTTTTGTTTGCGATTGTAACTTTACAAATAAGACACAATGACTTTCCATTAGTGTCAATAAAAGCAAATTTTTCTGCCCATTCTTTCTGAAAACTTCTATTTTCTTGTTCTATTTTCATTTTTTGACATTTTCTGAGGTTACAAAAAATTTAAGTAAATTTATTTCCAAAGTCTGAAATTCAAACAAAATACATAATCAAATAATTAATTAAAATAAAAATGTCTAAGTATTAACTCTTGTTTTAAAAGATTCATAAATGGCGCCGCAAATTGTAAAAGAAATGAAGCTTCTTAAAATAAAATAAGAATAAAAACAATTTAGAATAATTAAAAGCAATTTTGGATTATATTTATTTTTGGTTGATATTTTTCCGATAATTCTTAAACATCAGTTTTATTAATATTTATCATCAAAAATAAAAACAACATAATCAAAATCAAGCAAATGCTTTTCAGTTTTATTTTCAAGAATTTTTTGCATAATTATTTATTTTCAAGAATTTTTTACATAATTATTTAAAAAAAACATGAAACACTAAGTGTACTAATTATAAACAAAAATAATTTTCCAACTTGTACAGATATCTTTAGAAAGCTTGCGCTCATGCTGCAAAAAAATGACACATCATAAACAAGTTTAAATTGCTTAATAAAACCGTCTACTTATCAGATTTTTGAAAAATATGAAATGGGAAATTTAGTTGATAGGAAAACTATCACTGAAATATACAAATATGAAAATCAATCAATAGTATTCTGTCCAATAAACAGGTCCAGAGAGTAGTCACAACATCAATTCATCCATTCTTTCTTTCCATTCTCTTCTTTGCGCATTTCTTCAATTTCACATAAGTCTTCCCATCTCTTATATCATCCAATAATGCCAATCTCTTCCATTCTTTCTTTTTATTTCCACTCATCATTCCCTCCAAAACATCTTTCATTAAACTATAATTTCTTCTCAATATATATCCAATCCAGTTTCTCTTTCTCTCACCGATATTCTCAATCAATCTTCTTTCCGCATTTACTCTTTTCAAAACTTCTTTATTCGTTATTTTATTCATCCAAGAAATTTTTTCCATTTTTCTCCATGTTCACATCTCAAAAGCTTCCAATCAGTTTTTAATTCTAATACTCAATGTCCATGTCTCACAGCCATACATTAATACACTCCACACATAACATTTAATTAATCTCTTCCTTAATTCTCTTTTTAAAGGTCCATAAAATAACTTCTTTCTCTTCCCAAATGTCTCCTTTGACAATGCTATTCTTCTTTTAATTTTATCTTCATTTCTTCCATCTTCACTCAACCAACTACCCAAATATTTAAATCGCTTCACCTGTTGAACCATGTCATCATAAATCATAAATATACACATGATCAGTCCATATGCATATGGCGTAATTTTTATAAGATTTGGTATTTAAATATTATATGCTTACATACATAATGTAATGTGTAATAAAATAAGTAATAAAGATTTTTTTAGCTTATTACAAATTTTTGTGCAACTAAAAAAAAAATCTGAAATACTAAAAATAAAATCGGATTTCAATGATAGCCACACTTATTTCGACTAACAGCCACATGTGGCTCTGAGAGCTGCATTTGCCCACTATTCTTATATACTAACCTGTATAATAGTTAAATGCATTTGAAAAGTTTAAATTTTTCTGAAGATATTTAACCATTAATACTAGATGGTGGAAATAATCAAGCATATAATTCCAGAATAATTGTTTAATGTTTGTCAATAATAATACAATTACATAAATATGTAAGCATTTGACCACTTTGAAAGTGAAACTGATAATTTAAAGTGATATAAATTTGTTTACATTTAGAACTTTGAAATAATATAAAAGGACAAGAACCTCTTAATAAAACTATTTTAGTTGGAACATATGTTGTGGGTGAAATTTGTATTTTTCTAATCTCTGTCATATTTTTTGCTAATTCAAAAAAAAGGAATGATGCATTCTAAACTTTTAACAATATTAAAAATAGTAATGCGATGTTGATGTGATGTACTGTGAGTTCTCCTTATACAGGGTCAGAAATCTCTCAGCCTCTATGACCAGAGAAACCTGTTAACCACTATACCTTCCCTTTCCATTTCCCACCCTACATTTTTCCCATATTCTTCTTTATCCTGCTCCATCCCATTTCCACAACATAATCTTTGTCAACTCCATGGCCTTTATATTTAAATGCCTCTTATTTTTTCCCAAACCCAACATAAAAGCCAATGATCTATTTTCTGTATAATCACTTTATTTATATCTATTCTACCACAATTTCATTATTTGTACCCTTTCTGCTTTCAGGTATTTACAATCAACTAACAGATGCATAATATTTTCTATGCTTTCCTTACACAACTTGCAGACTAAATCACCCACTTTCTTCATTTATGTGTGTATTCACTTGTTGCTAAAGATCCTGTTCAAGCCTTAAATAGTACACTACTTTTCTTGCTATTATCATAAATTAACATGCACCTAATATTCCATTTACATATATATATATATTTAAACTCTTTTTACTCTCCATATTAATTCTCCATCTCTCCAACTCCTTATTCTTTATTAATGCATCTATTCTTCTATCCTATTCCTTACCTCTACAACATTTAACAATTATTCTAACTTAATCATCCCACCTTTTGTATAAGTATACTGATATAAATTCTTTATCCAAATCTTCTGCATACTGTACTATCTTTCTCACCCATCTTGTTGCCTGCCCTTTACTCATAATCCAATTAAATACTATTTTGGTTATTCTCTTATTATCCATAAACTGCAATCTACCAAACATTTTAGTAAATTCTCCATACAGTAGTGCCACCCAGTGCAAACCTTAATAATCAATGGATGCAATATGGTGGTCGTGTGATGTTTTGGTGGTTAATATTAAAAATAATGGTTATGATTCTACGTAAATATCTTAAGTTCACGAATCAATAAATTTATTTTTTATTTCAGTATTAATTCTAATATCTAATTTACTTAACGCACTCATAAATGTATATTATACATACATGTACGTATATGTGCACGTGTGTGTCAGCAATTTTATAAGTGTCAATATTTGATTTCTAGGATAACTGTGACTTCTGTTTTTAGCAATAATCTTTTAGTAAATATTTCAGATGTGATTAGTGACATATAAATGACATCTTTGATTTATTTTGCGCATGCTGGGAAAAACATGTTTATCCATCATTTATAAAATATTTATTCTCTGTATGATATTAAATTTTACAAATTATAATTATTTAAGTAATAAATGAGGTCACATTATGAGAATATATATATACACACTGTGAGTTAGAAAGGGCTTTGTGGCTTAGAGATAACACATCAGCCAGCTATTTCTGTAACTCAGGCTTTGAATCAGAATAAAATAAAATTCTTTTGAAGATGCTTATATTTTTTTCTCAGATAAATTTATTCATGGCAATAGAACAAATCATTGAAAATTAATTGATAAATGGGTATATAGTTATCCTTAGCTATATAAGATTAAAAAAAAATACTCAAACTTCTCACCACTTTATAATTGGATTATCTGATAAGCATTGCTTTCTCTTTCTTTGTTCTTTATGAAGGGCAATTGCAGAGGTCTTTGCCCCACAGTGGCTATTTATTAAAAATGCTGTTTTACCTTTTACTCATATATTGAGTTAATATGTGTATGATATATATATATTATTTTATTGAACATTGCTTTTATTTATTTACAATATTTTATATTCGGGTTCGAACTCAGACTTTCACACGACCCACCACTCTCAGTGCCATCTCATATTGCTGACCCACTGATTACACACATGTGGGTCAGCAATATGAGATGGCACTGAGAGTGGTGGGTCGTGTGAAAGTCTGAGTTTTAACCCCACATATATTACATATATAAATGCAGGTTTAAGCCTGTACAATGTATTAATATTTTATATTCTAAATATATATATATAATAAAATCTTAATATCCTTTAAAAAAAGAAATTCTTAATAAAATCATGTTTTGCCTTTAAAAAATTAAATAAAACTGAGATTCACTAACATTATTAATTTTTTTTAAGTACCAAGTCTTTTCCCTCATTTATTGTAGGAGTGGTGCTACTCTCGATAAAACTCGTAGAGAAAACGTAGATCTAATCGATATAGATAACATCCGGATATAATGATTGGTAAAATGAAATATACACATTGATTAAGAAAAAAAGAGATATAGTAATTAAAATGGTTATAGTTAGTGACGACGAACTTTTTAAAATGCTTTAATAAAAGCAGCATTTAATGCACGAGTCAGTGTACAAAAATTGAAATAGAGTAGATTTGAGAAATTATATAGCTGTCACATTTTACTTAGCCAAAAGAGCAATCAGAATTTGGAAGAGGGATTTAATGCCATAAATTATCTACAAGCAGTAAATTAATACACTGTACAGGCTTACACACACATGCACGTATATAATGTAATATATAAGGGATTCGAACTCAGACGTTCACACGCCCTCAGCTCTCCAGTAATAAAAACGTATAATCAATATAAACTTTTAAATATATTTACATTTCACTTAGAAGATGACAAAAAAGGTTTCAGTTTTGTACCTTCGGGTGTGTATATAATATATCGACTAGAAAGATTTTAAAATATGACGAAATAGAAAAAAATCATGTTGAAATTATGGAAAATACAGACATGCTATTTGATAATAAAAGTTGTATAAAATTTCTAAAAAAAATGAAATAAAAAAGGTTGTACGACGTTTTAAAATAATTTTAAATGTTTTTACAGATTTAGTGATTATTCTAAGATCTTTAAAAACATCTGCTAAAGTCATCCAAGTAAAAACAAGAACTGAAAATAAAATTTATTAATAAATTCCTGTTGCTGAAACCATTATAATTAATACGGAAATAGTGAAAAGTTGGATAACTATCTTCATTTAGATTAGTTGTAATCATCCAGCAAGCAACATAGAATTTTCATTACTTTGAATAATTATGATAAATTTAATATATATATTTTAAATGTTTCTTTATTTAAAATGATGACTACAATCAATATATCTTGCCTATTTTCTCTAATAGTTGAAAACAGAATTATGATTTTAAAATGAAATAAATTATTACAAGTGTTGCAAAGAAATAGTATAAAAAGGCTTTTTGTGGATAAACCAGAAAAGTTGTAAAAATAAATGAATTTATTCAAACCCAGCCTGGTATTATTGACACATATTAAAATAGATTATAAATAATTGGATTATGGTAGTGTTCAATTGAATATTTAATTAAGAAATAGCTTCATAAAAGATATTATTTGGAATTGAAAGATAAAATAAAGAATATTTCTAGAAACTATTAGAAATACCATATCAATGATTTAAACTGATAATAATAATTGTATTTCTATATATTATTCGATTCGTGTGAATAGTATTCACTCTAAATACCGAATTCTGTGTAATTTTGTTTATTATTTAAGCTCATAGTATGTTATTAATGATTTAGTTTATTTGTTTTATTTAAGGCATTGAATACACCTGATTAGTGATGTGATGGTGAGGGTGTAGGAATGGAGAGTTTTGCCTGTTTTACATCATATCATATAAGTATCAGCTTTTTTAGAAATTAAAAATAGATGTAAAGATACACAAACAAAATTGTAAATGAATAATATTTGCATCAATGGGATGTAATATTGTGGCACGTGATCTCTATTACTTTTGATATTATTAAGTGCTTGTACTCGTTGTGTAGATAAAAAGAATGAAGTCTTGAAAAGAAAAGCATTTATCTGACTTTATTTTCCTACAATACTAAACTTAAGAATCATCTTATATACAACAAAATATCAGAAAATATAAATTAAGGTGGATAGTAAACTACCTATTTATTTATTTCAGACTAATCTTTTGACAAAACTATCGTTAAAACGGAGCTATAGTCGTGATAATATTAATGGTTTGCTTAACATATATTTAAATAATAAGCAACAACATCTTTCTAAATTTGGTTTATCCAATTCAAGTTGTGAAACATTTAAATAAAAATAGTTTCCTCTTTTAAAATAGTCCTTGACTTATTTTAAAAATAATTATAAAGATTTAGTTTATTAATACCAAAAAGATGTAAGAATTATGCATTTTAAAACAAGTATATTAAACTTTTTAAAAAAAAGTACATTCATTGTATTTTTTAATGGCAAATATTCTTTGTTGCCATATATATTTTTATATGTGGACGCTTATATATGGGTATGTCTTTATATGTCTGTATTCCTAAATATGCATGTATGTGTGGGTATAATGCATTTTTAAAAGGTTTTTCCACGAGTAAGGATAGGCAGAATTCTATAAACAGCAAGTAGAAAATACCGCAATGAATCCCGAAGTATATATGGTGTACAAGATTGCTGGTACTTTTTTTTTGCTGTTGTTCATTCTGCATTTTGATGTTATTGAAATATTAGAAAGCAATCTTGTGCTTCATGCATAAGCATAATAGAGATTGATATCCATTTTAGAATCATTCACCTGCTAACCGTTTTTTTTTTATATCTTGAGAATCAAAAATGCATCACAGACAAATAAAAAGTATTTCAGTGAAGTTCGGTCTTCAACTTAAATTACAGGCTCATAATAAATTATAGTTTACTTACCACTGTATTTTTTTCTAAATGCATATACGTGTTATATACAAAATATAAAATAATTAAAGGGGATTTGAACCCGGACTTTCAAGCTTCCTTCAAGTCATTTACTCTATCCAATATAACTGATCCACATGAACACGTACATGTGAAAAAGGTAAATGATCTCCAATATATGTATTTCATGCTAAACCAGAACTCATCAGTTGGTTCGGATCATTAGCACCCACACATATATACAATCAGTGCTCAGTGTTTTTCTGAAGGTTTGTGATGATGGTGTTCTAGCTGTATTTTTATATTGGACTATTTCCATCATTTAATATGTGTGTTGAATGTCTTTAGAAAAGTTCAATTTTAGTTAAATATGCCAAATGCATTCAACTGTTAGTAATATCACAGCAAACAGGTTAGTATATGCACTAACTGTTAGTAATATCACAGCAAACACGTTAGTATATGCACAACGTTTCAAGAGGTATTTTTCTCCCTTCTTCTTCAAGTGTTGCTGGCCTGACCAGTGACAGTACTAGCATGGGATTCGAACCTGGGTCCTTAGATTCTTGATTATCGAAAAGCATTATCTTAAATTTCAATAATCAAGAATCTAAGGACCCAGGTTCGAATACCATGCTAGTACTGTCACTGGTCAGGCCAGCAACACCTGAAGAAGAGGGGAGAAAAATACCTCTCGAAACGTTGTGCATATACTAACCTGTTTGCTGTGATATTACTAACAGTTGAATGCATTTGGAATATTTAACTAAAATTAAACTTTTCTAAAGACATTCAACACACATATTAGATGATGGAAATAGTCCAATATAAAAATACAATCAGTGCTCAGTTTTAATATTACAATTATAATAAAATAAAATAATAAATAATAGACATTGCAGTATTAATTACTACTGAAACAAGCATTTAAATAACATTAATTCATATACTGCTTGAGAAAATTTTAAAACTATTATTTATATTTGAATTGCATTTAAAAAGTTTTCCCTGTCATTTAAAATAAACCAACCAGCTTTTACACATACAGAGTAACAAGCATTTGCCTTAAAACAGGCCACAAAATGTTGATAATGGAATGACAATATTAACTAAATTCAAAATCAATGCATAATCTATTCATTTTATATGACTAATGGAGTCAAATATATATATATAATTTACATAAGTTTATATATATGTCAAAGCGTTGACCGGAAGCAAACCTGGGCCAGCTGCTTGGAAGGCAGTTATGCTAACCGCTAGGCCACCAATTTATATAAGTTTTACCTGTTTGTGCATACACACAGCAGAATATTAATGCAGCTCAATACTACCAATAATTCAATATATTTTAAAAGATCTGAAGTAGAGCTATATGCTTTCACACATATATGCCTTTAATGTGCTTTTATAAAAAATACACATCAACAAAATTTAAGAGCAAATGATGGTAAAGAATAAGTCAACACCTAGTTACATAATCTGAAAATGTCACATAAGCCTCAATCTCTACTCCAGAGGAGTTTAATAAAGTACAAAGTAGTGGAAACCATCAAAATTATTGCCACAATTGATACACGAGAAAGGGCACAATACCAATGAAGTGAAAAATAAGGTATAGTTATAAAATAATACATGTACTATTTAAATACAAATATATATTATTGAACGTAATGTAATTAGAAGGGATTTGAACTCTCTCCAGCTATCCATTCCATCTTATACCACTGACGCACATGACCACATACATGTGAAAAAGATAAATAAACCCCAATATATGTATTTTGTGCTGAACCAGCACTCATCAGTTAATCCAGATCACTATCTCCCCCACATATATATATATAATCAGTGCTCAGTTTATATTAAGATAGCAAATCTGCAAACTGTAATGGACAGACTTCAGTCTTCTCCACCCTCCAACTCCCTTATCCTACATTTACATGCATATACACATAAACGCATATATGCTGAATAAGAAAATATGAAAACCAACACAAATATAATTGCAAAACAATACCACAAAATAAGATTTAAAATTACATTCAACCATACACCAACCTTAAATATTACATTCATTTACATACAATGCATGAAATAACTGTTTTACCCTGTGTGCATATTTAACACACTGTACATCACTGGCATATAAAATTCTGAGACCTCTTAAAATATTTATGCTTAGAATTCTATTATCTTGATATTTACTCATATTAATATAAATTATAAAATGCATAATATCATATAGACCTAAAATAACATAGAATGTGGGAATAAATTAATAATATACTAGAAACCATGATAATAAAAATAATAGTAATACCAATATTTTAAATACACTATATTTTGTATTACCCCATTTTTAAAGTTTGAGAGTTTGTGACTTCTTTCTTTTTAATAAAAAAAGATAACTCTCCAGGTTTACGAGTCTGACCATTGTTCATTGAATATAAAACACCACAATATTTTGTTACATTCATAGGCAAAAAATTAATTAGAGCAGAAATTTATCAAAGTATTAACAGAATTTTAATTCTTTTAATGAAGAGCAGAAAAAGTTTGTGCAAGTTTTAAATAAATAAGAGCAAAGCTTCTATAATAAAAACTTATATAGCAGCTTAACAGAATTAACAAGATGCCAAATTTTAAAATCATTTTTTTTTGCAAAATAATAAAAATATTTTGGCTGGATAAATACTATTATATAATGTCTTCATTAAGATAATAAAATATAAGCATAAATAATATTATTGACATTTATCTTAAACAAATGACAACTGCTGAAATGAGTATGATTCATTTCCTTTTTTATTTTGTGATAATTTTTAATGATTTGTCTTAGCACTTAAGACAATTCCATATATCAAGAATACTTCAATAATTAAAGCATTTTATAATAATTTACAATAAATTAATTTTGTAAATAATCCAAATACGTAAGCATGAGAATAATAGCATTAGTCTTTATAAGTAAGTCATATAATTTTTAAAACTTTGGAATGAAATGTTTCACAGAATATTAAACAGCATATGTAATTATCTCTCCAGCTTGAAATTCTATCACAGTATTTCTTTATATTTACTGATGCTTTGAAGATTTTTATTTAACAATGAAACTTGTTGTATATTTCAGAATGAAGATATTGTCCATAGGTAACAATAGCATGACATAGCACAAGGTGTAGATTACTCAAATGAGATTAAGATTTTAATCACACATTATAAAATAAGGTACTTTAGTATTATTCAACTGATGACGTATTACACTTACTGATTTTCCTTCTGGTAGACGTCATTGATGATAACACGACAATGTTGTCATGGCAACCAAGTCACTGGCATGATTAATCCATGAGAGAGTCAATTTTTGGATTTTTTTGACCCGCGAGATTTAAAAATCGAAGAGAGGTTTGGGAAATTTGTCCCGCAAATCATTTGTAGATGTTATCTTAAAGATCGGAAAATCAGACTGATATGGCTTCAGGGTAATACGTCATTGGTTGGAAAATACTAAAGAACCTAAAATAATAATAATAAAATATTTAATGAAATGGATTTCTTCAAAAGGGAATTTGTAATAATAATTTATTTTCTCCTTTTTTCTTTTAAATGTATGTGTATGCATGTGTGAATTAGGGTTAAGTTGATCATGTGATCTCAATTAATCAACCTGCTTTTAATATTGGGATGGTATTTTAATTAATTGATGCGACCATAACCATCTCTAATCAAGTTATTTAGTTTTCATTTTAAGAATTTTCCTAAATGATATGCTCAGATTCTACTTACATCTTGATACCTTAAAACTTGGAATGAATGGTATCAAGAAAATGTATTAGAGAAATACCCTACAGTGTTTGGCACAGTTGGTAGAATATTTGATTTGGGATTGGGATGTCCCATGACCAATTCTGGCACTTGCAGTTCTAGTGCTCAAACTTTTTATAAACTCCCAAATAATTAAGCCATTAGCATTTTTATTATTATTAGAGGAATGTCTTGAGTATGTTGTTTTACAATATTCCCTAAGCACTATATTTTATATTGCAATAAAGTTTGTTATATGTGAATCAAATTTTCTGATTTCTCTGATTCATCTCATATTTTATGGTGATGCTAATTAAGAATAGATGCAATTAAGAGTTTTCAGAAAAACGTGTGTGTATATATATATATAACTATTAGAAATCAGTCAACACTTAAACAATCACAATATAGATAACAAGCAACAATCTCAAACTGTTGTCAAGGTAACTCCTTTTAACAATATATGTATAACAATTAGAAACCAGTCAACACTTAGACAATACCAATATAGATAACAATCAACAATCTCAAACTGTTGTCAAGGTAACTCCTTTTAACAATATATGTATAACAATTAGAAACCAGTCAACACTTAGACAATACCAATATAGATAACAATCAACAATCTCAAACTGTTGTCAAGACAACCTTCTTTTAACAATAGAGGTTGGAATCCCTTTATATATATATTTAATTTTACTTTTTATATATGCTTGCATGGTACCCAAACATATAAAAAAAGATATATTTATTGTGGTAATGGTGTTTAAAATTATTTTGTACAATGGATGCATAATAGATATTATTTGCACTTGATATTTTGATGCCTGTTTAAGATTATTACTCTTGTTTAGATAAAGTTAAATATTGTAAAAAACAGAGATGATTATAATAATATTTAAATATAGTTTCAAAGAATTATTACCTTGACAAGTTTTTAAATAATTACATTAAACTATATTCCTAGTTTGTAATATTTTTAAGTATGTTGAGTATAATATTCTTATATGCACAGTATGAGCAGTGAATCATTTAGCTGGCTAATCATTGGGTCTTTCGTTTAATATATTCTTTATCCATTTCATCACTCACAATTTTTCATTTCATTAAGCAAATACAAGTAAAACATAACTGTTTATAGTTAGTATGTTTGAAATACACAGTAAGTTAAGTGTAAATTATAGATAAAACCTTGGCTCGTCTATAAAAATATTATAGATATGTTTGAACTTTATTAAATTTAAATTTTATATAATTTCTATCTTAATTTATTAAAAATCTTTTATACCTTTACTAAAAGATGAATATTAAAAAAATATACTTGCTAAAAAATACTTACTTGTATATTATTGTAATATATATATATATACAATATAAACAATATGACCGTTAATTAAAAACTATTGTAATAACAATAAAAATAATAAAAATAACATTAATTACTATTGTATACAGTCTTTCAATCTGCAGAAGTACTTTCAGTTAATTAATTAACCGACAATACTTCTGTGGATTGAAAGACTATATATAATAGTTAATTACTGTTATAATTATTATTTTTATATGTGTATATTGTAATGATCCTACCATTTGTCAAAGAGATTATCAAAGTTAAAGTTAAGCACAAATTATAATAATTCTATGGATTTAAAAACAACATAGTAGTAAATATAATTTAATCGTAAATTATTTTAATGGTCAGACCTAGCTATTTGTCAAGCATTGGTGGCCGAGTGGTCAGCACAGCTGCCTTACAAGCAATTGTCCCGGGTTCGCGGGTTCACTTCCCGGCCAATGCTTTGACACATGGAAAAAATAAATAAAAATAAAATATTATAGAATATGGTCATTTTCCCAGACCATTAAATCACTCCTAAATAACTGAATGGAAATTAGATTCTCTATAAATTATAAATTTATATTAGGTTTAAAACCAGAGTGCCACCCAAAACTGGAAAATCCATGGGGAAATATTCTACATTATTAGCACATTAAAATATATAATAACTAATTCAGTAGAATATGAACTCTTGTCTCTTAGCTATTACATATTAATTTATTATATTAAATGGTCAGAATTTATGAAAATAGAAACAGAAGGCAGAATTAATAAATAACAAAGAAAAATATTTATCATATATTAAGACATATATAAAATATTAAGACATTAAGTATTATCATCCTTCAGGTGATCACATATATTAAACAATAGCTTTATCAGTCTCAAGTTTAAAATCCCTTTTTTAATAAGTTTAACATTTCTCTTCATTTATATGTTTTACATTATGGAGTCTATTTTAGTATTTAAGACAACTGTTAAGCTAATTGCGCAGACGCTGTGAGAATGTTATTAATAAATGAATACCTTCGAACAACCACATGATATAGTATTTGTATAAGAGTAAAAAGGAATCCTCTTACCCTTATGACTCAAATGTTTATAAATGAGCAAATCTGAAGTAGTTGCAACGAAGGCGTGACTTCGTTGGCATCATTCATACAGACATTATATATAGTAATTTAAAGTGACTATTATGTAGTCATGCCTTCGTTACAACTACTTCAGATTTGCTCATTTATAAACATTTGAGTCGTAAGGGTAAGAGGATTCCTTTTTACTCTTATACAAATACTATATCATGTGGTTGTTCGAAGGTATTCATTTATTAATAACATTTTCACAGCGTCTGCGCAATTAGCTTAACAGGCTGTCATTCTATTGTAATTATAATCGCACGCAAGACGTTATAAAATAAATGTTTATTTAAGACTATGTAAATCCAACTTTGAAAATTTAAAAACATTTTTTTTTCGACTTCTTTAGAAGCTTCAAATTCTAACTTATTCAGATCATATTTTTTAGATCATATTTCTTCCTCTCCTCAAAGACAAATATTCCATGAAAAAGAACTTTCATTTAATAATTATTTGCAAGCATACTTTTTTTAAGCATAGATTAAGCACAACTCAGAAATGGCAGTTTAAGTTTGATCTCATATCAGGCTAAAGGTAAATAATTAATCCAGGCTGCATTGGGTAAGATAAATGCACATACTGTGGGACTTAGCCATGATGTATTATTATGATCATTTTATAATGTTTGTTTTTGTGCATAACTTGGCTGTGAAATAAAATAAAACAAAGTTTTTACATGCAGCTAATGATAACTGTTAAATCAAATGACAGACTGAAGATACTGGGAAGAATGTGAGTTTTCAATAAAAAATTTAAATCACATTTTTATTTAAATTGTTATTGTTTAAAAATCAATAAATTGTATTTATTATCTTTCTAATCATTTTTTTAGTCGTTTTATTAATTACCATAACAAAAATATTTCTTACAATATAAAATTCCTTTTTATAAAGTTGACATTTAAACAAAACAAAACAAACATTTAAAAAAATCAGATTTCAATTATTCTAACTTTAAATAATTGATCTTTGAACTTTGAACTATGACAGTTACATTTAGAAACAATATAAGCAATTTTAAATTTATAAACTAAAAGAATTTTTTCTCCTTTAAACTTATTTGTCTACTTCCTTTTTTGAATATCGTTTTTATTAAAATTGTTATTCCAAATGTAATCAGCATTTAACCATTCTTGTGGCCGATTATATTTCTTGCTTTGCAACCGATACAATATATATTTAATCATTAAAATTAGTCAATACTTAGACAATCCCAATATCAATAACAATCACATGAAGTATGAGCATAAAAATTATAGAAATGAGTTGGTATCCATTGATCTTCAGAAGAGACTATCGCCCTTCCACTGCACTAAACTATGCGTAATACAGAAAAAATGCAAATGTCTTCCAACATATCTCATCAGTTAATCTAAATCATATATATAAATATGATTTAAACCAAATGACATTTTAAAAGGCATTTATATTTTTCATATATATCTATAACCATTTAGGTTCCCCTCTTTTCTTCCAAAACGTAAGCTTGTGGTTACGACCTGTAGAGGTCCCTACTATCACATTTTTACGTGCACATTCTTGAGGTTACAGCCTTAGTAAATATTATTAACAAAATAAGGTTTGGCTATCTTAATATATATCTGAGCACTTGTAGCATATATGTGTAGAGATGGTAATCTGGACCAACTGATGATTGCTGGTTTAGCATGAAATACGTATATTGGTGATTATTTACCTTTTCAACATATATGTGTTTGAGTGTATCAGTGTTATGAGATAGTGTGGAGACTGATGGATCACGTGAAAGTCTGTGCTCATATACCCTATATATTACATATATAGACACAGTTATATAATAAGCCTGTGTGTTTTAGTTATTAACAAAATAATGTAAATATTTATATGGATTACTAATATAAACAAACTTAGAGCATGAGTGGAAAAAGTATTGAAATATAGCTTGAAGAAATAGTTTTTGCATTAATAAAAAAAAAAATGAATATATAATCGTTAATGCAAAAGTTAAAGTATAAAATTTATATTAAGTGAACGAACCGGGCACAGTTCCTGGGCTTTAATCTTCATAATTTCTCCATTGCACTAAACCTCATAGGCTTGTAAATTGGATTGTTATAATTATCATTAGACGAATAGAAAAACTAATGAGAAGAACATCGGGACATTATGTTGAACTGTATCCTTGGGGTCAATTATATTTTTTCTTTGTCTAAACTATATGTTTATAAAATTATCAAAAAACAAAATTATCAAAAATTATCAAAAAACTATATGTTTAAAAGAAGTGTTTATATTGATTCAGTGATATATATATAGTGTGAATGCTAGTGAAAGAGTGTTAATACAATTATATATGCACACACCATAAACGTTAAGTTCTGGTAATATTTTAACTATTTTACATTTATTAGACTAAATAGAACCACAATTAGCGCAAATTAACTATAGAATTATATTTCTTACCTAAATACAATAGAATTAATTAAGTTTTTTTTTTTTTACATATTGTATACATTGATAATTACATTAATTAAACAATAGATTCCAAACCAGATAATTATTTTGACGAGGCGGTTAATTGGTTCCAGGAATGGTTGTTAGTATTCCTTTTTCAAAATAAATATAATTAATTAAAACTAATTACTTGTTTTTGCATGACTTAAGAAAGCTTTTAGAAATTAGCTCATCTACTTTATAGGTATCGTTAATATTTGCAGTTTATTTTTCAATTTCTGGAGTTTAAAATAGAAAAACTGATTCTAGCTTTTAAAAAATAAAAAATATGTTTTGATCTACTTATAGAAAGATATAATATTAATTAAATTGAGTGAAAATGGTTTTGAACTACAACATTAAAAAAAAATCTGCACCATAAAATATTAAAAATACACATATATTATAAAATGTAACATTTATTCAAATAAAATGTGTTATGTAATTGACTTTAAAGTCAATGTGGCACTATAAATATTATAGTTTGTATACAATTCTATTTTATTAATATTTATTAAGCACTCAAATATTTTTGTATCTGTCAAGCTTTGGTGGTCGAGAGGTCAGTGACAGCTGCTTTACAAGCAGTTGTCCCGGGTTAGCGGGTTCGCTTCCCGGCTGATACTATGACACATAAGAAAGAAAAAAAATTTGTATCTATTTCTAGTAATTCATCCTATTAATATATATGCTGTTCATTGAACTTTTCAATTTTCAAGACATTTGTGAAGACATTGAACAATATTAGTCATTTATATGTGTTTAATTTATTGTAGACATCATTTCTAAAACCAGTTTTTGAATCAGCAACTTTGGTAGTAACTTTATTTTAATCTTCACTAAAATCATTACGATTATCTATAATTGCTAAATATTTGGTAGTATATTTTATTTAATTATATAAATTTCACGTTGTTTATATATATAATATTTAGTGAATTAAATGTGAAGGTATTTTAAGTTTCGCACTCGTAGCTCAAAATGCTTGAGTCTGGCTTATTTATATATAAATTGAGGCATAGAAGAAGGTGGGTCCCATCTTTTTCTGATAGTTTTGACTTGTGTTTCAGAATTAAGAGGTCCATGTGCAGTTATTATTACATTTGATTGGTTGTACATTAGCATATTTAAGGTGCGGGTTTTGAAGGTTTAAGCCTTTCATGTTATTATACATTCTTTATTAACTTTTAGCTATCACTGACCTACTTACGCTTTAAAGATGGCCATCTTTCATTGCGTAAATAAGTTAACATTAATATGGAAAGTGGAGTTGTTATTTACAATTTTGCTAAAAATGATTTTTTAAATGATTGAACATTAAATTTATTCTTAATTAATTAAATAAAATGTACTATCAAATATTTAACAATCATAAATAATCATAAATGATGCAGACTAAAATTTCACCACTGGGTTAATATGTAAATACCCACTGAACTAACAGTTTCTAAAATTCTACTTAGGGATCTTATTTATAATACATTTTATTTGAAATGCTTAAAAGTATATTTATTCAAAAACTTTAAAGACATTTTATATATATACAATCTTTCTTAGTTGTTAATATTATATACTAAATGGATTAACAATTCAATGCTGGTTTATTAAACACATGAAAATACTCCAAATACAAAGCACAAGACAGAATCGTTGAAAATATAAGAATGAACCATCTTATTCTTTTCCTAACATTCACCTTTATAGACCAGTCTGAAGCACTTTGAAATGAGAGCATGAGATCTTATATTGATCACATTATTTTTTTAAAGCACTTCCTTAATAATTGTCCAGCACATACCCAAACATAATAATTTCAGTTACTAGATCTCAAATCCTTTCACCCACTTATTTAATAATTGTGGGATTTCCCCTATCATATGAATAACTATATTTCTATTTTTTATCCTATGGTTTATAAGATGTCATTTTTGTTTTAAGTTAACATTTCAGAAGCTTCAATCACTTTTATATGACAAACTAGATAAAACATAGAGTTTGAACAAGCTATCAACGCGATTGTAATTATGAGACCTTAAAAATATCATTATATTATATATTAGCTTATGTAAAATGTATTATGAATATATTTAACTTTTATTAGCATTAAAGTACGTTTTAAAACTAAAAATTGTTTTATGCTAATTTGGATTTGAGGCAGAAATCAACTAAATTACAATATTAAAAAATTTTTTGGTGTCGATGTAGTACATGCTCGGCACAATTTTGAATTTTAAAACACCTCAAAAACATTGCTAACACATATAAATGATTTTTTTTAAAGTCAAGATCATAAGCATTTTTCTAAATAATTTTTAGTTGATATGAGTGTAGGTTTATTGAAAGATGTTTAAATGTGTTTCATAATAGTTTTTAGTATATTCTCTTCTTAAAATGTTTTAACTTTCAATCTTTATTTAGTGGTAATTTTCAAATTACTTATATAACATTATTGACTTGTTGTTGTTGTTATTATTATTATTATTATTATTATTATTATTATTATTATTATTATTATTATTATTATTATTATTATTATTATTATCCTCCTCCTCATCATCATCATTATATTACTGGCAATGGAAGTTGATTGATAAATAATGTTGATATGTTTTGTTGATATTCTTGAATCTTAATCAAAAGGATATACTTACGATCTTTTGTCAACTCTTGTAATCACTCTCTTACTATCTCTAAGTTTTTAATCTAGAGAAATCTTTTCTCATAAGAATCTATTTACACATGTGAAAATTGTTTTTTTCATTTATAATAACATGTAAAAAACAAAAAACAAATCATAAACCATTTTCTAGTAAGTTCATTGGAAGCTATATAATATTAATATCTTACTTCACAATGAGATATTATGTAATTAATATCTTATTCATAGTAATGCTTATTAAAGATAATTCAATTGCTCTGACTCGTAAATCTCAGCTTTAATATAATGATGTTATTTTATGTCATTTGCTAGCATATTTCGTGTTCAAAAATTTAATAGTAAAATTGTGTTTTTTCTTCTCACTACATATAGAACTATTTTATTTGCAAGCAAGTGTCCCCCCCCCCCCTTTATTCAAAAAATGAAACAGTACTAATAATATTACTTAATCTTAATTTTAATTAGTTTTGAGTCTTGTAAATTTTACTATAAATTATTTGTTTGCATTCCTTTATTATGTTGATAATATTAACAGTTTCATGTTATTAATTATTTGTTACAGCATTCAAAGGAAACAAAACATAGTAGTAGCAGGAAATAGTTTGGCATCAGAAATAACAGACCTGGGTCATAATCTATGAACCTTGAGTTCCAGAATTTATAATCTACCATTACACCAAATTATGTAGAATCATAACATTATCACATTTTTAAATAACAATAAGTAGTCCAGTTAACTATCTGAATTCAATATTGATCACTATTTTATTTAATTAATGTACAGATTATTTTCACAGCTTACCTACTGACATCATAAAAACATATAGAGATCCTAACAAGTAGATAAAATTACTACTTACTTAATTAAATCCTTCAATTTGGCCACTGTGATCATAGATTCAACAGTTGTTAATGATGTGCTCTATGTTTTGTATTTGCCACCTTTACATAGATCAGTGGCTGATAAATTATATTCATGAAGCAGATTCTCACATGAGGAATACTAAAATTATTTATATAGATGTGTTATATTCTCAGTCATTAAAAATAAAACTGTGGCAGAGTGGACTCATAAAGACTTAAGAACACCAAATCCTCATGAAATGTTTTCACAAAGAATATTCACTTCAAAAACTCAAATTGACTCACTTTCAGTCTGAGATAATTCAGATCAACAATTTGACTTTGAAAAGATGTATTTCAATGGGAGACAGAACAGTACTCACACATCAGAATAGACAACAAGTTCCACAAGGGACATCTTGGCATCATTCATGCTAAAGCACCAGCATACATTATGCATATGATGCCAAAAATTGGTGGGGATATTGAAAAACAAATATCAAAGATTATGTATTATGCAAAAGTACAGCAAACCTACCAGAAAGTTTAATATCATGGCTTATAGTAATCAATCCATAGCAAAGAGTACACGTAAACCAAGGTGGTCCATAAATGGTTAGTTTTTTTTAGTGTGTTATCAATGTACATTCCACATGAATTGAATGTAAGGTTGTGAAGAAAACAAGATCAGTAAAAAACTATTAAGAAGCTATGAGAGATGTTTACTTATCATGGGTTTCCTGAAATAGTGGTGACTGATAATAAACTTAGTTATCCAGAACATTTGAAGAATTAATGGAAAAAGAAATTATTAAATATAGAAATCACCTCCATATCATTCAGAATCTTATGGTTTGGCTGAGAAATCAATTTAATGCCTAAAACAGAATCTTATTAGATCAAGTTGTAATGGCATGCATGAAACATTATATAAAGCAATGCTACATTAATATGGATCTTCTCCAATAGGTAAATCATTAGCTGAGCTATTGATGGGTAAGAAGTTGATGATAAAGGTAGCACTTTTATTTCATGAAAAAAAGTAATGATCAAAATAACCTAGAAGTTAATTTTAATAATAAAAAAAAAAAAAAAATGCAATAAGAGATCAAATTTGGGTTAGAAATAGTTTATTGAAAAAATAGGTAGAAAATAGCATTCTTGAGGTTCTGTCAAAACAGATACCAAAAGTTAAATTAGAAGATAACATATCTTAAGGAAACAGATTATCTGAGACAATGCAGAAACATTGATACCAGTGAAGGTAGCAATATTGTTGATATCATACAAAATAATTCAGAAAAGAATGAACAATGAGGATACTGAAGATACAAGAAGTTATCAACCAGTACAGTCTGGAGTTGACACAGAAGCCTTAAAAGATAGTCCAAAGCTCTCCAAGATCAGGATAATTCAGGGAGAAAGAAAATCACCCCTATATCTTCAAGATTATATATGCAATAAAGTGTGATGAACAAACAAACCTCAAATTCTGGAATAAAAGGGAAGTAAATGCAATGTATGAAATTATATTTAGTTAATATTTTAACCGCAAACTGTCTCTATTATATCTACATGAGAAATATTTTATTATTTTGAAGTATTGTAAAGTGCATATATTCTAATCTTTAAAATAGACATTGCAAGTAAAATAATTATAAAATTGAGTTAAATCTCAGTTAGCAAAGGGATTAATAATTAAAGGATTCGCTGAGGGTTATTTTTTTTAGAAAAATTCTATTAATTATTATTGCTAAAATCCCAGTATTTATTGTATTAAAAATCTGTATGTGATCTTTATGTATAAATATATATATTTCTGTTTATCCATATATTGGAAAATATTTGGTATTCTTGTTATTAAACCATATGTTTGGAACTTGATGAATCAGTTTATTTCTTTGATTAGATACTTTCGAGGCTGTAACATTATTATTAATGCCTAACTAACCCGGAAATAAATCTTACCACATATTGTAGTTAGTTCATCATATATAACATATATTAATAAAACAATAAAGTTTGAATTTTGTTTTTCACTTAGGCAGGCAGTACTGGCCATTCTAATTCATTTCTATTAAGTAGTAAATAAATTTCAGTATTACAATATGTATTAGTATTGATTTAGTTGTATTTTTTATATTGGACTATTTCCACCATCTAATATGAGCTCAGTTGGTTAGAGCATTAGCTTAAAATTCAATACTCAAGAATCTAAGGGTCCAGGTTCGAATCCCATGTTAGTACTGTCACTGGTCTGGCCAGCAACACCTGAAGAAGAGAGGAGAATAATACCTCTCAAAACGTTGTGCATATACTAACCTGTTTGATGTGTTATTACTAACAGTTGAATGTATTTGGAATATTTAAATAAAGTTAATTTTTTTTCTAAAAACATTCAATACTCATATTAGATGATAGAAATAGTCCAATATAAAAATACAATTAAAACACCATCATCACAAACCTTCAGGAAAACACTAGTATTGATTTATTCTATTAAGTAGATATTTAGCTTTTTTTATGTAAATTCAGGGATGGGCAAGATGTTGATTGTAATCTACCGGGGAATCACCAAGACATTTTCGAGTGACTGCTGAATCAAAAATAAAAGTAATGATAATAATTATTACAAATAAATATCATCTTTTCACAATCGATGTGACTGTGTATAGTGGGGCACTTGATGATGAATGGATCGGGTGGCACATATACATTCATTCTAAATGCATGATGATGCGTACATCAATTACGAATGGATTGATTTAAATACGTCCACTGGGCAACACAAAGGACCCAACCGAAAGCATTGATTACATTCAGCAGTCACAACCCTATTCCGATTTAAAAAATTTATCACAAAAAATTATTTAAAAGAAGCGAATAAATAGCTAAAACAATTGCAAAGAAAATAAAAACGCCTAATTTTAATACATAATAAAAAGAAAAGTTTTTCTTCACAATGATGATTGCAAATGTTGGTGGTCGAGAGGTCAGCACAGCCGCCTTACAAGCAATTGTCCCGGGTTAGCGGGTTCGCTTCCTGGCCGATGCTATGACACAGGGGAAAAAAATATGTGCGTATGTATGTCGCGCAAGTGTATCACTTCTAAAAATAGGAAACGTCGAAAGACATTTTAAAACTATGTATGTAAAACATAAGGGCTGAACCGTGATTCTTGAAAAAAATTGCAAATTGTCCTTGCTCTGAAAAAATGTACCCACCTCTGATCTAGAGGGTTAAAAAAACACATTAACTATTTAGGCCAGCATTTTAATGCCTAGTCAGTAGAAAGATTCTTCAAAGTTCTTATTTATATGTATGTGGTGTATGTATACATTTTATTCTCTATATAGATATTTGCGTGTTAGCATGCAAACTATTTGTAATTAATTGTTTATTAAATTTTGAATAACCTCAAAACCTACAGATCTACTAAATAAACCATTAAGCCAGTTTTTTTCTTTCAATTTTTTTTTTTTTTAGTTAGTATTTTGGCATTAAATGTTTTATAATAACAGTTGTTGCTAATAATATTATTTATTTTTTACTTTTTTATTTCGAATTAAGCATTATAAACTATTTTTAAAATGCACTTAAATAATTTCACCGAAAGAGTTCAAATAAATTCCAGTTCTGCAGTATATTTTAGAAAAAAATGTTTCTCTTAGGGCAATTAGATATCTAGAATTCCAGACCAATTTTTTTTAAATGATGTCACTATTATATAGCGGCACTTTTTGAAAGAAGATAACGTACGCATTTCTGATATCTCGAGCTTGTTTGATTTAAATAATAATATATCTAACCTTGTATTTGATCATAACAATTGTATTAACATAAAATAAATTTAAAACTAAATTAATTGATTAATTGCAGAGGTAAGATATGTCACGTAATAACCCCTCCTCCTCCCAACATGAATTTATTTAGCGTTTATATTCTGCTTATATTCACATATCTTTAAAAAAAATTGTTTAATACTCTTTAGAAAGATTGTTTTTGATTGTTGAACTTTAAACCTTAAAGATAATTTGTAGAGAAAGCTGATTTAGTTATTCCAAACGGTACCCTGGCAGACAAATCAATGCATCTTTAGGCAATAAAACCCAGATAATATCAATGAAATCAAATTAACACTTGGAAGTATTTTTTTTTTTTGTATATGTGTGCGTTAAGCTTTTTGATTCAAAGGTAGCTGAGAAGTTTTGAGGATAGAGAACTAGTATCTAGAAATCACTTAATTTTTATTAATAGTAATTTGCTATTATTTGACCTAGTTTATTGTAGTATATTTTATTATATTTTGAATAGTTTTAATATATACTACTGTTTCATTGCAGCTAATGGTGTCAATGCTTCTCTTTCATTAAAAAAAAAACTTTCATTATCTATTTTCATGATATAAAAAAAAAAGTTATAGGATTTCATTTTCACAACTAGAAGCCTGAGTTGTCTTAGTTACATAATCATTTTTACTTAATATCATATTTGTCGTTGATACTGAATTTTTTCCACCTTCTCCCCCCCCCCCTTTATTATCTTCTATTTTTATTTTACTTTGTTTTGTTTTGTTTGAATGACTTTTAATACCCTTTTAATTATTACTAATATCTGTATTGGGCAGCAGTAATATAAAATCATATTTGTGGTGGTTGATTAAATCCACATGATCACATTTCCTATGCTTACGTAAGCTGTTAATACAGTAGCAAAGTCTCCATACAGATCTAGGTGCACAGCTCACAGATACAAGGCCCCTCGTTGATGAAAGTCACAAGTTAGATAGTAGTCTAAGGATATTGGATGAATTGTCACTAGATAGGGATTTATGCACAAACCTTCTTTCATTCATTGATTTTCTGAGGCTTGTACTGGATGGCACAACTGTTGGCAGAATTTCCTACTGTCGTAGATTAAGGTTCTTTCAACAAATTAATATTCTTACAATTCTTATTTGTGCATGTACACTGAATAATTTATGAAAGGTAGAAGATATTTCATATGAGAGCAAGAAGTTGTGCCTATTGTTAATTAATGCTTAATAATAATAATAGTAGTAGTAGTAATAGTAATAGTAATAATAATAATAACAACAACAACAACAATAATAATAATAACAACAACAACAATAATAATAACATCAAACATCACATGATCACCATCTCTATACTAGCACATAATTTGTTGCAGTGCTCTCAGATCCAAGGGTCCTCACTGATGATGGCCACAAGCCAGAAACTAGTTTGAGGATATTGGATGAGTAGGCACTAGATAGGAATTTTATGCACAAGCCTTCTGGCATCCATTGATTACTCTGTTTGGCACAGGGTGGCACTACTGTATGGGGAGTTTTGCCTTTGTTTACAATAATAATAACAGCAACAACAAGAATAATAATAATAACAGCAACAACAAGAATAATAATAATAACAACAACAACATAAATGATCTATACCCAATCTACTTAGTTCCATTCAACAAAAAAACAAGTTTCAATATCAAATCTATCTAATCTGTGACCAATCTCCATGGAGCCCCTTGGTATTAAAATCCTGGAAAAAGTTCTAAAAGATAAAATCAAACCATATCCCCTCCCTCTATTAATCATCTATGCAAGATGCAAAAAAAGGTTCCTCAACAGGCCAAGCTGCTGTCATTTTCAAAACCATTGTAAATTCAGTTCAAGAGCAGAAAAAGTATGCTCCAATGGCTATTCAAATTGACATTGAGACTGCTTTTAGCTGTGTTCCTATTGAAATTTTAATTCAGATTCTTGTTGACACCAAAATATCCCATTCTCTCTTATACCTATTAACTAACCTACTCCTTAGTCATGAAATTCATATTACAATTAATAATAGAACATCACCTTTATTCTCTCCTCACCAATCCATACCTTAAGGATCTCCACTCAGTTCTTTATTATTCATGTTCTACACTAACCCTCTCATAAACAAAATACAACAAAAATTACAAGAAAATACAAATTCCACACACTGGACTATATATACCATGTATTGCATACATGGATGACCTTACTGCTTTTCTTACCTTCAAAAAAAAAACAACTACCTACTCTGGAAGAAATACTTAATGAATACACCTTCAAATATAAACTCAAGATCAACATTAATAAAACATTGGCTTGTTTTCTTTACACTGGCAAGTTACATACACAAATTTATCACAGTAAACCAACTAATTTTCTTGGATTTCCTTTTTACCTAGGGCCCCTGGAATGAGACAAATGACCCAGAAAAAATTGAATGATGATGAAAAAAGCATAACCAACTCTCTGTCCAAAACCTATCTCTCATTATATGCAAAAGTGTGCCTTTTTAATCAGCTTGTAACTACAAAAATAACCAATTACCAATCGTAAACTTCATTAAATCTTTCACTTCATCCATTTACTCACTCTGTAGCAAGTTATTAAGATGGAGAAAAGTAGTCTCTATCTCTGTAAAATGACTTAGTCACCCTAAGTCACCCACCAATCAGAAATGGATTAGGTCTTCATTCAATTAAATTTTTCACACACAAAAAAGTATTAATCTCCTGGCTACCCTGATAAGAAGTTTTCCTGCTCTCAAATGCATCCTTCAAATAACACCCACACACTGACCACTATCTTCACATGGGTATTAGTCTTTGCTTGCAAACCAACTCCAAAGCATTTATGATCAGGTGTTCATTTTGGGTGTTGGTAGATACACCTATTGGAGCATTTTTAATATGTTGTACCCAGACCTAACTACTGATCCACAGTCACTAATGCTAAATATGAACAATTGTTTGTGGCAGTGATTCAAAATATGGTCATTGGGACTCAAATTTTTTTAACTTTCTCCTGAAGCTAAACCTTCATGCCATACCTATCTCCTATTTCCTTAAATACTGCAGGTTTTACACTAAAATTGATGCTTTTTGTTTCTCATACCAGAGGGAAGAAGTAATGCAACAGCTCCTATTCCACACCTGCACAGTTCTGACAAATATCTGAGGGATTATGATTAACACATAAAGACAAAATAACATCACACTTAATAACCTAATGAAACACTCAGCAAAGGCTCGATACTGGCAGTTCATGCAGCAACCTTTTGTCTATATACTTTGTGGTGCACCAGATGTATTTTCTGCCTTGAAAATAACACCAGAAGGCACCCAGTCACTTTCTCTAATAAGCTCAAATAACTGAAGTCTAGAGATGGCAAAATTGTATGCCCAGATATTTTTGCTGCTACATGGTCACTATTAAAAACCCAAACCACACAATAACCTCAAACAACCAAATGACTTTTGCTGTAACAAGAACAATTTTTTGTCATATATATCATTTTCAACAATCTTTTAAACACATGTGTATTGAATAGTCCAAAAGATATATTTAATTCAATCAAAAAGTATTTTAAATTGATGAACTAAACCTCAGACAATGAAAATAGAACCATATGCAAACACACAGTTTATAAGTTTATATTTATCAGACACCCGCCTAACAATGTATTTGAACTGAACTTATAATATATATCTGTTTGTTTTGAAGCTATGTAGTTTTCAACCATGTATTTTTAACACCTTCTTTGTGAGCAATAAAGTTTGATTTCAAACATTATCATCATTATCATCAAATAATAATAATAATAACAATTACAACAACAACAATAATAATAATAATGATGATGATGATGATGATCATGTCCTATTTGGCTTAGAACAATGGTGAAGAAGTGGATTTGAAACATCAAGATCCATGGATTTCATTTCTATTCTATCACTTTCAGCACTCCAATCTATATGTATTCTCAGTGCAAAATTAACAGCTTATAACCAATTGTAGATTGCACATAGAAATATAAATAATAATTTTATCAAATAAATGAGTCCTATTATAAGTATAAAATTCGATACTAAATTTAATGATGAAACTACTTAGTAATAAAATCATGTTACATTACTAGGAATTATTGTGTCTTCTTCGTATTTAGGTATAATCTTATCTTTTTACTTTGTTCTTAAGATCTTCCCTATTACCAGCCAAAATTTTACTGTTACTTATGAAATATTTTTTCCCCAATAATAATCTACATTTGTTAAAACAGTAGTGCCACCCAGTGCAAGTGATAGTAATCAATTGATGCAAGAAGGTTTGCACATAAAATCTTATCGAATGGCTATATATCCAATATCCCCAGAAAAGTTTCTAGATGAGAATCATTGCATCTGACACTGCACCTAGCAGATCTAATGCAATTCTCCAGAAGCCATCTTTTATCTTTTTAGTTAACTTTAAAGTTTATGAGTCCAAAAATGAAAGCAGATAATGTCTTCAATCTGTGTTCAATAACAAACTTTCCATACAGTAGTGTTACCCAATACAAGCAGCCATAGTAATCAATAGATGCAAGAAGGTTTGTGAATAAATTCCTATCTAGAGATGTGATGTTTAATGGGTTAATATACATTAGTCTTTAATCTTAATATTCGGTCATCAAATTGAATATTTAGGGTGGCAGCTTATGGTCACATCAAATTATTTTTCCAATGTGAAGCCACTCTGTTTTGCCATAACTTGTTTTAAGCATAGCTTTTAGTTTTATATTGAGATTTGTTGTTAGAATAATAAATTGTTCTGGTAAAATCATTTTCCTAAGAACTTTAAAATAATTTATCTAGGTCAATTAATTTACAAAGTGCATACAATACGCAGTTTGCAAAAGTTATAAAACGAAAATAATCAATAATTTAGTTATGGCTTAGCGCTTTTGAGGTTCTCTGCCTCATAATCATAGCCACATTGGAAACTGCAAAATAGATTGTCTTAGACATAGGCTATGCAAATTAAATGCAAATGATTCAGGTTGTCCATTTTTTGGAAATATCAAAGCAGGTGTCGCATCTGTTTATTGCGTTATTGCCATTGATAAAATGTGCCTCTTTTTTTTTTTTACAGTATTTTGTCTCTATGCATACAATCCTGGGGTTGGAGGAAATCTCATGGCCAGTCTTTTTTAAATGCTCAAGAAATGTAGACATGTTATCATTGTTTTTATCATACTCAACAAAACTCACACAGAAGATTTCTAAAATGGCATTCTTTTTAATTACCCATTATTTATCAACATTAATGACTAATTCCATTACTTTCCTGAAGCTAGTTTGTTCTTCTGACATTTCTCTTTTAGAATAATCTAATATTGAGCAGCAATGGTAGTAGAAAAAAATATAGTTTATAAAATATTGGATATGAGTATAATTCAAAAAGTATTTGGATATTAAACATTTTATAATGTTAAAATGCTTAATGGGTTGTTGAGCTGCACATTACATTAAGGAATACTTCAACTTTTCCAATAAAATATTCATAAAAATTGTAATATATTTGGGTTTATAAGTTTGATATATAGAAAGTAAAATACAAGCATATATTGCTAATAATAAGAATGTTGATAGTGGTAAACAGTAGTAAAGACTCACATTGAATACTCTACAATATCGTGATCTATATATTTCTGCTGAGAATCGTATCTAGGAAGCATACTGAAGGTTTTATAAAGCATTTGAGATCAAAACATGAATTGAGAAGTATTATGAACAACGAATGTAGAGACTTGATTGGTTAGTCATTAAAGTGATTATATGTCATTTGGGCATCAAAGGTGATAGGTTGAACTTTGCATTACTGCATAGAGCAAATGAGGAAAGCTATGTAATTATGATATAGTTACAAATTATTTCAACTCGATTTAAACAACTAAGTAAAATTTAATAAATATTTTATTGAATTGGTTTTTTGCGCCAATATTAGAACCTTTTCAAAAAGTGATTCGATACAATATTTATTAATTTTTACTTAGTTGTTTAATTTCAATTAGGTTGAAATAATTTTTAATACTCTGGAAACAACATTATAGACAAATTTATTTATTAACATGTTTAACCATTGCTAAGGATTATGATATTATCATATAGTTATATATTCAACAAAGTAGTAATAAAATTTGATAAAAATATTATGAGTCAACATATGCTAAGCATATAAAACGTTATATAATTTATATTCTATAATATAGTTTTGTTTTTTTATAATATAGTTCTATATCTTTCTAATCTTTCAAAATCATATTTATTACAACAGTAGTAGCAAATTTCAAAAAATAAAATGTTTTAACTGTTGCGGGTAATTCTTTCAGTCACGTAATATTTCAAAATGAAGTTTGAACTTGGTATCATGATGCTGATCAGATGCAATTGAGATGTAACAATAAAAATATTTAAATGAAAAAACTTTTAGGTAGCTTGTTTTAACAGACATATTTAAATTGATTACATAAAAAAAAGTTAAGCAAAGATCTGATTGAATTGAGATGACTTAGCTAAGTTTGTTTATATATATACTGATTATATTTGCCATGTTATGTTGAAATCTATACGAATTTATTTTTCCTTCTCTAAGAAATCTGGTGTATATGTTTATTGTATAAATTCTTTGCTTTGAATTGATCACTAAGTTTTATTTGCTTCTTAATGTTTTGTTACTGATAATATTGCTTACAGCTTATTATTGTCATGGCAACAGATAAATATATTTAAAATTGATGATTAAAGAAACAGAATGCTCTTCATGGATGAAATTTATATTTATCAGAATTTTTCTTAAAGGGATTTTTACTATGAATGCTATTTTTTAAGAATACTTATCCAACTCAGTTACCATCTATTCTTATTAGACAGATTTTTCCAGAAATATTTAGTTCAAAAGTAACCAAAGGTTTATGAAATATTTCTCTTTGAGAAAAGCAAACAAATATATTATAATTTGGTCAACTAATAGTCTATTATAATTCTTCTACCATTTGGACATTCCCACGTGACATTCTAAGCAATTGACAATAGGATAATAAATAAATAAACAGTTAAATTTTTAAACTGTAGACTCAAACAAATCAATAATCACTTGAAGAGCTACACTGCAACCAAGTCATCATTATCTTATTTTTTCTTCTGACAACTGATTTGTGACATTTTCAAATAGAATACTTAAGTAATATTTACTAAGGCAATAAACCTTTAAGCACATGCGCTTGAAAATGCGAAGGTAGGGACCTCTACAGGTTTTAACCACAAGCTTACTGGTTTTTGTTAGACTAGTATTACATTATCTCATGACAAGTTTGTGAAGACTTTAAGCTCTTTAGGAATTAATGAACAGTACTAATGGAATTAAAATTTTTCTCTTACTATTGAGATCTTAGTTTATAATTTTATAACATATAAATATTAAATCTAAAATAATATAAAACTATATTGGAATTTAAGAAAGTAATATAAAAACAAAATTTTCAATGTATGTGTTCCAAACATTAAAGCGTTTAGGACACATTTACAGTATTAAATAATTTTACTTGTTCATTAGTTTAATTATTTAGAGCAGCGGTCCCCAACCTTTTTGCACTTAAGAGCACATTCTATAATACCAGCCAGGTGCTTTTCAATGTAAATTTATAGTTGGATATTGTTAATGATAGACCCTTTTATGCTGTAAAAGTATAGTATGACCTACAATTTGATTACAATATAATACAATAATTTATTAAAAAATCTTAAAAATTAAATTTATTTGTATCAGATAAATAATTTTGGTTGTCATCTGATCCTTCGTGTCAGCCGCCAGAGGTGCGATTTCTAATTGAAAAACACATTAATATATAGTTCCCGGGATAGCGATTCTCTATTAATATTGACTTTTTTTTTTGGTTTGTTTACAAAGTTTACTTTTTTTCATTTCTGAATTATTTTTCCCAAATAATATTTTTGACGATGGGATAATAATAGTTTTTTTTTTTTTACCAAAGGGTCTTTTTTGGTGTGTGTTCAAATAGTAATTTGTGTTTTTTTTTAAAAAAAAAAATATTACTGTTTTTGTAAAATTGGATTGACAAAATTCAAGAGAGAACGGGGTTTTATGATGGATCTTTAAATAATAATTTACGTTACTTTGATAGGTTTACATTTGATTGCCGAAAACAATTATTGGGAGAAGTGTTGTTTTTTTTTTTTTCGCGCGCGTGTGTTTATGTTTAAATAAAATTTAAAACCTTTACTTTTATCGGTTTACATTTGATGGATGACCGATTGGACTTCCTTTCGTTTATAAATTATGGTTTTGGTTCTACAAATAAATATTTTTGACAATGGAACGATAATAGTTGTTGTTTGTTTAATTTTTATTGACAAGAGCGGGTGTTTTTTTGGTGTAGATTCAAATAGTAATTTGGGTTACGTTTAAATAATAAGTTGCGGTCTTACTTTGATCGGTTTACATTTGATTCCCGACACTAATTACTGGGAAGGGTGTTTTTTTGTGTGTACGATTGTAGACAACAATTATTGGGAGAAGGGGTGTAACTGTTTAAAGAATAGTAGTTTACGTTACTTTTAGTAGTGGTGTACATTTGATTGCTGACAATAATTAGTGAGAGGGGTGGGTGTTTTTTGGTGATTGGTGACAACAATTATTGGGAGAAAGAGTTTTGCGTTTTGTTTTTGTTCGTGTGTATGTTTAAATCAAAATTTAAGTTACTTTTATCGGTTACCATTTGATTGAAAACCGATTTGACTTTCTTTTTTTTTTTTTTCGTTTATAAATTATTTGGGTTTTCCCAAATAATATTCGATTTGACAATGGGACAATAATAGTCAAGGTTTCTTTAATTTTGATTGACAAGAGCGAGTCTTTTTCGGTGTACGTTCGAATAGTAATTTGGGTTATGTTTAACTAATAATTTACTGTCTTACTTCGATTGTTTTACATTTGATTGGCCAGGACAATCAGTGGGAGGTTTTTTTTTGTTTTTTTCTATATGATTAAAGAATAATTGACATTCCTTTTATTTGACCGTTTGATTGCCGACGACAACAATTATTGGGAGAAGAGGGGTTTTGGGGGTTACGTTTAAATAAAAATTTTAGTTACTTCTTTTATTTTACATTTGATTGCCGACGCCAACAATTATCGGGAGAAGAAGGGATGTACGTTTAAATAAAAATTGAAGTTACTTCTTTTATTTTTGACATTTGACGAAGGTCATTTAGAATCCCTCAAACAAGCTTGCCTTTACGAAGTGAACCTTTCCGTCGGCAGATGTTTTTGGACCTCAAATCTGCATATATTTGCCGCACAATCCAATCTTTCAGCAGCAGTATGTTTTTTTCTGCTGTAGAAATATTCCAGCGCTGGCCCGTGTCTGGTAATTCCCATCTTTTCAAGTTTTCTATTGTGGGAATTAGCCGTACTTTTTGTCTCAGAAAATTTCTCGCTAAAACGTGACTCAAAGCATGATTTTTAAATTTTTACGCTATTCCACCCTAATCGAAAATTTAAGAGGAATACAAATTTATGAGGAACAATCACGATACTGTTAAAATTGATAAAATGTAACAGTACATCGATTGGTCTTAAAAAAAACAAGGCACCGATGAAAATTTAAATAATTTTGACACAATCAAAATAAACACCCTAGTACAATATTGTTACATCAAATACATAATGCAGCATTACGATATAGTGCATGACACAAACAACTACGGCATTTTCCTCTGCTTTTAGCATCGGAAAAAGCCACACCGTTAGCCGCTAAGCCGAGTTAACACTCTTTCTAGATTTTATCGTAGAAAGGAGGCTTAACTTCCGAGTTAATACTCTACCTTTTAGCATAGAAAGTAGACTTAACTCCGAGTTAACAATCTTTCTAGGATTTCTTTTAGAAAGAATGCTTAAAGGCTTGGGTGCAGCCGCAGAAACGGCATATTTCTAGAAATTTAGCTAGAAATCGTGCCTCTGGCGGCTGACACGAACGATCAGATGACAACCATAATTTTTTTATCGTTTTTGGATAGCATTGGGCACATGTAAAATGGTTTTTGGGTGCCATGGTTCCCACAGGCATAGGGTTGGGGATTCCTGATTTAAAGCATTTTGACTCAAAAAGAAAATTAGATAAGAGGTTTGTGTGTGTGACTTATATAAATACCAGATGTATTCAACCTATAAAAATGCCATTGTTTTTTTTAATTGGTTGTTTTAACAAATTATTTTTAAGATTTAATGCAAATTAAAGAAAACATTTTAATATTATGTAAATGTAAGAAATTCACAGTTGAAAAAAAATGCTTGGAACAATTCAGTCTGTTTGGTACACTTTAAAGTTAAATTAAAATTTAAATTTTTAAATATACCTGTTATGTTTGATATGTGAATTTGATAGTGTTGCACATAACTGCTTCATAAAAAAATTACATATATTAATGGTGGAAATACTTCCTTTGCATAAAATTTGCTTTATAATAAAAATTACAGATTATTAAATATAGAGGGTGAAATTACTTTCTTTGCATAAAATGCTCATACATAATATTATAGTTTAGTTAGGTATAGTTATGTATTTATAAAAACAAATTTAAAGTTGGTGTTTTTTTTTTAAATTTTCCGATTGTGAATTTGATAGTATTGTGGGCAAACATAATACTTTTTTTTAATTGATTGTGAAATTGACATGTTGAGCCTTTCAGACAAACATACATTCACAGGAAGCATGTAATAGCCTCTGGACAAACATTCAGGTGGATTTTACATATATTGATTCAAAGTTGGGCATTAAAATAAATGTTCATATTTAATATTTTTATAAGCATTATAAGATAAATAAATCTTATAGTGCGTGCTTACCAAAACCGTTTAGTTAAAATTCTATCTTTTATTGTAATAGATAGAAGTTGTCATTCCAAATATATATTGCCATATCTTATAGTAGTACAAGGTAGTTTCTAAGTTGTGGAATATTTTCTATAATGACATTGAAATATTATAAAAGATATGAAAATGACAATATGTTAACAGATTACAGATTTCAATATCAGTTTTCAGACTTCTAAAAAAGCTGAATGAATCAATTATCTAGTATTTGTTGTAGATAGTGTTGGTGGTTGAGAGGTCAGCACAGTTGCCTTACAAGCAGTGTCATTATCGGGTTCACTTCCTGGCCAATGCTATGACATGAAAAAAAATATATATCAGAAATGTTCACTGGCAGTGCTAACAATGAAGCAACTACATTAATATGACAAAAATCTTTACATTTTATTCTATAAAAATTAGAAAGCAAGCTATCAATGTGAAAAAGTATTTCTCAGTATATTTCCAAGTACAACAATGATTAATCATATTTATAATTAATTAAAATGGATTTGAACACAGAGTTTCAAGCTGCCTTTAACAATCCACTCCATCTTATATAATCTATACACATGATCACATACTAATGAAAAATATAAATGCTCTCCAATATATTTATGTATTCCATGCTGGACTAGCACTCATCAATTGGTCCAGATCTTCATCTCCCACTCACATGTATAATTAGTGCTCAGTTTATAGTAAGATAGCAAATCATCAAACTGAGCACTGATGTGTAGAATATGATGATTTGGATCACCTGATGAGTGTTGGTTCAGAATAAAATATGTATATTGGAGATTGTTTACCTTTTCCACATGTATGTGATCATGAGTATCAATTATATAAAGTATGAATGGATAGTTGAAGGGAACTTAAAGGTTTGTGTTCAAATCCCCTCTAATTACATCTAAAAACTCAATATATATATATATTATACTTGTATTCAAATATTACATATCTATGGTTTTAGTTTTCTTAAGATGATTATTCATCAGACATGCATTGTTTTATTGCTTTTCAGCCATGTATTAACTAATAGAAATGGATATTTAACAGAACTAATCTGAAGCTTTAAATTGTAGCCTGTTGTCTTCTGTAGCAAAAAGAAATAATCACACTCAGAATTAAACTGCTTTGATATCTTACTGTACATCTGCTAATCAAGAGACTGAAGAATATCAACAAATGTACAAAATCAACATGTAATGACACTGATAAAAATTGTGCTGAAAAAGAAAACCTCATTACAAATTAATAGTTAACTTCTGATTCAAAATTCAACACGTAAGCAAGATGCCTAATAACAATCACATGACACAGATCAGTTCAATAAATAATAAATTTGACACAAGCAATTATTTGCTGAGTTTTAAAATGAGAAATAACTCTGCTTTGTAAATTTAAAAATTGGCCAAATCAAATATAAATTGCCTTAAATGCTATAGCTGATTTGATATTCACTCGTCTAGTTATGATTCTACTTAAAATATATATAAAGATGTAATGAGTTTTTTTTCTCTAAAGTTTATTGATTTTATGGCAATTAGGGGTAATGCAATTATTTACATTGATGAAATTTAGAAGCTCTCTCTGTCTATTACATATATATATAATATTCAGCCTGTATTCTGCCCATCCCTCTTAGATAGATTTAAATGGACATATTAATCTTCTATGTGTGAGGGGTAAAATTAACTTAAGATCAACATGGTATGACAATAATAGTGACATCAACAAGTGCTTTGAGCATTCCATCCTTGGATTTTCAATAATATGGATGGCTGAAGAATAGAGGGTGGAGAAGATTAAAGCTTGTCCATTGAAGTTTGAAGGTTTGCTATCATAATATAAACTATGTATTAATTGTATATATTTGTGGGAGATGATGAATGCTGGTTCAGCATGAAATATGTATATTGGAGATCATTTATCTTTTTCACATATATGTGATCATGTGATTGCTGTATAAGATGGAGTGGATAGCTGCAAAAGCTTGAAAGTCTGAGTTCAATCTCCTTCTAAATATATATGAAATATTTACAAGTAGTAAATATATATATATGCTGCACTATTTCGATCATCTAACACTAAATAATTAAATGTCTTTAGAAAAATTCAAACTTTGTTTAAATAAATTTAATTGTTAATAATAACATATCGATTATTATATAATACAATATTTCAAGTAGTATTATTCTCCATGCAGTGGGAATCAAACCTGAAATCTTTACATTCATAAATAATGACTTTAAGGATGTGCCCTGCTAAGATTTTTTATGCGGCCTGCCAAGACAATCAGAAAAATCTGCCTTGAACTGAGATTTCTTTTCCATGCACAACCGAAGATTCATCTTATATTTTGCACTAGGATGGCCACATCAATACACATGTGCAGTGTAGATACAATGTGCAGTACTTTTCCAGTTGATCTGGTTAATTTCAATTTTGTCTTTTCATTAGCAAATATATACATTTCCAACTTTAGTGAAACCATGAACCCTCCAAAAAAATGTAAAATCAGTGGTGAATGTCATATGTTTAATGAAGAATGGGCAAATAAATATTTCTTTCATAATACAGGGAATAAAGCAGTGTGTTTATTGTGTTATGAAAAAATGTGCATCCTGCCACTAACTTTTGCTTCCACAAAGTGGCCCCAATGTGGCCCTCTGCCAACCTCTGTGGCCCCCGAGCCAAAAAAATTGCCCACCCCTGCTTTAAGGCAATGCTTTAACTAAATAGAATATTCCATCAAAAGGAATAGTTAGTAAAAATTTCATATTCTTATCTATGAGTGTCTGCTTCATTTCTTCCTTTTCTTCTTAAATCAAGTTGGAATTAATGATTTTTAAATATTACGAATTACCTATATAAGTTGACTTATGATGTTTTTTGCAATTTTTATATAGCAGCTTCTTTAAAAAAAAATTTACCCTCTTTCATTTCCCAATTGAACATATGCTTATTGGTACACATTTAGTCAGATTCTTTGATATATCCATTTTTCCCTTTTTTTTTATCACAAATTTGTGCTCTTTTAATCATTTTTAATGATGATTGATTTCACCAATATACATTTTTCCACAGTTACATGTTATTTCATATATTCAATCCCCCCCTGCAGCATTTTGAGTTTAGCTTCTCTAAGTGGAGATGTAAAGAGAATCTTCATGGATACTTATAGGAAATTTCTACTGACTGTTACCCTTTGACAGAATAGCCTAATAGATTTGAGTGTACTTTAAATTTAATATTCATGAAACTAAAGAATCCAGCTGTAATTCCCATATTAGTTCTGTTATTGGTTATACCAGCAACACCTGGAGAAGAGAGAAGAAAAATATTACTCAAGATAATTGTTATATACTAACCTGTATGTTATTACTATTGGTTGAATGAATTTTCAAGTTTGAATTTTTCTAAAACATTTAACAATATTAGACAAGATAAATCATTCAACATATAGTTAGTATTAAAATATCATCATCACAAATTTTAAGACAAAGATTAAATACTCTAAATATTCAATATGGATCTGATATTAGATTAAAATTTAGATATTATTAAAAATTAACCCTAAAACTGGCTTGAATAAAATATCAATTAATTTTCCTAAGTAAATGTAAACCTGAAAGGGTTATCCTTAAAGCTTTGCAATTAATATCTTCAATTCACTCCCAGCAAGCTAAAAAAATTATCCAGGAAGCAAGAGAGACTTTATTAAGAGAAACAATAAATGCTGTTGATTTTTCAAACATCAAACCTTGTTTCCCAATAGTAATATGAAATATGAAGAATTTATAAGTTGTTTTCAAGCAGTAAAAACAATCATATTGTAAATTACATGATAAAATTAAAAATAATAATAAAAGAAGAAACTTGTAAAGCTATATGGGCATATCAAATGACATAATGTACCAAAGAATCTATCACCTTCATCATCCAAACATCTTAATTTTAAATGTAACAAATACTGAAATGTCTGTTTGTTAAAAGGATTAAACTTTGCTATCACATCATATAATATCCCTTTATCAGAAATAATGGTGGCAATTGTGAAAGTCATTCAAGAATTGTTTCTCCAAATTATGCTAAAGTTTAAAAAAACATTTGGGAGAAACCGACAGTGCAAATCAAACATTACCTGTATTGAAATGAAAACTTAAATATCTCAAACTAAACAAATCTGTAATCATTTTCCATCTTGACCAAGGCAATGCTATAATTGTAATGATATTACTGAATATGATAATAAAATAAGATAGCTCTTACAGCAGGCCAATACAAAAATGGTGGCAAGAAATCTTATACCAGCTACAGAAACATGATTCCAAGCTTTACACAGAAAATATCACATGTATTTCACTAATTCAGAAAAAAGTAAATATATTTCATCAAAATCCCTCATCACTATATGGTCCAACTAAAATTTAAGACCCATTGTCCATTCTATAAATTCATTTTATCAAAACTTGTCGAGAAGTCTTCTTAAGATAGTACTTTTTAAAATTAATCGAAAATATAAAAAGAAACTGATGTATTGATCTAATTTGATATAGGCAACTTATTTACAAATATATCCTATGACAAATCAGTGTCTATGGTAAGGAAATGATTAAATGACTATAATATCTTACAAATCTGAATAACTCTTGATAGTTTAATAGAACTCACCATTCTGCATAACAACAGCGTATACTTATGCAATACCTAAATCTTCCAATAAAATCAAGTTATGATTATGGGTTTACTCTATAACTTTATTTTAAAACTGCCATTAAATCTAAAAACTCAGATAAATATAACGTTACAATTTATTCTTTATGATTATTGTTTTGATTTACTTATATAATATATACTTTTTTAAAAGCATCCAATTCTTTTATTTAAATTCAATCATTATTAGGAATATTAAGGAATATAAGCTTAGCTTTAAATGGAAGTCAACATTTATTTATATAAATCAGTGCATTTGTCATCTCTGCTATATGACATATTTGTTTGTTCTATGTCCAAAACTGATAATTTGAATTCCATATATATATATACGCAAACCTTTCATGTCTCAAAATTAAACTGATCCAACTTCCGTTAATACATTCCGGCTATTTAACTTCCCAAATTCCCCAATGCAAAACAAAAAAAATCTTTAAAATATATTTTTTTGGCCAATCCAAACTTAATGTCCATATCCACCCATTAATTTTTTCACTAAATAGCTTTGGCTTACAACTGATGCTTCATCCTGGTTAAGATTTGTAGAGGTCCCTACTGTCGTTTTTCAAGCGCATGGTCTTAAGGTTATAGCCTTAATATATATTACTAACAGTTTATGAAATACTTCCACACACACAGTAAACTTTTGTAAATACTAATCTCAGTAGATTTATCAATCAATCAAAACAAAATATGTTGGTTTGCAAATACAGTATTCATATCCTGTTTATTTATAACATCTTTTATTCAATTTAAAATTTTCTGTTTTAATTTTTAAAATAACAATAACACAATAAATCAAGTGAATTAAAAAAATATAATTATATGCTTGATTTATATATTTCTAACAGATGGCTGACATTTTTCATCGTATATATGCTTTGCTGATTTCAATAGTTTTAATTCATCCAACAATTCAAAGTGTAATTCTGTTATGCCCGTTAAGATGTCGCTGCAAGATAGAAGTAATACTGTGTAACGCTAAAAATCCAATACAACAAATGCCTAAGGCATTTAGAAATCATAATTATCCTCACATTACGACTGTGTAAGTTGCAGGCCAGTATATATATGTCGGGTTTACATGCATACTTTGCATTTGTAGATTAACATTTAAAAAAAATCAAATGATAAAATACAATAAAAGTTAAAAAAAACTTTATTATTATTATTTTTAATATAATTTATTAGTTTAATTACGTTGGTAGCTTTGTAAGTAGAAAGTAGGTCGGCATAATAACATGGAATATAAACTTCACTATTAAAGAAAAGTTTCATCATAGGGTTATGGTGCCAATATTTCCGCAGGGCCTAACCGGGACACACGACAAAAAAAAAAAAACTTCGTTGGACTTTACTGTATATCAGTACGAATTTAATCATAAAATATATAATCTCATTTATATTACTGACAATATATTCATTTCGTAATATAAACAAAAGCAAAGGATATTTGTTTATATTCATATATTATCTTTCAAAACAAAATTACAAATTGAAATCATTTATTAGTAACTTGCGAAAAAGATGGGGGGGGGGGAGGCACTTCTATTTTGGAAAAATTACTGATTGACGAATCGAAAAATTGTTATAAAATATTAAATGAATAAATATTAATTTAAAATACGGGGACAAATTCAGGAAAACCAAGACATATGAACATCCTATCATAGTGTTATAATTACTTTATTCAATTGATCATACAAAGAGTTGGTCTGTTTTTTTATCTTATTGGGCATGATAATCTACTATATGAACACACTTTTATATATTGGATTGTGGTAAACTTGAAAATCTATCATGGCAAATAGTTATATATCAACTATCATTAGAAAAACTATAAACAACAACAACAACAAAAAAAACCATCAAAAGAAAAAACAATCATAGATTCCGCAGTGTGTTCATGTATATCAGGATAGCAATCAAACTAAAAATTAAAATAATCTGCAGTCAGGTTAATATCCAAACAGATTTCTCAAGCTATAATACATTAAAAGAAATCCTAACCTAATGAAATACTGAAAAACAATAGTTAAACATCTATAAAATAGAATGTGAAAAAATATATAATAGTGAAACCAGTCACCTTATTAAAAAATGATTAAAAGAATGCAAGTAATGATTAGAAAGGGAAAATGGATATATCTAAGATAGAGATTATTTATATATCTATAAATATATATTTAATTGAAAAAAAAATATTGGACAGAGAGAAAAAAGTAAAAAGAATAAAATTTTAAAAAGCGGTTCATGTAATAATTGCCAATAACCCTTAAATTAATTTAGTGTAACAAATTATAATGTTTGGAAATCACTTTATTTCCCTTGCCTTTAAACAAAAATGGAAAAACCAAAATTCCCATAGGTAAGTATATTAAATTTCTACTGATTGTTTCCTTTGACAGAGTAGACTAGTTGGTGAGAACATAATTTAATTTCTGATTTAATAAATATAAATATCATTAGTAGTTCAATTACCATCCTATTATTATCACTGATTAGACCAGCAGCATCTGAAGGAGAAAGGAGAAAAATATTACTATTTGATATACTAATTTGGTTGTTTATCATTCTATTATTATCATTGATTATTCCAGCAGCATATGAAGAAGAAAAGAGGAAAATATTACTATTTGATATACTAATTTGTGTGTTATTATTAACAAATGAATAAATTTGAAAAAGATGTATGAATTTTTTTAGAGTTATTTAACAATTAAACTTAGACAATGGATACACTCAACGTATAATTTTAAATAAAATGTCATCTCACACTTTTGGACAAAGTGTTCATATAGTAGTAAACTCTCCATACAGTAGTGCCACCCAGTGCAAGCCTTAGTAATCAATGAATGCAAGAACTATTGTGCATAAATTCTCTATCTAGTACCTACTCATTATATCCCAAATTAGTTTCTAGCTTGTATTATTTATCAGTGAGGAGCCTTAGATTTGAGAACACTGCACCTAGATCTTAGGATCTATTGCAACTCTCCAGCAACCACAAGTTAAAAACTAGTCAGGTAATGTTGGATGAGTAGGCACTAGATAGATATGCACAAATCTTCTACCGTTCATTGATTACTAGTTTGTTACTGGATTAACAGCTTGTGTAAGCATAGGAAATGATGATCATGTGATGATAATAAGTGTTCATGTTTTATGAATAACCATAATTATGTTAATCATAGAGTGTTAAATTCAAATTCTAAAGCTGATAAGCTCAATGATCTTGAGCAGTTCTAAATTTATTGACAAACTCTAGCAACTTCTAGGAAGATCAATTCTAGCTGTGACTTTAATACTAAAGCTCAAAAAACAATTATTTGAAAGCTCATAAAAAGCACATTTTTACATGGTAATTTTTTAATTGTTTAAATTGATTCTTAATTGATAACTTAGTGTCAGTGATGTCTTAGATGATAAAATTATATTTTAAGTGGTAAGTATAAACTGCTGAATATGTTTTTATAAATCTTCTGGGAGACAATTTGTATTCTGATATCTGTGGAGAATATGTGAAAGGGTAGACTTAAATGTATTAATATTTTTCAAATTTGCATATGTTTATTCATTTGCATAATAAGGTGGTTTTTTTCTTCTTTATAATCTAAAGCTGAGTGCACTTTCAGTAAAGTTCACCATAATGATAGCTATGATTCATCTAAAATGCACTCGGCTTTAGATTATAAAAAAGAAAATAAACACTTCATTGCACAAATAAACAAATAAATGCAAATTTGAATTATGAATACAAATGAAAGGAAAAGTCAATAACAATATTTTTTCATTCCAATTCAATTTCATATCCACATGAAAAGCTTGCTGACATTACTTGGAATTGTTATACAAATGTTCTATCTACAAGAACTAACATTTACATCACAACCCCAAGTAGCATCGGCCAGCTTTCCAAGAAGGTATTCCTAGACAGCATTTTATATCTACTTTTTAACAAAAGAGGAAAATAAATTAGTCTATAATCCAAGACTCCTTCTAGTGACATGGGATCTTATTGCATTACAATCTATTATTCTACAAAGTAGTATTTGAATTATGACATGTTTCTTTGTTTAGATCTCTGTGTGATAAAGGATACATCAGTTTTTCAAAAAAATTCTAAAATTTCTTATTCTTATTAAAAGATTTTCTATTTCTGGAAAGGATCTCTTTGTGAAGTCAAAATAGTAAAATCAGCATGGATTAATTTTTGTATGCAAAAACCTGTAGCATATCCCTAATCCTGTGCAAGATTTCTATGTAAATTTATTATCTGCTATAATATGTTAGTGACACTTGTATTTTTCTATTGAAGTAAAGTAATCTTTTTCTGCATTTAATAATTTTAGAGACTTTTATTCAAAGGGAACCATAAGTTGAAATTATGTGGCATCAGTTTTAATTTTTATTTTAAAAGCCACCAAGTGTTGATGACCTAGTGGTTAGAGTAGCTGCCTTCCAAGCAGCTGGCCTTGGTTTGCTTCCTGGTCAATGCATTTGACATATTTTAAAAAAAAACATTTGTAATGTAAGTTGTTGAAGATAAAAATTATTTGCAGTAGCTTAGGATTATACATAGACTATTTTCAACTAATGAAATAATTCTTGATAATATTAGACAGTTTGTAAGGAATAAATAGTAATTATAGATGATTGATTATTTTTTTTGGATCACTTTTAGATATATTAGGTTTTAGACCTGCTATAAGTTTTCCATCATGTTAGATTCTGAAATGGTTTCTGTTTGAATAATAGCATCATTCATGCCTTGGTTTCAGATCATGTCACTTCTAAAATCTTTCCCGGTTTAAAACATTTAATAAGCAGTTCAAGTTCACCAATATTGACTGGCTTTTGAATTGAGATGAGAGGAACATTTGTGAGAAAAAAATGCAATTTTAACTCTAATGGTGTTGTTTCTGGTTCTTTCAATTTTGAATCTAGAAGTCAGATATATAAGATGTATTACCAGTGACAAATGACTAGTTCTTTTGACAATAACTCATGAAGTAGGGTCTTTCCCATTGTCTCCATTTATTCCTATCATAATGACATTTTATTTTTGAAAATAAATATTGGTTGTAGACTTTCTGGTAGTTTTTTGTTGTGAATTTGTTAAACCTATTCTATGAAGAAAAGATAAAAGAAACTTTTATTAATATTCTGTTCAAAATAATTTGCATCTGATTGATTTTTTTTATTATTCTGTCTCAGGGCAAGGTGGTTTTCAACTATGGGAGTGTGAATTACAAAAGTGGTAAAATTCCTTTTATATTGATTTTGAAAGAAATGTTAGTTGATCATCAGATAAGCGAAACACAAATTAGGAATTATTTATTTACTTCATCTTCATGAAAGGAATGTTCCATCTTATTTGGTATTTTAAATTATATGCTTGATGTTTAAATTTATCTATACTGAAACTATCTTTATCTTTAACTGCATGTTCCCAAAAATTGCTACAAGAAAAGAAATTATAAAAAAGTGATAAAATTTAATGATGCATTAAAGTGATATTCATATCTATCCAAATAATACTTCCATTATTGCTTTGACAAAAGTAATTTATTATAAAAATATTTTTTATTGTTTTTGATTTTTCTATATAATTTTATATTTATTGCCTTTTGATTTCTTATCAAACAACTGTTTATTTGCAAATGATTTCTGTAGTCATAAAAAAGACCTAAATTCAACACATCTGAGATTAAAAATTTCAGCATTTAAACATATTTACATGAGAAGAAAGTTAAAAAATAAATAGATTATTAATAAAAGAAAAATATGTATAACAAACAGTATATATATTTAGTGTAATAATGTTCAAGACTGAATGGGTTGATAAGTAATCATAGAAACCCAGTCAACGCTTAGTAATCCCAATATAGATAACAATCAACAATCTCAAACTGTTGCCTTGACAGCAGTTTGAGATTGCTGATTGTTATCTATATTTGGATTGTCTAAGTGTTGATTGGTTTTTAATGAATATATATATATATATAAGAAAAAATTCCAATAAAAGAGTTATTATAGTTGTTTAGTCTCAGGGATATCAGTTAGTACCAACTTGATAATTTTTTCAGCAACAACAAAAACTAAAAGTGATCTATTTACATGGATATAATTTCCTCAGTTCTAATCTTTGTTATAATAACAATCCATGAAAATATTTAATTCATCATATATTTATATATTAAATCAATTATTTTATATAGCGCAATGTTTTATAAACTGTAATAGCTAAACAGCATTAGCTGTTGCACATGTGCTGTAGATTTTAACTATAAATGACTGAATACAAACACTTCACGCTTTCACTTTCAGACACTTAAGATTTGCCCATGCAAAAGAGTTTGGGTTCAAAAGATAGATGGCCATTCTCATCTTTTCCCAAAGACTTTATCATGTGTTTGAAGTGTTTGTATTCAGTCATTTATAGTTAAAATCTGCAAATGCATGTGCAACAGCTTAATGCTGTTTAGCTATTACATATTAAAGAATGGTAAATGACTATCCAATTTTATTATCATTTAGATAATAAATATGTATGTTTAGTGGCAGATTTCAATAATAAAATAGAAACTATATGTGAGAAGAAATGACAAAAACAGCATATTATGTTGGGCTATGTAAATAAAAATACTTTTTGCAAATGATGATCATAAAATTTTGTAGCTGAAAAATTTTATAACATGATTTGCAAATCGCTTAGAAAACAACTAAAATACTTAAATGCTACTGTTTTTAAAGTATGACAGAGTAATGTGACAAGAGGCCTGTGTTAATTATATGAAACTTGTTTTAATTATATAATCATTTTAATACATTTACTGATATTTTTATTATGCTAGGAAAGATAGGGCACATGAAGAGGCAAAAGAGAAAATGAAAGAGGAATGAAGCACTACATAGGTCACTTTATTTCAAGTACTTCTTTATAAATAAGATAATAATCAGATTTAAAAGATTCTAAAACCAATCAAGACTATATTCAAAATTTAATTTTTAATTAATTTTTTAATAACATTAATAAAACAATCAAAATATATCAATTAATATAGGTTTCCAAATAGGATTAACTGTTTTGGAATTAAAATAATTAAATTCTTGGTTTTGTATAAACATTGCTAAATAGAGACTAACTCAAATTTTATATATATATATATATTGTACCCTCACCATCCCATCAATAAAATATACTTAATACTATCTTAAAATAATTTCTACTGTTAGACTACCTCTTAATTAATAATATGGTTCGATTAAATAAATAAATAATATACTAATAACAATCATAAGACATTTAATAAAAGGTATAGTTGTTGGATTACATTGAGAACATTTCCCAAAAGGACATAATCTCAATGGCATAAGAATACTACCCCCCTTATTCAAATAAGTATAAATCTATATAGTATTCTTATGACTTTAAAATGTTACAAATAATTTAACATACCTTATACTAAACAAATTACAATCTCTGTTATTTAAATATAATCATCTCAAGTTCTTTAAATGAAATTATTAACTAACTTTTCAAATCCTGATAGCCAAGTATGATGAGGGATTTTGCATCATCTCAACAACACCTAAACAACAACAACAATAATAATAATAATAACCATAACAACAACAACAACAAACCACCACCACCACCAACAACAACAACAACAACAACAACAATAATAATAATAATAATAATAATAATAATAATAATAATAATAATAATAATAATAATAATAATAATAATAATAATAATAATAATAATAATAATAATAATAATAATAAATAATAATAATAATAATAATAATAATAATAATAATAATAATAATAATAATAATAATAATAATAATAATAACAACAACAACAACACAATTCTTTATTTCTCACATGGCGTGTTAAAAGTAACATACTATAATCTGAACAATATGTCAATAGGAAATACATTTAATCATAAAGCAGTAATTTAAGTGATAAATTATGACTAAAAATAATATTATACTATGTGATATTTCATTACCATGTTCAACCACTAAACATCACATGATCACCATCTCATATAAAAACATAATTATTATTAAACAAGTCTAAACTCTCCATACATTAATTCAACCCTAAAACCAACTAGAGTAATCAATGGATGCCAGAAGGCTAGTGCATAAAATCCCTATTCTAGCACATACTCATCCAATATTTTTCTGACTAGACACAGGGTGGCATTAATGTATGGAGAGTTTTGCCTTATTTAATTAACAATTATGTACCAGTGTAACAGATGGTGATCATGTGATGTTTAGTGCTTTAACACCAATCCCCCTAATAGGATAGTGGTGGCTATGGTTGTTAAAAAGCCAAAGCAAATAAAATGTAGGCTGGTGCTGAACTGAGTTCAGACTCATATAGACATATATAAGCTATTGAGCTTAGATTGAAAATATTAATTCTGTTTTCAATTTCATTTTCATAGTTTGGCAGTTAAGTAGAAATAAAGATGTCTGCTGGAGGGTAGCATTAGATCCTAAGATCAAGGTGAAAAGTGCTCTCAGATCCAAAGCTCCTCACTGATGTAGGCCACATGCGAAACTAGTCTGGGGAGATTGGATGAGTAGCACTAGATAGGGATTTTATGCACAAAGCCTTCTGGAATCCATTGATTAACTCTGGTTGGCACAGGGTGGCACTAATGAATGGAAAGTTTGCCTTGTTCAATACCATGTTCTAACACTAATTATCATTTGATTAATTATTTTTATTTATAATGTGCAAAATTTGTTATATGTTCAATTTTGAAAATTATAGGATCAAATCTTGTGGAAGTGATTAGATCAATAATAACTTTGAAAAAAATTTTATAAAACAACTTTAACAAATTTATTCTATTTAACAAAAACAACTTTATACAATAAATTTACAATTTATAATAAAAACATATGATACTAAAGTTAAAACAAAAAATATACAAAATTAAAAAAAAAAAAATAGGTTACAGATTTCCAATATAAAAATCATTAATATGTAAGCCTTCACTCTGGCTTATGAACTTTTAGATTTGTCATAATGAATATTTAAATTCTATCATTTACCCTCTGAATTATATTAAGTTTATACTAGTTAAATGAATAAGAAAATATTCTTTCTAACTTCCAGTAAATATAAAAAAAATACTTAGCATAATATTTTTTATTAATCAAAATATATTTTAAAGTTTATTCCAATTAATAAAATATAAGTAACAAAACAATAGTCAAAATCTGAGTCATGATCACTATGACCCTGATTTTGTAACTGAGCTTGTAAGTTATAAACAATGAGGATTGCCATTATTAAAAACTTACAAGCATAAGAAAATAGGGTCACTGATCCTGACTTTAATTTGACTATTGTTTTTGTTACTTATATTTTATATAATCTAGAATAAACTTTAAAATATATTTTGGATTAATAAAAATATTAAGCTAAGTATTTTGATAAATGCTTAGCCAGCTTAGCACCTCTCCTGAGAGTTCCAAAGCACAAAACCATGGTCAGGGGTTAGGGGGGGAGTCTGACAGAAATATTTTAAATGCTTTCTCTAGCTAAAGCATTTCATCACAAAGCTTGTTGAAGAATTGACAATCCTCAATCGATTTCTAACAAAAACAATGTTTGTTCATGTTATTAAAATAATTTGCTAAGTATCACTCTAAAGTTTTACCATATATTTCAAGTTCAAAAAACATAAAATAGAAAAATGAAATGAAATATATGAAGTATCCAGTAATGCAATTTTACATACCTTATTTTTGATCTTTCTTTTGGAAAAGATGCAATACTGCAAAAATATTGATTTATGAAAAATCGAAAAACATTAAAAAACATTAAAAACAGTATTAGGAATGGATAAGATTCCTCAATCATGTTCATCAATTGGTATTAAAACATTCAAGATCATATTGCATTTCTACTTAAATCTAAACCATATTCATTCTAAGTTTGTCTATTATTCTACTTTCAGAATACTCAACTCCACCGATGCATTACACGCTAATGAAATTAGATAACGATATAATGATATAGGATAATTGAAGTACCAACCAGAGTAAAGACTCAATGAGTATAAAATAATTCATTAATCCATATGGAAATCAGTGTGAAGTAAGGGGTACGAATTAACTTATTACTAACTGAAATGAATGTCTAATGGCTTTCTTTTCAACACTATAACAGAACATCAAACTGCCCAAATGTCACTTCAACATCATCCATGTAAATAAATACAATAATTAATAGGGCTACGCTTAACTGAATTTGTATAACATAAACGACTTTGATATAATATTGAGGCTAAATCTCCTTCCATCTTTTGACACATCCTACAAATGTAAAATATCCAAATGCTCTCCCACTTCCTACTCTCCTGTTCAATGGTCATTATCTAAATCTAACATAGATTTAAATACCCGGTTACATCACAAAATTAACAATGCAATTTTCCAACAATAAATAAAAGCAAAGTTAAGACAATAATTCAACAAACTATGAATACTTCTTAAAAGAAATGGTTTCATATAATTTGCTTAGCATATCAAATAAGACTTTGATCAAACTATACAATAAATATATATATATTTATAATAAATATACTTAAGCTTTACTTAGTAAAAAATCATAAAAAAATTATGATAAATAATAAAAGTTACAAATAATAATAAAATATAAAAGTAATTAATACATATTTTTATTTATAGCTAATATCTCTTAATAAAAAAAAATATATAAGTGTTATTAATTCCACATTTGAATCATCCATTCATCTCCCGTAGCATAATATGAATATTCCAAATTCCATACTATTTTAAAAGATATACTTACTATATGATAATTAAAACAATTTAAATGATATATGACATTAAAGCATTATCACATTTTGATGTCAAATGAACCAAATTATATAAAAATAGAAAATCATAAATAATACTTACCACAGACATTCATTAGAAACCAACATACTTTTAAAAAAATGTTTTCCAAAATTTTTAAAAATTATTCAAAGATTTTAAAATTCAAAATTACAATAATTAAAAGTGGTCTAATAATGCATTTTATCTGATGTAACCTTAAAGTAATCTGTAATTCTAATAATAGTATTTTTAAGATAATAAATAAAAAAATAAATGAGAACCAATACAATGAAATTTAAAGTTACGATATCTTTCCTCTTTCAGCAAAGTCCTGTTTAAAAAGTTCTGCTAATAAACTAGAGGTTATATGGTCGCTAGGCAAATGAGTATTGACCAAAGCTTTTTTCTTAATCACACTTTCTCCCCTGGTGCGAAAGTAACAAAAAAATCATCGACTTTTAAAATCTGGTAAAATCCTTGAAATATTGGTTCATTCTGTTGTTAAAAGATATTCAATACAGTCCATTTCTGTAAATCTTTCCAGATAACAATTATTTATTCAATAATATTTAAAATTCCATTTTGAAAGATAAGACTTTTTCCATGCACATACATAGTTTCCACTGGTTCGAGAACAGATGCATCATTCATGGTCATATTTATTCATATGTAA